>WBMW01005184.1:918293-1256165 GCA_013396635.1 Penelope pileata
GGTCTCGGGGTTCGGGTCCCCCCGCAGCGCTCTGTGACGGAGTCGCGACTGATGAACGCCGCAGCGGGTGCGCGGCTCTGTGCGGTGCTGCGTGGAGCCGCTTCCGTCTGCTCCTGTCCTCGTGTCCTGCGGAGCAGGAGGTGTCTGTCCGTGTCCGTCAGTGTCCGGGCGTGCAGACGGCTGCTGCCTGGTGCCGGGCACCCGCCCGCTGGAAGGGCTTCGGGAATGCCCCAGGGGACGCCCAGGGATGGGTGAGCGCTCACAGCCCCAGCGCTGAGCCGGGCCGTGCGCATTCGCGTCTGGTGTGTGTGCCTCCAGTTGTCAGCACTTCCCCAGATCTGCTGTGCTTGTGCCTGAGGGGAGGAGAGCAGGAGGTACCGCTCTCCGAGTGTGCGGACGCCCAAGCGAATGCGCTGGGAGCAGCACCGGCCCCACCTGGCTGTGTGCTGCTGGCTCTCCCCGCAGCAGAGCCCCGCGGTGCGGGTGTGCGGGCAGCAGCCGCCCCACAGCCCCGCCTCCTGCTCCCCACACGGCCCAGAGCAGAGGCAGTGGGAGGGCTGCTCCTGCACCTCAGCTGGGGAGAGAGAATGCGGCTCTGCTCTACAATCACACTGTGAGCCTAACAGCGGTGCCCGTGTGAGGACAGGGAGGGAAGGAGCTCTTTGTCCTTCCCTTCAGTTCCTTATTGTCAGCAGCTTCCTCAGGGCCTCTGGAGAGGGGCTCTGGGAGCGCGCTGACGCAGGCCTGGCGCTGTTCCCCCAGGGAAGGGCCCTGCGCTGGGCCCTGTGGGGCCGCGCTGCACCCTGGTGCCGGGCTCAGTGCTGGGAACGGCCGTGCCTCTTGGCCACAAGTGCTTCACATGCACCAGAGGCAAATGAACTCATCTCTTAAAAAAAATACAACCCAAAAATACAGCTTTGAACTTTGAGAATGTTGTTCTTACTGTAAGAGGTCAAATTTCAAAGCAGTTGTGATAGGAACAGGTACGTTGGGTCCTTCCCAGCCAGTGTGGCACAGCTCTGTGCTCTGGCTGTGTCCCTCTCCTACCCACCAGGGGACCAGGAGAGAGCGGCTCCAGGATAACCACACGTTCCTTTTTCCAACTCCTGCAGCGTCATAAATCAGACACATGAGGAGCAACACCCATCTTCTGGCTCTTGGTGGACCCTTTTTGGTACTATCTCAGTCAGACTCCCTAAGCACTGACCTCCACAGAAACCATGGCCTGTGGCTGTGGCGGTGACGGTGCAGCGAGTGGCAGCGGTGCCCCCACGCCTGCGCGGTGCCGTCCTGGGCGGTTCGTCCCGCAGAAGGCAGAAGGGTTGCCCACCGTGCTGCCCCAGGCCCCGCTGCGCTGCACAGAGAGCTCTCCTGGTTTTGGGTTCTGCTCATTGTGGCATTGTGTTGGTGTTCAGAGACCTTTTGGAGAGATGAACATAACGTGTCCTGATGCTGCGTAAGAAATTTTTTAGATTAATGTTCCAGATTCTGTCTCAAAGCTTCAAGCTCCTGTTCAGTTTGGTGCTTAGGGCTTCTTGGTGTTTTTTCCTCCTGAGGCTCCACCCTGGTGCGTGGCTCCTCGCCCCAGCCAGCTCCCGGTGCCCGTGGCCGTGCCCTGCGTGGTGCTGCCCTGCGGGGACCCGCGGCCGCCAGAGCAGCGCGGTGCTTTGAAGCTGCTTCCCTGTCTCCTTGAGATGGCAGACAATAATTGATGCAAAACAAGTATTCAGCGAGGAGTCTCATGCTCATGTAAATGGACAGTTCTTCTGCAGGCAACAAGTAATTTCCTTAGCCAGAAACGGGGCGGTTTCTGCAGTACCCGGCTTAGCGTAGGTTGAGAGGACAACGGCGTTAAGCAGAGCTGCAGGCTGGTGTGCCAGTCACTGACTTACAGCAGAGGGAGAGAGGGAGGAGGCAGAAGGTCCCACAGCGTTGTCCCACGGCATCAGGCAGGGAGCAGACAGGGGCAGCGCGGGGTCGCTTCCTCCCGCTCCGCCCTTCCCCTCCCAGCACTCAGCAGCGCCGCTTCTCTGCGCCCTGCGCTCAGCCCCGGTGCGCTGCTGGCTGCCTCGCTCCCTGCGGGGAGATGGGCAGGGGAAGGAGTGTGCGGAGCAGAGCTCAGCGCAGCGCTTGGCCATCCCATCAGCTGGCACCCATCAGGAAACCCGCCTGGGTCAGGACCATTTCCCAACACGTTCAAAGACCAGGAGCAGTGGGAGCGAGTCGCTCTGCCCTGCAGCTCAGGGCGCTGGGGATGCCCGAGGGAAGGGGACACTTCTCACTGGAGGTGGGCGGGCAGGTGAGGCCTGGCACCAAAACCCCTCTGAGGCCTGGCACGGGCGTGCCGTCCCACTGCCCTTCTCGGGGTGAGCAGGAGCTGGCTGGCACGGGGGGACCTCTGCTCGGTGACACCAGCCAGGCCTACGCGCAACTGCTGTGTTTCTCCTAAAACCACCGAGGAGAAAATCCTTGCATGGTGTTTTGCTCACTACAGGCCAGATAAAGCCACATTTAATTTCTTTGTCCAGGAGTTACTTTTTAATGAATATCTCAGCTGGGAACCAGGTTCAAGTGATGACCTGTCAGCCTTCTGCCGCAGTGATTTGGCGGTGGCTAGGTGGAGTTCCATCTGTGTGCGGTTGGCCTCTTAGGTCCTCCCCTTCCTCCTCACAGTCCTTTCAACACAGAAATAATACCCTTTTCCTTCTTCAAAAGCAGCTGTTGGAAACAAACCATTTCAGCTGAGTGCTTATTTTTCCCCGTCCATAATTCATATTTGCTGTTTTCTTTTAGCAAACCTCTAGGTCTGCTCACTGAGTGTCTTGCAGGAACCTTTTGTGAGCACGTTTGCTGCTGATGAGGTGTTTTTCTACTGACGCTGTCCAGAATGACACCACGACCATGAAGACTACAGGCAATAATGAGGATCAGGGCAGTGGGGACTCCAGAGTGCGGGTGGTGGTAACTGGCAGCACCGGGTTTCTGCGTTCCCATTCCCCTGTGTGGAGTAGTCTGACTTTTAAAGAAACAATATCTTCACGAGTACTGAATTAAGGACCGGTGTTTAGTTCACAACAGAATCAGACTCTGTGACCTTTTCCATGATACATGTATGTAACTTCACTGTTTGTTGCATGGGAGAGTAAATTAAGAATCCAGTATTTTGATGCTGACTCAGAAATGCTAGAACAGAACCACATGCACTGAGGTTGCTCAGGGGGATTTCAGAGGCGGCAGCAGAAGGGCTTTAAAGGCTCAAGCCCTGAACTCCATTTTGCCCCCATTAGTTCATGGTTCCTCACGGTTGGCCGTAGCCCTTGAAGTCAGCGCTCGCTGGCTGGGTCAGGTTCACTGCACGTAGGCCTGAAATGTTTCTTTGTGCCCAATCTCTGTATGTTTTTCCAAAGAACTGTGAAATTTTTCCAGCTGGATCCAGGCTTCAATAACAGATCTGCCGTTCAAGTGACCTATTCACAGCTTTCTTTTGTATTGATTTTCTTCCAGAAATCTCAGAGTGCTAATCTCCAAGCATCTTGTTTTTTTTTTATATCTGTTCCCAAACCTCCCTTATAACTGTAATGCACAAAGATAAATGGGACACTGACAGTTTCTGCTATAGATATCTATATAAGCAGTAAGGAAATCTATCAGCGGGATGCATAGAGTGCACTCAGCGTAAGGGAATGGCACTTAACGATGTGGTTTTGATAACTGAGTCAGCACAGAGCTGCCCACAACGTGTGGCTGTTGCCGTGGCTGCTCCACAGCTAGACCTGCATTCGGCCCACGTGTGGCACGGCCGCTCTGTGCCACTTAACGTACACGACGGCATTCTTCCCTTCCCCTACAGGTCACACTTTCTGAGCATCCTGGGTGTGCAGAGTCCTCCCTCCTGTTACAGTGGCATGAATGCCTACAGCTGTGTGCTTGGGTTGGCTGTTCTGAAGGAGGAAGCTCTTCTGGCTGTGGGCAGTCCCAGCTGCGCTGTCCCGCTCATCCCTGCCCTTTGCTGTCTGTTCGTGGCTCTGTCTCTGTGCATCTCATCCACTTTCTGTTCACTGCTTACCATCTCGGGACAGGTCTGCTCTCCTGAGCACATACCAGGCGTAGGCTTCCAGCTCTGTGGGTGCTCCCAGAGCAGCGTTGGTGCTAACGCAGCGAGTAGAGCTGCCGGCAGGCACAGACCGGCAGCGGTGGCACCCGTGCAGTTGGCAGTCAGTCCGTACTTACGTCTCTTCATGATAAGCAAAAGCACGTGCTTTGCCACGGAAGCATTTCCCTTGCCAGCTGACCCGGCTGGGAGCACCCAACCACACAACACCTGCCTTGTGCCCGTCGGGTGCTGCCCGGAGCCGTGAGGGCAGCGTGCCCTGCATGTGGCACTGCGGCCTGGGGGCCCAGCCCAGCCCAGCCGTGGGGACAGGCCGAGCGGCTGCACTGTGACACGTGGCAGTCCTTGCTGCGAACTGGTGACGGAAGGGTCCATTTCTTCTCTCTGGTGTAAATCCCCAGTGAACCTTGGCATGTCGTTGTCACGTTGACAGCTGTCTCTGGGAGTGCTGGAGTGTTTTAAAACCTGCCTGGAGCAGCGTCCAGCGGGAGCTCTTGAGCTGCGAGCCTCATATCGCTGCCCAGTGCAAAGCCCTGCGCCACGGCTGCAATTTCACGTTTGTCTTTTGGCTCAGTCCGTTATTTCGGGGAGGAAGGCGATGACTGGTGGCACACAGCCGGGGTTCGCTGCCGCCTCCTGAGCAGGGCCGAGGCGGGGCCGGGCGGCTCCTGGGCACCCGCTGCCCGCAGGAACCGGCAGCAGGGAGGCATGCCCGCAGCGTGTGTCGGGTTCGGCCCGAGGCAGCACTTCGTCTGCACCTTCGATTTCACAGCTCTGTTGATTTGTTGTGCGTATTACAACGACCTTATTTTTGGTGGATTCATAGACTTGTTTGTGTAACTCACTGGTGACAGAAAAACACAAAGCTTGCTGTGGTTGATTTTCAGGGGTGGAGGGTAAGCATCAAGTGTTGCATCCTTTACGTGCGAGCTCATGGTGTACCTCCTGGAGCCAGAACACCCCTGAAGAGAGCACATCAAATCCGCACGGTCATGATGATTACATGGAATTTGAGATCTCAGAAAACAGAAAGTTTGAGTTGCAGCTCAGTAATGCATGCTTGTTTAAAACATACAAATGGTTTTGGTTTCTTTTTGTATGGTTTCAGAGTTAGTTTGAAATTTGGAGAAAAATACCTGTGCATTGCCCTTGCTGAGTCAATACCCTTAGCAGGCGGAGGGATGCGTGCATGTGCTGCTTCCGGACAACGGCACGTCGCTGATTCTTGCACCCCGGCTCCCTCTGTAAGAATGTTAATTCAGAGGCTGGTGCTTGGGCCGTGCTTTGCCTAGGAGAGCAGAGGATAGAAACTTCTCTGTATTCAGAGCTGCTGGCTTCTGTAGCTCTGTAGCACCGTATACACTGTGCATCTGACACATCCTTTTAAGGAAAACTTTTTAGAGATTCCCATCCCCTACGGAACTGTACAGGAAAGGCCTTCAGTAAAAATGGGCCTGGGGCCAGGACACGTAGGGCAATTTGAAACAGATTTTTTCTAAGTGAGATCATGTGAAAATCCTTCTCTTCTCTGTAAGAGGGACTCTTTTGCTTAAAAATGGTTTTTCTGAGTATTTGATTCTCAACAACTGTTAACTTGTATAGCTGTATTCAGCAGCAGCGTTCTCTTTTGGTAAATATTTTTGGTTTGGCATCCTTGCTTCAGTAAAGTATGTTGCTTCATTTAGTTGAATCGAACTACTTAGTGTTTTTCCTCAGAGGTTTTGACTTTCTTCAGGTGAGTAGTTCTAGGTTCTTGTTTCCCTAAAATAAACAAACCCCAAACCCCCCCAGCCTCTTGTTTTTCCTTAGACCAGTGCTGAGCTTAGTGGGTATCAGGAGGGCAGACATAACGACAGCTCCCTGCTGCCTTCATACAGCCTTCTCCTCCCTGAGGCAGACACGGTTCTGGCATTTCTTTGCCTTGGTTTCCTTGCTGTTCTGAAAGGCCTTCATGAGGGTGGGATCTGAGCTGCTGCACTGAGGGCTGCAGGATTACAGCTTGATTCCAGATGAAGCTCCCTAGCTCGCTGTGCTTGGACATGACTCCTGTGGAACCCTCACCTGCCTTCCCTGCTCAGAAAGCTCTGCTGTTACACGGCGGTTCTGTCAGTGCTTCCACAGCTACAGCCCCGTACTTACAGACAGATACCAGGCCTGCACCACTAAACGTTTGCTTATTGTTTCAAGAAGCTGTCTGTCTGTTTACCTTGCAGAAATTACTGCAGAAATCACATCCAAATAGAAGTAAAGAGTACAGGTAACTTTCTAAGAACATGAGGACTGTTGTCTCTTTTTTGTGGCTTGCCTTGAGAACATGCTTTGTCATTAATAAATGACGGCATGAAAATGTTTTCAATATGGAAAGGTACCTCTTTTTGAGAGAATGTTGCAGTTTCAGTACCGATAAAAAAGGTGCAAGATTAAACATCAGAGAGGAAGAACCAATCTTTCAGTGGATGGAAAAGAATTGGAGCAAAACATGGGTAACAGAAGTCAGGGCACCCAAGCGTTTTGTTCTACAGAAGAAGGATGGAGCCTTAAATATTTAGGGTTGGGACCTCTTATACACATCATTTGTAATACAGCGTTGCCCTGAGCTTGGTGCTTCCTGTGTTGTAAACCTGCACACATCACACCCAGTTCACTGGGACAGCACTACAGCTTACGTTGTGGCATCTGGAGTTTGGGGTGTTGTGCATGCCTGCATCCCCTCCCTTCCCCTCCCCTGCGGTGCTGGCTGCTGGTATCCTGCAGGATTAGCAGGGCTCTGTGGTCTGTGCCATTCACTGCCTGGGCAGAAGGAGTTGGCAGAAGTTGCCAGAAGACCGTGACCTGTGAAGTGGAGTTGCTCTACGGTAGGGGAGGAGCAGTAACTGCCTGGTTTTGGTGCAGAGCCTCTCTGCTCACGGTGGATTTACATAAATTGGCAAGGAAGAAACTGCAGAAATAAGTAATGCGTTTTACTTATACGAACAAATCTGGAGGCTTTTTCATAAGGATTGTGGTTGCTAACAGTAAAACCACGGTCTTTAACTTCTTAGCACGTCAGTAGCGTATACTAGTCACAAGCATTTACACATGATTAATTAAGCCAGCATATAGCTTAATCTTCATGTGGATTCTTAACTGATTCCAACCTTCTTATGCTGCATTGTGTTTGTACAATGTGAGCAGAGCTGGATTTGGGTAGAGATACAAGTGCAGTTAATGCCAGAACAGCAAAATAAAGCAAATGAATTAAATAAGTATACTTAGTGTAGTTTTCTGTATAAAATAGACAATCTTAATTTCCACGTTAAGAGCACTGTTGTCTCTAGAGAAGTAAATGGGCCATTTCTGATCAGCCTTTCCAGCCTGTCCTCTGTGCCTGACACAGGCCGTAGAGAAATGTCTATTTCCCGGTGTGTTGTGGGTGCTGCCGGCAGCCTGCTCAGCAGCGCGCTGGGTGCTTCCTGGGCCTGACTCCCAGCAGCCCGGCAGTGACCGCGCGTGCCCTGCTGCTGGGCAGGCTGAGGTGGCCCCGAGGGGAGCCCTGAGCGCTGGCTGGGGCCTGCCTCCAGACAGATGGAAAGAAGGACCTCACATTTCCTCAGCTGACTTCTTAGACAGGTGTGTTTGAGTTCCTAGTTTGCTGCTTGCTGCAACAAAACTGAACTGCTCTGTTGCTGGGATGTGAAGAGGTTTGAAGGAAAGAAGGTTTGTCAGGGAGAGTGGGAGTGGACAGGTCAGGTGTGGTCCTGCTGGGAAGGTGACGCTGGAAATGCATCAACACGGCCCTGGAATGGGGCTGCAGAGTCAAAATACAGCGGGACACCGCAGTGGGAAGCTGTTCTGTGGGGAGAAGGTCTGCAAACCTGAAAGAGGGTATGATTTCCTGGATGGCTGCAGTAGCAGCAGAGGAGCACTCTCCAATGGATGCATTGATCCTTGGTGCCGTGGTGTGTCGACAGGCTGTCTGGGCTTGGAGAACTACTGTTCCGTAACGGGTAGTAAATACTACTGAAATGGCGTTCTGCAAAGAAGTTCCAAGTACTCAGCAATGTACAGAGTAAATAATGCAATGCAAAGGGACTCAGTATCAAGAAGAATGTATGGTAACAGGACCAGATGTTGCTGCAGTTGGAAGTAGAAGCTGATCACCAAGGACTCAGAAAACTGTGACTGACAAGAAATGATAACGTGAATGTGAGGAAAAACTGTGAAAACAAATGCAAATGGGAGAGTTGCATTAATCCAGCTGTTTGCAGTAATTGGGAACCAGCACTCAGTCTGAGGACAGGCACAAATCTAAGCCATTAGAGCAGTCTGAGGGAAGAGATGGTAACATCTTCAACTGGGCTGATAGCGGTCACCAAATCCTACTGGATGGCCAAGGACTAGAACGCTTCGTTCTTCCTGCCCGCTGCTCTGGCAACACAAGCCCTGCGTGGCTACGGGCACCTTGCTGGGGAGGTGACTGGAAACCGTGAGGCATGGCTTGTTCTTACTTCACAGAGCTTAAACTGGTGCAGGTGGAAGCAATGCCAGGAAATTTGGATTAATTTTCATCCATCTTTCTGTTAAAGCTTGTAGCCTAAATTCTGATTTACAGAGAAAGCAGTGAAATGTTGGTGAGTTATCAACTATGCTACCAAAAAACTACTGTTTTAAGCAAAGTTCATACAGCTGTAAAAAAAAAACTGTGCTGGATAGTGTAATAGTGGGATATGGTGAGGGTTTTTAACATCAGCGTTAACATGGTGTGTTTCTTGCTTTTCTCTACAACAGTCCATCATGATAAAAATATTCATGTTCAACTAGCAGGGCACACTTAATGGTGGCTTTCATTTTCAAGGTACCTTTCTCTTTGGTTTTCATCTGGATTTCTGCATTTCCTTTTACTTTTGGTTTTCTCGTGCACAATCCTGTGGTTTTTTGTGTAGGCCTGGTCAACATACATGATATTAATTGGGAATTTGTCAAGGAGAGAGCTCGTTGGGTTGGTAGCTCAAATGGCAGCAAGCTCCCCTTGCTGGTAAGCGTGGCACCCTGTCACTCCCTCTTCTACCCCACTTCTGGTAAAATCATTACTGCGTATTTTCCCACTGGCGTAGGTTCAGCATCTCGGTGTAAAGGTTATGCTTTTTTATGTTCTGTGACTAAATCTCTCTGTTGGCAAGCTTACCTGCTCCAGCTAGAAGTGCCACACTCCTTTACACCTTTGAATCTGAAGTTTAAAGACATATGATTATCTGTTTACACTGCAGAATTTCAACTCCTTATTTTTAACTCAGTTGTATAATTAAAAAACAGTAGACCTAGAGAACCTTTAAACAAGTGAGATTTGGAAATGCGTTGTGGAACACTCAACAACGAACAGAACAGAGCTCTTCAGAGAACTCGCAGAGGGTTGGAACGCTGGGGGATAATTTGGGATGGGATTTGTAGTCTGCCTCAGTCCCGCTCTGACAAGCTCATGCTCTTACTGTTAAACCTTTTGACCAAAGATCAGTTTCTTCAGATGCTTCCCGGTGCTGTAAGTCCAGCACGCCGCACGCTGATGGTGTGACCCCTGCGGCGGGGGCACGCAGCCCCAGGCACAAGTCAAACAGCTTCAGCAGCAGAGAGAGCTGCGAGCTGTGGTGACGTGATCGGGAGAAGCTGTCTCTGTTATAGCTGCTTTGTAACTTACTGAATTTAGCGCCTGTTAGTCCCAGAGACTTGTGAAAAGCTGTGCAGCGTTTAAACTTTTTCTTGAAATAGTGTTACAGTATTTTTCCAGAGTAGCAGCAAGATAGCTGAACTCTGAAACTGGAGATTTGGCATCTGTGTAGTCTTTAATGTACAGTGTGTACTGTGTAATTTGGAAAAGATTAGTATAAAAGGACAATTGAAAGTCCATATGAGATCATTTATGGTGTGAAATACTGGCTAGCATCGCTCCAGCTCAGCACGCTACAGGCAGGTTGAGTTACTTTAATCATGTCTGCCTGTGTGCCCTGAACTTAGAAACAAATGCAAAGTTACCTTAGCGAGGAGTCCATACGCCTGACAAACACAGCGATGATTGCTGTTCTTAAAGGTGGAGGGAGGGGTGTTACACTGGAGGAGGCCCCACACAGGAAAGTCCTACCTGCCCAGCACAAAATGCAAGGATCAGAGTTCAAGAATCTTGAATTCTCTGTTTGCCAAACTAAACATAGTACAAGAAAGCATGGATAGCATCATGCTACGGGAAGTATCAATGTCCGCTATCACCAAATAATACTTCATCCCACCCCTGAGCACTGTGAAGTTTGTAGGGGAATGGCCTAGGGGACTCAGGCAGACATGGCCATAGGTGTGTGTGTATCAGGTCACTTAGCATCAGCTGCATGTGACATTCAGTGATGAAAATTGGCATTTTAAGCAGGAGTTGCCTAGTAAAAGGAAGGAAGGAAGGAAGGACAGACTTACTGGTGCCCCAGGTTCTAAAGCCAGTTCTACTCCTCCCTTCCTTCCACTCCACAAAGAAAAAACAAATTTAGGAAACAAAAGCCAAAAACCCTCCACCTGAAAGACCGTAGTGCATCAGCTTTAGGTAGTAAAGAAGTGCTTTCTTTAGTTTCTGTATCTGTAACAGAAGATGACAGAAAAAGAGATTGTAGCTGATTTCCATGCTGTGTTAGTAAAACTGGGTTTTGCTTGTTCCTTGGCATTGCTGAGGAGGCGGCCTTCTGTCCTGGCTCTCCCAAGCAGACACTGGCAGCAGCAGTAGCACATGAGCATCTGAAACAGTTTCTGGTAAATTTGAATTTGTATCCTTACTGCAATGTTTTATTAAATGCATGTGAAGCTCAGGAAAAAGACAGATGTAATGTTTGTGATCTCAGCTGGGGCAAAGGAGTCGAGCTCAGAATGTTCTCATAAAGCATGGAGAAATTTTCCAGATTTCAACCTTCTGTCCCAAAAATTTGGACATGGAGGGTTTTGCAGAGATTTAACTAAAGTATTTTACACAGCTCTAGTTGAAAATGAGTAGGTGTTTTGTTTTTTTTTTTTACATTAAATGAAGCCCACCCAGAAGACAGTATGAGCCTAATTTTTCTGCAGCCTGTTGTAGTGACTTCCAGTAGCAAGGTGGTACGCACTGTTAGCCTTCTGAAGGCAACCTATTGTAAAGCTGTCCTATTTCTACCTACAGTTAGTGACAAAAACTTGTCTTTCATATGCACCTTCTTCTGTACTGAAACTGAAGCCAACTCTTCCATGTTACAGACTTTACTAACAGCCAAGAGCTTGCAACAGGCAGGTGACCCCTGCTCGCTTCTTCCCACAGCCACGGAGCACTTCTGCCTTTGACCACTTGTATAAACTTCACTTTCAGAGAGATTTCTACTGCATCTATACCTCAGAAGTGTCTCCAAAAGCAGTACCATTTATAGGTCTTGAAAGGTATGTAAAGCTATCAGAACAAAGAGAACTTAACAGTTGGCATCCTGCTGTCTGGTTTTAAACCAGATTTTAAGTCTTTATATCCATCGCAGCAATTCAGTGCTTTCTGCGGTGCTCCGAAACAGCGGCTTGCTCCAGTGGCCTGGTTACGAACCCTTTGAACTGAGCTGCTTAGCTACTGCCTTCACCTTTACTAGACGGTGTTTTCTTTTGCTGTGGACACAGAAAATTTAAGTATCTGCCATGAAAGTTCAGCACTTAAAAAGGATCAAATGATGGCACGTTGATTAGTAGTAATGGAGATAAGTCATAAAATATTTCATTTATAACAAAGCTCCCAACTTTCCCCTCACAGATAGCGATCAAAGGAATACTGGAACAACTGACAGATATGTGGAAAATATGAAGTATTCACCAGTTTAGTGTTACATAACTTCTGATTGTGTCATCGGGAGTAAAAAAGAGCTGAGAACTCCAAGCAAGCAGAACGCTTCACCCCCAGTAGCTCTGGCCCAGCGCCCTCCCTGCCTGACCCCCTCGTCACACGCTCAGGCTGCAGTCTAGAGCTTGTCGTTACCTTTTCAGATAGATTAAGTATCATTTGCAAAGAAACTATCACCACTCGTTAGTTTTGAAACCTAGTTGCCCACCAGTTCAAAGATACCAAAACTTTCACCATATTTAAGTCAAACTGCACAGTACCGAAGACGATTCAGAAAATGTGCAGACTTAACAGTAACGCCTTGAGTGCCAGAAATGCACGTTCCCTCATGCGATTACATTTTTATTTCCTATCCGTAGATAAGCACAGTAGCGATACCCCCAAGATACTGTAAAGCCTCTTGAAACACTGAGGATTTGAATGCATGTGGAAGTGCTCCAGCAAAGTCAGTATCTTTCAGGAGACGTGATGAAATTCCATCTGATTGCTTCCAAGTCGCCCAAGCAGTGGGGGCAGCCATTCAGTATTCATCTCGGTTGTAATCTCAAATATGGAATGTACTTGATACTAAATGAGGAAAAATTTTCCCATTTTTTTCCTTTATATACTTGCAAAAACAAGTAGCCACATGGGCAGAAGTGCTTGGTAGGACTCACCGTGGTTGACTTCTGTTTTTATTTAGTGTTAACTGGGGGAGGGAGGAGATCAGTGACCTTTAAACGTGTCCTCTGGTGGCATGGTCCCTGACTTCTCTGCAGCTTCGTTTCGTTTTGTGCACTGGTCGTTTATTTATTAGGAGGAACCTAAGACAATTTCCGTTATAATCCAGACAATTCCAGCTGCAGGTCAGCATTGTCTTTAAGCTAAACTGAAGCAAACTGCCTGAATGTTGAGATAGCAAAATGTTCTTTGCATTTCTAACTGTAACTGAAGAACCAGCTCCGGCTCCTCTCTGTGCCCGTGTGCACGTTAGAGCTGTGACTTTCCTGTAGCATGAGCTCCCCACATAAAAACAAGCAGCTGAAATTGGCAGCTCTCTGCTAACCGGCACAGCAGAACACACCGCGTTCCGACCTTCCTGCGAATTCTTTCTTTTGAACTGGCCCTTTCAGTACCTCACCTACCGCAGGTCTCGTCTGTACACGTAACTTCAGATGTAGTCTGGGTGCTTCAGTAGGGTCTCTGCGGGCTCCTTAGTGTGGAATAACAATATGATGCTATGTTTTAGACTTTGGGGATCTTTCTCCTTTGCCCAAATACTTAACATAAAAGAATCCTTTCTCTTATGTCCAAGATTGCAGCTCTTCTGTGAGTTTGGCAGAACTCAGGCAGCTTGTTCAGATGTTACTGGGGAGACAAATGCGGGCTGTGATCACACAGGCAGCATTTCCATAGGAAACGAAAATAACCGTGAAAATAGTTTGTGAGCTGATGGCTGGGTTGGGAAGGAGAAAGGCAATCACCAGCTTCCTCACGCGCCGCTTTCAAGGCGGTGCCCCTCGCTGGTAGCCCTTCCCAGGGGGCCACCGCTCCTCCCTGTTGTTACGGTCACTGAGTAACATGGTAGCACTGCTTCTTGTGCTAAATTTAAGGAAAGGGCAAGAGGACTTCGTCCTTTAAAAAGAAAAATTTGTCACCTAAGAGATGCAAACATGGTAGCTTTCCCTATGGAGTTGTGAATGTAGCAGTTAAAGTTTTCTAGTCCACTTCTCATCTTGCCTTTTAGTTTCAGACGGGTACAAGAAGTCATTTTCCTTGCACTGGGCAGTATTTATTACCTGAGCTTTCTTCCTTTTTAGCGTGAGGATTTCAGACCACCGTTGGCCTAAGCACTGAGGCGCTTACTGGCTTGTGCAGAACATGGCACAGAGTTCTCCACATTAATCAATATGGCAATTATCCTGATCTGTAACTTATGCACCAAAGCAGCACTATTACAAATAGTTGGAGGAAAAGGAAAATAAGTATTACTCACACAAATTTCTGAAGTAAAGCCAGAGATACAGGAACTTTCCATTCCCCTTAGAAGAAAAATAAGGGAACAGCATACCATGTGATTTTTAGTTTGGTTGGTTTGGAGTTGGGGATTGGTAATGCTAGCCGACATGTAGTAATTGCTTCTATCCACGTAATTCAGATAGGTTGGAATTGCCATCTCCTGCAGTGTAAAATGGTTGCTGATCCCTAGCTTTCCTGGGCTGAAGTCTAAGCCTGAAAGTCTGAAACTTTCGCTGTGGTCTGCACGTAACAGCTTTACCCAAGTTCCCCATTAGGGATTTAAGCACTGCGGTGTGGCCGCTGGGTGCCGCTCAGCCTTGTCGTGGCAGCTCGCTCGTCCCCAGCCGTGCTCGCTGTGCCACGGGGGACAGCTTCTGGCACAGGTAGAGAAGCGTTGCCAGCCTCTGCACTAGCGGGGGTTAGTTGTGCCATAAACTCTTGTGCTTGGATAATTTATTCTGATACAGAAAAAGGAGCAAGTTATATAGTGCTGAGATTGCTCCCAGTGATGTTTATGTAATTGTAAACGTGATGTTTCTCCTTTTCTCCAACTTGCCAGCACTGGGAAGTATTGCAGAAGTAACAGCTTTAGACTGAAGGAAGTTTGAGCTGCTTTTCAGCATCCTCTGGTAGGGCAGGGACCAAAGGGCAGAGGGGAGCTCGGCCCTTGCTGGCGTGGGTGGAGCGTGCTGCTTCGCAGGGCCTTGCAGCGCGCAGCACAGACCGGCACGCGGAACAGCAAGGTCTGAGCGTCTGGGAAAGGAGTTTCTAAAGTCACCTCTCTGACGACTCTTGGCCTCTGTTCAATGCCTTGAACTTCAAAGACTGTTGCAGGGTTTTTATCTAACGTAACAGTGCTTTGCAATAACTTCGCAGTTAAGACACAAGATCATGCCTTATTCCATCTGAATCTTGCAGCAAACCCAAAGAAAGAGAAATTGCAGGGATACTGACTCTTAACTTGAAGAAAAACACCACCACAAAAAAAAAAAAAAAAAAAAAACATGCCACCACGACACAGAGCCCCCAAAACCCCTGGGAAGAAAACTGCTAACGTTGTAGCAACGAGGAGAAAGCCTGACAATTCCTCTCCATTAGTCATAATCTAGATCAAGAAGCAAATCCACCATAATCTTCTCGTAAATAACATCAGGTCTGTTATGTAGAAGTTCCCATCTGGAAATCTGTATTAGAGCAGTAGTACTGATGGCATGGCACGTTACAATTCTTATTTTCATGAGCTACTTTTTCAGTTTTTACTTGCTGCTGAAGTACAACTTTTGTGTAAAATATTTTTTCAAAAAAGCCATTCTTCCTCTGCAGCTGTCAAAAGACATTTTGTGAGTTCTAGCAAGTCTTACAGTAGGATGAAGTGTTCAAGTGTTTCAAAAGACTATGTACAAACATTTCGTAAAGCCATAAATATTATAGTGAAGGGAACACAGACTTGTATCTGTAACCTGATATCTGAAGTACAGTACTAGATAAATGCTGGAACATACTCCCTGAAACAGACTTGGGGAAGGAGTCCTGGTTTCCTCCTGTGAAGTAACTTTATAACTGCTTGTGTCACAGATTGCCCTCAAGTATGATCCCCAGATAGAAGAAGACCTGCGTAACTGGATAGAAGAGGTTACAGGGCTGAGCATTGGTGCAAACTTTCAGCTGGGACTAAAAGATGGCATTATCTTATGCGAGTAAGTATTTATTAAGTAACCTTATTTTAGCAGTTTTCTACGTTCGCAGAATGCAGATGGACTTTCTGAAGACTCCGCTTCCAACACATCAGCCGTGAGAGTCCAAGATAGCTGACAGCAGAGCGGGAGACAGCCCGCGTGTCTTGAAATCGTGGAGAAGAATCATAATTTAACTCAAATCTCCTTTACGTTTCAGCAAAGATTTTTAGATATTTATAAATTTAATGATGAAGCTCTTTTCTATAATAATGAAATGGCACACAACAATTCTTGCGATTTGTCTGTTAGACTTATTAGGTCTGAGCTAGGCACTCTGTATGTATAAATTAAAAACCTAACCATTTTGATTAAACTAATGCAATTAAAGTATAAATGAAAATATTATATAATGCCTACAGAGATGGTATAAGGATGAGATTTATTGTTTAAGCATTTCCCTTTTTTTCACCTTCCCAGGCTTATAAATAAGCTGCAGCCAGGATCAGTGAAGAAAATTAATCAATCAAAACTAAATTGGCACCAGGTAAAACAATAAGACAACCCAAAACTACACCCCTAACCCCCTCCAACCCCCAAACAGTTCTTTTGTATTAACAAATCTCCTGTGAATATCTACACCTTAAATCCTGATAGCATCAAGCTTCGTATGTGTAACAAATACGTGCACAGCAGTTGAGTGAGGTTACTGCACATATGGACAGCATCTAACAGAAAGCAGTTCTAAGAGCTGAGATGGCTCGCAAATGGCAGTTGACTATAGGAATTAATGCTTTAGCTGTTAAGTGAAGTTTCAGATGGAAGAACATAGAGCCGTATAGCAAGGCCTTTTCCAAGTTTAAAAACAAACAAAAACAACAAAATGACACCTAGAGTATTCCATCCAGGCATTTCTGCAGGCTGTTAGGTCAACAGCTTGCCTGTACCTGGACATTTGAGGTCTCTGTATGAAGTGCCCCCCAGCTGCCTTCTCAGGGGCATGGGGAACAGTCTCTGAGGAAGTTGTTTTGCAACAAAACTCAGAAAACAACAAATAAATACGCTGTGTGTTTGAGTTCAGTGCATCCAGATTTGATTTCATATGGGTGGTCTATCTGGCACTTTATTTTTTAAATCCCCAAGTGACTGTCAAGCAGCATGCCTTTAGAGCACACCTTGGAAGGACTGCTGGTTAGAGCTGACTGCCTGTACTCCTGCTGAGTCTCGCTCAATGCTGCTGTGTCTGCCTCTTGTTTTTATTGGCATTGAACAGTAATAAATGCAGCAGAGGATTTTAATATCTCATGACTCCAGAAGGAAAGGTGAGATTGTCCTTCTGTACTTCATATTACTTTCCAGTTTCTACAGCACACAGCAGTTGCTAGTAAGTGCTAATAAAACCAAAAGCTTGTCTGAATTTGTCCAAGTAGGTGAGCAAGATAGGACCTTCAGACTAGATTAAATGTTCTTACTACCCACATGGTTATGTTTTTAATTATCTTACTCAAAGAAAGTTTTGAATTAGGATTTCTCTCCAAATGGACACAGTTGAGTTTTGTCATCAAAACACCCCTCTACTGGTAGATAGCAGTGGAGAGATGCTGGACTAGACAAACCCTTAGACTGATTTCTGAAGTCAACATTAGAACTAATGGAAGTAATCTCAGACTCTACACTAGTTACTTTTAACCATGCCAACTGCTGTGTCCAGTTTCCACAAGGCAAAGAATATGTGTAAAAAAGCTTTTGCCAGCACCAAAAAGCTCCACTGTAAACTACTTAGTTTCTGAATTGAAGCACTGAGTAGAAAACCGCCTTGTTTGTTTCTGTTTAGCTGGAGAACATTGGGAATTTTATCAAAGCCATCCAAGTCTACGGCATGAAGCCACATGATATTTTTGAAGCCAATGACCTTTTTGAAAATGGAAATATGACTCAAGTACAGACTACTCTCGTGGCGCTAGCAGGTCTGGTAAGTGTTTGTACCCCTGGCACTGGCAGAAGTCCAGGCTGACAGGAGGGGTAGATACTATGGTGAATCTGAGAAACTGCAGAAGTTGCTCCTGAGATGATTGCTGTGTCCCACCTCATTCCTTGAGCAAAGGCTTGGAGTTCACAGTTACAATTTTTGACCTGAACTAGGGAAGCTCACAAGAGAACATTAATCCCTGCCGATTATCCTTCTCACTCTGACAAAGATACTTAGGTAGCTTTGGAATGCATGTTCACATGGAAACTTATCTCCCCCACCCCTGACACAGTTTCTCATATGAGATAATCCTGCTTGTGGCATCACTTGAAAGCCCAGGATCATGTTCAGAGGCAGCCCGTATGTCAGCCTAGGTCTCCACGTAGGCTGTAAAGGCAGTGTCCCAGTAGCAGGAACTACACTCAATACTGAATACTCTATTTTACTTCTCCCTAAATAGGCAAAAACCAAAGGTTTTCACACTACAATTGATATTGGTGTCAAATATGCAGAGAAGCAAGCACGAAGTTTTGATGCAGGAAAACTAAAAGCTGGTCAAAGTGTAATTGGCCTGCAGGTATGTATGAAATCCACGTTTGCAGTTACATTTGCAAACAACTTTGTTTTGATTAACTGAAGTATTTCTTATGCAAACAAAAAAAAGGAAGCTGCATGGTTGGAATATAGTCTCATCATGGAAGGAGGTATGAGGTTTTAATTCCTGTAATCAGTTGATCGGCTTTATGTACTCATGCAACTGTCTAGAAAGTTTTTCTATTTGTTTTAAATTGGCATTAAGAGTAATAAGGAGGAAAAGATAGCTAATATTATTAGTATCATCTCTGTCCCTTACAGGGGCTTTAAAATAAGTGGGAATCTTTGAATATCAGAAGCTCCTTTTTATGGTAGAAGTTCCCTCCCCTCCCTCCAGACGCAGTTTCCTTGTCAATCATAAAAAGCAAAATAACTAACAAAATTGTACAATTCCTGTGGTAGACAAGTCTAGTAGTGAAATGGAGTCTTTACAGTCCAGGGTGGAAGCTGATGATCATGTTTTGATGCACCCATCTGTTGCTAACTGCATATACAGTTGGGCAGGTGCCAGTCACTGAAATGCCTTAGGATGACAGTTGCTTTTATTTTTCCTTTTGAAGCTCAATATGGAGATAGGGTAACTTAGTACAGGTAGTGGTCAAGCTACATGAGAAAAGCACGTTGCTGGAGTTGCTTTTTCTGCCAGCCGTCACAGTTACCAACTGTACTTGCTTCCTTGCACTGTCTTGCTGTACAAGTGAATCACTTTCTGTCCATCTCTTCCTTCTCCCAATAAAGATGGGCACCAATAAATGTGCCAGTCAGGCAGGCATGACTGCTTATGGAACTAGAAGACACCTCTACGATCCAAAAATGCAAACTGATAAGCCATTCGACCAGACAACAATTAGCCTACAGATGGGCACTAACAAAGGAGCCAGTCAGGTAAGGGGGACTGCATGTGACATTGCCTGAACAGATACAGCTCTCAGCCTGGGCAAGCTCGTGGGAGTTGTGTGCAGCAGCAGCACGTTGCTGACAGCAGTGAGAGGGTACAGTTCATCTGTACTCCTGTGCAGTAATTGAAGAACTTAAATTTCTTATCATTAGCCAATGTGTTCTGTGCTGAAAATCTTCAGGCATGAAAATGACACAGTGCTTTGAGAATTTTCATCTGGCTGTGTTTTATCAGAAGAAAACAGTAACTTCATTTCCAGAACTAACTAGACAAAAAATAAATCATTTCTTGGGCGCTGCCTCAGTCCAAACAGTATATTCTTTCCAAGGAGGAAGATTAAATGGACCTTTATACAGGGACTTTTTTATATTTTACTAGCAAATGCTTGCTGCTGTTCTGTTGTACTTTGATTCGTACTTTCTAGCACTTCCAGTAAGGCACTTGTAATCATAAACCTCGTAATCACAGCTCCTGACCATACTGAACCTCTACAATCCTGTTTTACTAGGCTGGTATGCTGGCACCAGGTACCAGAAGAGACATCTATGATCAGAAGCACATACTGCAACCTGTGGATAACTCAACTATTTCATTACAAATGGGCACCAACAAAGTAGCTTCACAGAAGGGAATGAGTGTGTATGGGCTTGGACGGCAAGTGTATGACCCCAAGTACTGTGCTGCACCAACAGAACCTGTCATTCATAATGGCAGCCAAGGAACAGGAACTAATGGGTCAGAAATCAGCGATAGCGATTATCAGGCAGAATACCCCGATGACTATCACGGAGAGTACCAAGATGACTATCAAAGAGATTACCATGGTCAGTACAGTGACCAGGGCATTGATTATTAGATTTGCATCAAAAGTTCAGTATTAGTCCATTATTTTATTCAGTAAGAACGAAACTAGCCTTGTGGAATTACCTGTCTTTCCTACAGACTATGCTTAAAGTACCTAAAGAAATACTGCCTTACATACATTCCTCTTTTCTTTCTCTGCCCTTTCCCTGTCTAGTTGCCTTTAGTGCTGTAACAGTTTTGTAGTCTACAGCATAACCAATAACTGCATATGAAGTAAAAAGGAATACTGTGAAAGGGGGAGTGCTCTTGTACAGCCAGGTCTTCTAATAAGGAGCTATGCATTTTTACAATCTACTTAAGTAGGTTTTTACATACCATATTAAGCCTTCATTTGACATATTTACAGCTTTTCTGTTTTCCAGATGCGAAAAAAGAATTTTGTGCTTAAAGTTAAATGTGGTCTTTGCCAATTAAATCAAGACATCACATTAGTGATTTAAATGTCATTACTATGTTTTTAAGGTGTTGTTTGCTAATGGTAAGTCCTGCATTAGATGTGTGCATTTGTGATTTTGTATTCATTCCATTATCCACACTGACCAAACTCTTAGAAATAGTTGTCTTACTAAAAAGGGAGCTTGTACAAAGTCTTGAGCCAACGGAGGTCCCGTGTTTGATGGTGCATTTACCTTTTATTGTGCCATAATATATCCATGTAGAAATGCTTTTTCTTCCTTGAACTGTATTTATTGCCACACTTCTCAAACTGATCCCAGTGTATTTTTATAAATAAATATTTTTTCTTAAAGGTACGTAGAAGACCCTGTCTCATTTGTTTTGCCACCATTATTAGAGAATAGACTGCACAGAAATTACTCCCAAATGACCACCACCCCTGCCTACGTAAAGGGTAACGTAGAACTGCTGTGTCTGTTGCAATTGAAGTTCTTTCTTTTCCATGGGATTTAATCTAACAGCCTAGTAAAAATCTCCTGGGAGCGAGTGGCAGTGGCTTAACAAGAAAGGAATGTAGCTCCTTCACAGAGTTCACTTCCCCTCTACATGACTATAAGATTACAACCAGAGATCCTTAGATGCTCACAAAATCCCTGCCCTTTTCTCAAGGCAAATGAGGAACTGCAGATATTTAACGCTGCCTCTGCTGCAGCCTATAACCTTCATACCATCACTTGGAAAACTCCAAAGACACTTGCTTTAGAGTATGTAATGAGATACCCAAATCTGCATTTCTGCTGGTCTGAGTTCTTGAGTTACTAATAGCAAAGCTTTATTCCTACATGGAAAGTGCTTTCTTCCTTGCCCTGGAGTGCAGATAGGCTGTACTTGGGCTCCTTGCAACAGGAGAAGGTGGGTGGGGGTGGGGGGGGGGAAGGCTTCTACTGGGGGCTGGGGAGTACTGTCACTGAATAGAAGATATTTTAAAGTTACCTACTGTACATTAAGATATGTAGATTTATTAAGCGTTTATTTCACAGAATTTAATTTGGAAAGGATCTCTGCAGGTCATTAGTCCAAGCCCTGCACCTGAGCCAAGAGAGTGACCAAGATGTCTGTTTTCTTTTCCTGAGCTATGTCGTTCTTATTCCCTTCAAGATATTAGCGTTTAGTAATTTAGAACTATGGTATTAGATGCTGAAAAGCAGTGCTATGATTGACAACAGAAGCTATTACTTTAGTAGTTTGGGTAAAGGTGGGTTGTCTTTTGAAAGCCTGAACCATGCCTTCCTGCTCTTTCTGAAGCCAAAACATAGTTTAAACTGCTTGCCTGCATTTATTGTGTACGTACCCACGAGGAGGAACAAAACAACATGCAAACTGTTCTCAGCACACTTCTTTCATTCACAGATACACCTAAAGGAGTCATAACTACATTGATGAGAGTTCAAAGAAGACACCAAACAAATACGAACTGCCTTGCTTAAAACAGCAAGCTGTGATACGTAGCTATCTCCTGGTATGCAAAGACACCATCTAATAGCCCCCATCTTCTATTTTTTAAGGAAAATAATTACAAGAGTACCTTCCATTCCTCTGAATCCACTCTTCTGTAGCTGCAGGAAACCGTGTCAGTCCAGAAGGGCCCACACACTATTGGGCTGCTCTGCACTGCAAATGCCTACAGTAGCTCAGACAAATACCAGTAAGTGCAGCAGTGCTAACTGCATTCACAGGAGCTCTGCCCCTCCACCTCCTTCAAGCCTGCTTCAGCTGCCTGAGGGTGGCATCCTGCAGGGGGAAATAGCAGCAACAAGCACCAAATAGCACCTGCTTCTGTAAGGGTGCTTTATCCCTCTAACTCAGGTGAGGATTCCTGCCACACAGGTATGCTGCATTGCAGGCCATTGACATAATTACCAGCAGGATGTACCTGATTAGGAAGTCCTGTGTTGCACCTGAAAGCTATAAAGCTGTGCTTGGTATACAAAATTCAGTTGAAAGGTATGTGTTCTGAACTGTTCTCTGAAATTACTGGACTGAAAATGTTACAGTGTCACAGTTGTAACTTCTTCACTATGGGCACTACAGCACTGCTTAAATGAAACACTTAAATACAATTCGCCTGGGATTTTCATTAACTTCCTTCTTAAAAAGCAAAACAAACTTAGTAAGCATCTGAATGTCCTTTCTCCACCCACTAAATGCACTGAAGACAATGATACTAAATAACAATTGCAATGAACAGAACCACAGAAGCACTGAAGGGACCTCTGGAAGTCACCTGGAGGTTGTCCATACCATACAGATTGTCTAAAAATGGAGTCTAAAAATGGAGATACATTTATAAAAATGTCCCCTGCTTCCTTCCACCATTCAGTGAGTTCCCAAGTCAAGAGCCAAAACATGCAGCATAAGTATCAAATACAGTCAGGAAAAAGAACCCCATTGTGCAGTAACTCATTTGTCTAACTTCCAAGCCAGCCTCCTTTGTAAATTGATAATCATCATTTTTACATTGTGCAGATACTATTACTTGGAAACAATCTTACTGGGACCTATGGAGAGGAAAGGTTCTGTCTCTCTGTAAGTACTGTATCTGCTCACTTTCTCAACATCAGAGAGCTGTTATTTATTCAGCACAATTTTCAGTTGCCACAGCATCTACAAGCACCAGAACTGCCTAAGCGTACAGTTAAAAGCAATTAGAGGTAGCAAGTCACAGCCAGTAGGTGATCAACTTCACCTACCAGCCAGAAGGTAATTAATCTCTTTGCCCTTCTCATCATCTATCCCTTATCCTATGACTTCTCAAAGTGGCTCATATTAGACAAGTTATTTAAAGGAGGAATCAGAAACAAGTATTTCTGGGCATCCCCTGGCAGATAACCAGTCTCTTTTCAGCAGCAGATCAGATACAGTATCCAGATGAAAACAGACCTGGCATTCAGACCACCAATGAGCTTTGCTTTTCTGTATGTCATTTCCAAGCTGCGACAAATCAAAGGTTTAGCAAGCTTTTCTGCAGTCCCTATTATGAGACCATTATAGAATCATGTATGAATCACTTACCTGCAGTAGCGTCTCACCTCCTACACTGATGTGTACTATACTGAAATCCCAGGTTGGAGTCGTTTTCCTACCTCAAACCTCTCTTCAAAGGAGCTTTAAGAATACAGTCATGTTCCACTGAATAAAATCTAAAACTACCCCATGCCTAGAACAAGGCAGACTCCAGGAAATTGTTTTAGAAACACAGTACCAGATTAAAACAAACTTCAGAACTGCTCAAGAAAATGCTGACAGTTTTTCTTTCTAAACTGCATCTAAACTTACCTTCTCGCTCTATCTGCTTGGAGCCCTGTCAGTTGCTCCTCTACATTCCTCCATGATACTGTACGTTTCACACCTACATTCCAACTAGCATTTCTTCATGAAGTATTATTCAGATCATCCCTTTATCATGTTTCTGTCCAGCCACTACTCTGTTACTTCTTTGTCAAGCTTAAAATTCAGATACAGGTTTTAAGGATTTCTTTTGCTTCCTTAGTCTTTTCAATTGCAAAGAGAACATAGTTTGTGAGAAAAAGGGCCATTCCTCACTTGCCCTTTGGAGAGGAGTCAACGGATGGTTTGTGATACTAACTTGTAAAGACCATTCCCAAACGAGTATAATTACAAGAATGACAGCTACTCATAACCATCTTGACTACAGAGAATTTCCATCAGCGAGCTCAGTACTGTTCCTTAAGCACTGGCTGCTCAGATACACTGAACAGATCAGGAAACAGCCATCTCAGAGTGCTGCCTCTGCAAGTGTTTCTGCATTTTCTGATTGAGACACAACCAGCCCAGTTTTCACAGAAAAGCATTAAAAATAAATAAATAAATAAAATCTTCATGTTAAATGACACACAACAAAGGTAAAAAGGACAGCTCTGTGAACTTGTAAACTCAGTATTTTTAGTTAGCTGGCAAAGAAATTTACAAGGAATTTATTAACTTTCATACACCATCATAACAACTCTATTAATAAAAATCAGATGTGCCGACACACAACATACATTATTCATGCAAACAGGTTGTCATTTTACCAGTGCAGAGGGTGCAATGGAGATTTACAGAACTGTTACTTTGTCCTGCATTTTTGGTAACCTTAATGTTTTTTCTATGGCTGTTTTTGCTGTTGCTGGTCTGCCTCCATACTTCCTGGTGCAGTTCACATTCAAGTCTACAAAGACAGAAAAAAGTAGTCAAGCAATGTGTAGCACTAGTCTTGTTACTGCATTTATATGTCTGTAAAAGTAAACTGGGAAAGTAATTACGGCTCTTTTGTGTCTCACATCTGCAATCCTCTCTTAGGGAACAGAAGCTCCCCAGTTTCTGTGCTTGGCAAAGGTTTACTGAAGAATGAAAAAACAGACCCAAACAATGAAGAGAACAAGTACAACTATCCATTGCTGCAGCACTGGGGGTCTAAGATCACCCCAGGTTCTAAAACCACTGGGGCAGTTCCTCAGCTTGGGCAATTTGCAGTATCCCCGATGTCAGAGAGCTTTACTTTCTGGACTTTCCCAAGCCTGGGAGAGGGGCAACACTCCCTTCTAGCATCTCGCTGTTTTTACCCCAGCGTAAAACAGAGGAAACAAAATCATGATTCTATGAAATAAATAAGTACCTTACTAGAAAAGGAGAAAAAAAGGTGATGGGGGAGGTGTGGTATTGTCTTGGGGAGGAATGCTATTTAAGCTCTAAGAGTTCTGGAACTTCAGCAGTTCCAGCATGAGATCAAGCAGCCTACTGCTGTCCAGCTTCTACAGCAGACATGCAAAGGATGATGCCAACATCACTGCTCCCCCACCCCCGTGCAGCTTCCAATCTTTCTCATCCTCTGCTGGACACACTGGGGAATCCATTATGTACCAGCAGAGGATTTCCTGAGAAGGGAAAGCAACAGGAAAGGGAAAAAAAAAAAAAAAGAAACCAAAGGAAAAACAGGTGACTGGGTACAGCACGTTGGTTGCTGTGAGGCATCAGAAAACATCTACCAGTCTACATCCATTCTTCTCAGGACATACGGGCAAGCACAGCCCACACTCCTGCCTCACCATAGGTTGGAGCTCTGTCCCATCTTCACTGTCCTGTCTCACGCTTCTGTGCTTTTGCCTGTCTGTCAAGTTGTTACTCTGATTCACAAACATCTACAAACAGAAAGCAGGGTGAGATCATTTCGGAATGCAAACCATTACATAAATAAATAAATAAATAGCTTGTATAGGAAGATAATTAAACCTGGGGCTGTGCAAGTAGCTGGTTCCTAGCTGGGTGACACTGAATGATACTAGGAGGGACTCTGCAGGGGCAGTAAGGGCAATGAATGCAGCTGAGAACAAATCAAGAATCCCTGCTACTTCCCCTGCTGCAGCAATGAGGACTCCCTGGTTGCCTGAAAGCACTCCCCCAGCTCTCCGCCCACCACCACAGAGCCTCCCTTCCACCCCCACATGTTCATCACCCAGCTGAAACGCAGAGTTGCATATCAGTGCCTTCATGTGTTGGGAAACTCCAAGTTCTGAGCTACGTGAGCAGACATGCTCTTAATCATACAATGAGGAGGAGTTTGGATGTGGTGCCCCCAGTTTTTCCATACAAGGCTATGCTGCCCTCCCTGCTTGGATGACTGCCCACCCCTGTGGGAAGTCCTCCCATCACCCCAGAACCTAGGGCATGGCTAACTACAGGGAATTAAGACCAGGGTTAAAGAAAAACTACAAAAAGTTTGGAAGTGGAGAAAGGAAAGCCTCTGCTTCATGAAGGAGAATTGGCTTAAGAAGTATTCTAGCATTTGGCAAAACAAAGGGAGAAGAACAAAGGTCAAGGCTTCAGAGTTTTCCATTAAGTAACATATTCCTACCCCTGACATTTGCTTAAGCGCTGTTCTGAATCAAGTCCAAAGAAGATCTGCTTTCTTCTGTAAAAAGGGTTAAGCCTATCTTTAGGCTGCCTTTTTATTCTTTTTTGTTTGTTTTTAACAAAAATCTATAAACATTACAGGGAATCTAAGAGCAACGTTAAAAAACAAACAAAAAAAATCCCAACACTTCTTCTGACACTGTCCTGAAGAAATCCATCCAGAAGATTCACATCATATGAGCTATTCTGGCTGTGGAATTTTTCATGAATCACTACAATTTTGTCACATGGTTTATGAAGGAAAAGAGAGAACTGCCAAAATAGTGTGAAAGGAAAAAACTTCTGTGCATTCTAATATTTTCTTCATATGAAAAGGATGACGTGTACATTCAAATGCTTCAGATACAGCTGTTAACTAAAGCTCTTCATCGCTATTAGCTACATAATGATTCTCCGTGGAGAGCCTGTAATACAACACAGTAATTATCGGGGTAATGAGGCAGAACAGCCAGTCTACAGGCAGAAGGATTTAATCAAGAGACACAAGATGGTAATTTGGCAAAAGAATCTGTATATGTCTGAAGCAGAGCAACTCAAATTTGAGTGAAGTTTATACAAAACGACAGCATCCATAGGATGTAGATGGATACCCGACCTGCTGCTGGCAACAAGCTCCTTTTTCTTTATTTTTGCTCCTCGCTGTACAGAATGTCACAACAGACATAAACTTGTAATCCTAGGGCGCACTGTGGATGAGACTCTGCAGCTAGCTCAGCTACTTATATATTTGTTTGAAGTACCCACAATAATTTGAACATATATTTACTAAGCCCTAAAAAGTGAACCATTACTTCTATGATCTAAAAGATCAGCATGATCTAAAAGGTAGCAAAGCATAGCTAGCACAGAGGGGCCAGAGGGAGTTAATTTACTTAAGTTTATACATTCACATATAATTTGCATCCCTGAGCCCATCCTCTTCTAAGGTGTTGGAAAGGAAATAGTACGGGTTGAGGGTTTGGACTACTAGGTCCTGGGGAAAGGTAAACTCCCCAAAAGCTCAGAATAGCTCAAGTATCTGCTGTTATCGCTGGGATTTACCAGCAGTTCCTGATCCATGAAGTATGGCTTCTCTGCAGATCCATCATTTGTTTCCATATCAACAGCAAAGCAAAGGAACATGGCATCCAGCGTCACTTCAAACACAGACAGAAAGCTGTGGGACATCACATAAGCAAAAAATCCAACCAGTAACAGAGGAACTACCCAAGCTTGCAACTCCCGATGGTAGTTAAATGCCATCAATCCTCCAAAAACAGTGAAACACACAACAAAAACCTGTAAGGGGCATGAAGAGAGAAATGCAGCCTCATTAATCACACAGTAATGTTTTTAGGAAAAACAAAACAAACCCACACCAAAACCAACAGGCAAATTACAGCTAATATTTTTACAGTACATCTCATCTGGGAGATGGCTATGAAGTTTCTGGCATAACGTAGTTGTCACACTTTGTATTCAATTCAGTGCGTAGATTTTGTAGGGCAGAGGCAACCTTTTACTATATATTTACCAAAGACTGCATTCAACAGAAACTGCAAGAGTGGTGCCAAGGACACTAGTGCCACGCAAATAAATAACTCAGGAAAGGCTATGAAAAGGACTAAGTTCCTCAAACATTACCTTCTCTCCCAAACTCAGTTTTCAGCATTAACAACACTGAGTTCAACAAAAATAAACCTTATTTACTTTTGGTATACAGAAATGGACTCAGACCCTGATTTTTCTCTTCGTTCTTACAGAACAGCATTTTTCTTACTCTTACCTTCCCTAGAAATATGATAAAGTCTCCAAAACAACTAATGGATGCCAGTTCTGCAGAACTCTTTGCCAAAATAAAGACAGCATCCTTTGCTGAAGTACAGAAGTTTGTCCCGTTTATGGCAGTAGTTGTGTACACATGCTGGAATGAGAGAAGATAACAATGCAACGAGAGAGGAAAGATGCTTTTAATCTAGATTTTACTTCAACAAAATGAAAAGCCTGAAAGAGGATTTGGAAATACTGTCTTTATGAATACAGAGAGTTATTTTGCATAATGTGACAATTTTATTTCAAGTGACTACAATGCTTCCAACTTCAAATAGTTTTTCTGCATCATTTCCACCATTAGCGAATGCTAGAGCATAAGTAAGTTTCTAAACCTACCTTTAATCAATTTATTTTAAAACACCAAAGTTCTCTCCTCTAATTTTTCTTAATGAAATGGCAGAGTTACCACAAAACACTTACTGGAAGTCATGCTATCCCAAATTTATTTGCTTATTTTCTATGCATCTATCTCCAAGACTGCTGGCAACCTACCTAAGCAGAACAATCATGTTACGTAGTTATCGAGTCATTTAAAAATTGGTGATTAAAAAGGTTTTACACATGGCCCTTTTAGACTACAGCCATAAAATACAGCTGTTTCATGAGCAATGAAAACAATTGTGACAATGACTGTAAAAGAAGAGCTAAATGATTGGACTAGCCCAGTGAGTCTTGTGTTACAAAAAATAACAATTTCAACAGACAGTAGGGGCACTTAGTTTTCTAGTATCAGAAATTGTACAAGATTTCTCTTTGTGGAAACTTGCCAAGACGGGNCACCTGTTCTGGATAACTTGACAAACCTGTCCCATAGAACTCCTCCATGGGGTCTTGAAACAGTGTCCAAAATATGAGCTAGGAAAAACAGCACTCGAGACACCTGAAAGATTTGGGCTTTGCCAGCAAATCTTAGGAATAGTTTTCCTTTTCTCAAAATATTAGAAGATGGATCATGTCACAAAATAATAGTTACAGTCTGGTACAGTCAGTAAGAACCACAGTGTGCATGGGATTACGGTTCTCAAGGAATTTATATACTCTGACATGTACTGAAGTGCTCAGATTACTTTCTGTTTCAACTGGAAGTGGAAAATAAACTGGTTCAATGAAAGAGAATTATATTGGTCTACTACAAAATGTTTTCTGTTCAAAAAATCTTTTTTCTTACAAGTCAAAATAGAAAATAGCTTCAGATATCTCAAGGCACAGAAAATTGTTTCTGCTGGGTCCAGTTTTACCCAATTTCTGTGTTACACTGTAGTGTAGCAAAGCCATACTGACATTACTGTACCTTAAAGTATTACAGAGAAAGAAAGAAATTAAACACAAAGATCCTTTGTACCTATTTATTTTATATATAAAGGTTTTTTCCCCTCTGATTAGTAAGCCAAACAAAGAGTATAAGTAAACAATGACATCCTGTAAACATGGTACTTGTATGGCAGCTAATGCATCCATAGATGGAAAAAGTGCAAACAAGAACCATAGATTTATTACCTACTCCAAGAGAAAAAAATGAAAAAAAAAAGATTCCCCTGAACTCTTCAGAAATGTGCATTTGCATAAAAATCTGTTTAAACAAGCAAGTTCACTTCATTCCTAAGTAAGAAAAAATGCTGTCTATACTAACTTCCATTTGCACTGATGCTGCTCCTTTCCCTGGGAGTGCTGTAACAGGACCTGCAGACTCGAGACCTCCAGCTTGGTCAGGCATCAGCTACAATCCCTGGGCTCCCTGGCTGCCCTCACCTCTGAAGGAGAAGCATCCTTGTCCCACTGCCTCGCTCAGCCCGACAGGGTGGCGGCAGCCTGCTGCCATCCTGTGCCACCAAACGGGCAGCCTGCCTGCTTGCCTGTGGCAGCACCATCACAGGCTGCAGCAGCAGGAGCTGGCAGCTTGCAGGGCCACGCAGCCTCGCTGGGCACTGCGGCCCTGGGATGCCGGCACAGGGTGGGCGGCCTCAAGTCAAGCCCCCGTCTCCATCTGCAGCTGTCACCGCATTTTTCAAACACAGGCAGACCTATAACATGCTGCGAATTAAGTCTGTTTCAGCATTCCCATTCACAGACAGGAAATTGAGACACAAAGTGGAAAAAGGGGGTTTGTAAGTTTGTTTCTCTCCCGCAAGAACTAAATTCACAACACAGATCCTGATCCGGTGAGGTCAATATGCATCTTGCCAATAAATTAAACACAGATCCTGTATTCAGTACAAATAAGAAAAAAAACTTTCAAAAATTAAAAAAGAATGCTAAAAATGCACATGCACTTGTACAAACACTGTTTCCAAACTTAAAATAAATAACTACTTGTTTGCATTCTGGAATTAGCCACTTTGGTATCTGAGGAATGTGCAACACAAAGAATTTCTGCTATTTATTAACTAGAAGAGTTATCTTGGAAAAACTGAAAAATAATGCTGGAGGCTGAATACTACCTGCATAGGCATTTGTGACGTTACAAACCAGGTACCAAGAAATGGCGTTTAAGACTATTAGAACTTCAACACATCATACAATTATCAACCACTCCTAACACCCAAAAGCAAGAGAGACAGCAGGTGGTAGTCCAGCATTACAGAAGACATGCAGAAATGAATGAGCTACTAGAAGGCTGCAAAACCAGCCACTGGCACAGGTGAAGTGCAAATGTCACTAGTAAAAGCTGGACACTTAGTCAAGCGATCCCTGCCTTTAAGGAAAAAACACACTTCCATTATGAACTCAGGGTTGCACAGCAATCAGCAGAAACGATTTCTCATCCCTACCCACTAAAAAATAACTAACACGTGTTAGCTATTCCCAATATCTGTGAATCATTTTGGACTTCGGACTAAGAAGCTTAGATAACCTACTGATTTTCTCATAGTTGCAGAGCCCGTACAACAACCCAATCCTCTGCAAAGAAAAGATAGCTGTGACAGCTAAGACGGCAGACCATGGTCAGTTAAGAGCCTGCTATTGTTTAGAAACAGATGATTTAAATATGTTTTGTTCCCCCTACAGGTTGTATTCTCTTCCTCCCCACACAAAAGCTTTAATGGATTTGGAAACATTTGAGAGAAGGGCAGCAGGAATGATCCAAAAAGTAAGGAATGTCTTCTGTCTGGGGAACTACTGAGCACACCAGACTCTGCCGTCTGGAAAAGAGATGACTGAAGGAGGATGCGGTAAAAGGGCTACAAAAGCATGAGAAATATGGAGAGGGTAGGTGGGATTAGATGCTCATTGTTTCTGCTAATACAAGGACTAAGCAGAGCAGGGGGACTATTTAAAGTAGCAGGAACCAAATCTGGAAACAGATGATAGCTGTTCTCACTGCAGTCTATAAGATGTGAGCTCCTGGCCAAAGGATGCTCTAGCTGCTAATAATTCCCATGAGCTCAAGGGAAATGTGGAAAGTTCAGGGAAAAGGAATCACTCATTGCTATTAAACATACAGAAACCACACTCAGCTCAGGAAGTTCCTACACCCGAAACAGATTCAGAAGAGCACTGGGGACAGGGAAATACACACACTCATCTTTTCAGTCACTCACAGCCACTGTTGGAGATGGAACACCAAGCTAGGCAGAGGTTCAGTCTGGCCCAATACAGCTGTCATAATTAAATTTTCCTTAATGCCTTGATGGTTTACAGTGGTAGTCTCTGCAGCGGCAGTATCATTGATAGTGTGCCATGGATCAGCAAGCGTGAGAGACTGCGGGTCAAGAACAGTCCTCATCCTTGCAGCAGCAAGTCAGTACTGTATCATCAACTTTGTGAAGAACACAAGCCTCTTCTGGCTTGCGGCCTGGGAACTAGACACTGGTTTCTCAGTGTCAGGATGAATAAATAAGGAATGTGAATGTTTACATATTTCCAAATACCACACTGTGCAAAAAAAAAAAAAAAAAAAAACCTATTTAAAGAATACATCCTTCTATGCTTCACAACACAGAATGTCAAGGGTCTTGGAAAAACTGACCTGCCAGTTTCATGAGAAAGGCACTGTGGCTCAGGTCCAGGCCATAAGTTTCCTGATTGTTGAGAATAATTGCTACTTTGTGTAACAGCTGAATTCAGTCTTCCATTCTAGGGCTTTCTTTAATAAAATGAGCTTGGGGAAAGACAGGATTGCCATAGCAACAGAATCCTCTTAAAAAAGAGGCAGGAGACATGCTGGCCTCACATCCCATTTCAGCTTTTTCTGCTCTACTGGTATTTTCAGCCTGATCCAATCTTCTTGCTGCCAACTCTCTCGGGGACTGCCCTGCCTACCTACACCCAGTACAATGCCATGTACCCCAAAAGCTGGGCTCTTAAACATCCTGACTTGCAAGCATCACAGCTACCACAGGAATCCCCTCAGAAAACAAAATCTAGTGACAGCAAGAGGCAACAACATTTCTGTGGCTGCTGTACAAGCCATTAGTGAGCCAGTGAGACAGCTGTATCACGACTCACATGGTGGAGGGATGTTACAGCAATATGGGCCTGTGAAGCTGGAATGATGAAGACATGAAAAGCTGGAATGGACACTGAGCTACTTCAGTCTCTGGTTATTTCAGGCTATCATGCTACATGATTTCTCCTATTAAGTGGAAAGTGGAAGAGGAAGCTTTATTAAGCTTTTTGTTTTTTGCTTTTTGGGCTTCTCTCTCTCCCAGCCCTTACATTTTGAGCTATTCCAGACCATTGTCCCTCTGGTCCTCAGGATCCTTCTTCCAATTTCCAGACAACAATTCACATGTGAATGTGAACAGTTCACATCTACTCATTCTTCTGCTGATCTTGTCTTGGCTTTTACCTTTCCTTACTGTTTCTCTTCCTGATACTATCAGAGATGGCAAATATGCTTGCTCTTCCCCTTTAATTGTCAGAGTAGACAAACTAGGATTTTCCAGTCCGATCTTGTGAGATAAGCCTGACTATGCAACAAGCAACTTGTACGATGGCATTCATCCCTCCTTCTGGTGCAAGTATTTAATCCCATACCTTCTCCAGGCCTGAATCTGCCATTTCTGCAGCCATGTTAGCTAAAGGCTATTGTCTGGTGGTTGACAAACACACTGAGGATATTATCTTCCATCACTTTCCCAATAAACATGTAGCTAATACAGAAACGGTTGATTTTGATTCTTAAGCTAATCACCATCTATAAGAAATCCTACAATAGCCTCCTGAATTTTCCCAGTCTAAAAACCCCAATTTCCCTTCATTTACATTCTATCCTACACTTGCAGTCTGGACTTGCTGGAAAATATCTCATCTTTCAACTTTCCTTGTTTTCTTCTCTGTACTCCCTCCAGAGCTGTCATCTAGTGAGTATGACCAATGCAACTTTCTCCTGGGAGGGCAGTTGTGTCTTCTTTCCTGCAACAACTCGCTGCTGCCACTGGGCTCCACTTCAACGTAAGACACCAAAGCAAGAACAACAAGTAAAGACCTAGGGTACTTATCTCCCATTAATACATATGTAAAGTTTTTAGATGGAAAACAAGCATATTTAAAACAAGATTTCATGGAAGATGAATGTTTTAGCCAATATTTTCAAGATGATTGAAAATTTAGCTTAACATCTAGAAGAAATTTTGCCAGTAATATTAAAATGCAGTATTGTTCTTGGGAGAAAAAGTAAGTATTTCATGGGGTGAGGCACAATGTGTTTGGCAGTGCACAGGAGAATTGTACTTACATTAGCATGCCTGAATTTTGGTTTTATCTAGGTCATTTCTCCAGAAGGCATTTAACCACAACCTCCTGACAGACTTCCATCCAAAGTTTAAGAGACAACTAGCTGCCATAGATACGTGACCATTTGACCACTAGACAGACAGACTTTTGGTTTGTTTTGTGGTGGTTTTTTGTTGTTTTGTTTTTTGCTTTTTTTTTTTAAGCTAGATATTTGCTGGCTTTCAGTATCACTGAAGGGTCTCAGTACCAGCAAATGCAGGCGACCACTACTGTTTATCAGTAATGGCCACCGCGGGGCCCGGAAGGCTACGCAGCAAGCAACTGTACCGAGGGAAACAGAGAAACCACATACAGCTCAGCAGCTCCCTCAGAAATCCATGTGCTGCACTTTGGAACTGCTGCCTGCCAACTGGCTCTAGATGAACCCAAAGCAGACAGAGAAAAACGGAATTATCCTGAAACAGATATATTGTTTTAAAAGTCATTGCAACAAGGCTGTAAAGAAAAATGTGACTGCTTTGATGTATCAAAAGTTAAGACTTTGCCATAACAATTTAAGAGAGCAGAAGACAGACAGACCTTGTAGCTCCCAAACCACATAAAAAAAACAGTATATTCTTTTTATGGAAGAGAAATTTCAATCTTCCAGATTTTACTCAAGATGATTGGATATGTTTATCTGGAACATACTGAAACCATCAGAGCCAAAAGATGAAAAATCTGTGGTAATTCTGACAAGTGCTGGCAAACAGAACTGTCAAGTAAGGATAATGACTTTATATTCACAAAGCACTTTTCATCCAGATAGAACCCAGAGTGCTTTACAATTGTTACTAATGGATTATACACACACATGAATCACTTTGTCCATGACTGAAATGGAACAGCTTAAGGAGTGAACTGTTTAACAGCACATAGCAACACGACACCACAGTTTAGCACAGGATCCAGTTGCAAATCCAAAAGAAAGTTAGGAAGGCAGAATGCAATTACCCACACTGCAATCTGAACACGACGCTGGGTTTACATTACCCCTCCTGCAACAACCGCCACTGGAAATACAGCAAGTGTCAGCATCCAGTGCAGCATCTGTCACAATGGGAAGATGATAGAGTACCTCTTTGGCTCTGTTCAGGTTAAATTGCAAGCGAGCTGAACACAACTTAGCTGAGCCTGGAGAGGAGTCACTTCAGGGATACACGCAACAAACCTAGTTTGTGTTACATCCCACCTGAAAGGGTACATCGCCCCTGGGACAGCGTAACAGGGCGCTTGGTAGACACTGCATGGGATGAAAGAAGCTCACACACTATCACCAATTTTACTTCCTCGAACAACTGTTTCTCGTCTGCAAGTTTCCCAGAGGGGAAACAAGGCACTCTATTTGACCTTAATTAAACTTGTGAATGAAGGAGTAGAAAGAATTTAAATCATCTAAGCAATCTAACAACAGGTTGAAGAAAATACTGTAGAAATGAAGGGAAAGGCCCTTTTTTCTTTAAAAACAAAACAAACAAACAAAAAACCCCTTTCAAACTAATTATATGCTTATTACAATGCAATAGTGCATTAGTACAGAATGTAATAGTGGGATAAAAGGCAAAAGCACAGTAAGGAATGCTAGTACACACTGAGCTTTGGACCAACTTTTGTAACAGCTGTTCTACATTTCTATAATTTCAAATCATACAAAATCAAAATCTAAAATTAAAAGTACTTTCAAAAATTTTAGAAATGTGTACAAGTAATTTTTTAAAAGCTGCTGAAGTCCTACCCTTGAGTCCACGTTCAACAGCTATGTGAAATTTGAAGGCTGTACCCAGCTTTCAGGGATCTCAGTGAGAGCTCTGAGGGACAGCACTTTTGTTAATCAAGTTACATGTTATGCTTCTTAAAACTATAGTTGTTTTTTTTTTTCCACAAATGGAAACTTTCAATCTTAGTATATATGTATTTAAATAGGCTTGAGTATATTCTTTATAGAAAAAAATTAATTACTCTATGAAGTGCAATAATCTGAGAATAATATTACCCCTTCGTATAGATAAAATTTCTCTTAAAATCTTACAAAATTAAACTAAAAGCTCTTGCTTTTAGTTTCCCAAATTGCCCAATTTGGAGTACATGGAGTACAATCATCTTTGCCAAAAAGATGTTCAAACAACCAATTATCTAACAGCAAACACAGTATTATGATCATTAGGCTGAAAATCACCACTTGTACAAAAACAGAAATTTACCTACAATAGGTTAGGAAACAGGAAATCTTTTAAGGGAACAAGAGCCACAGTACAGCTTTCTGAAACAAAAGAAAGTACATTGCAGTAATTAATTCTCCTCTTAACAGACATCCCGTACAACAGCTGGAGAAAGTAAACATTGTGATGCTGGCTATCTCTTTGAAAGGCAGGAAGCCAAGGGGAAAGGGTGACTATAAATGGAAAGCCTGGAGTCAAAATGAACTCCGAGATTCTTCACCAAGTCAGTGACCGTAAGATCTACCTAAAAAAATGTAAGTCTGGCAAATTCATCTGCTGAAAGCAGAGATTTTACTGCACAAATATTTAATCTAGGCTGAACTAAGTGAAAAATGCTCTCTTCATAGTTGTCCAGGATTAAGCTTTATTTATGTACCTACTTTAGAATGAGAAGTCAGAGCCTTTATCAGCATCGTCTTGTTTACTGCAGTACCATTCTCAGCAATGAGAACAAAGAAAGCAACAGTTAGGGAGTTACGAATCAGCATGAACATCTGATTCCTTGTCGCATTAATAATACCACAGCCACCCGAGACAACAAAAGGGGACTGACAAAGAGAAAAATTAGCTATTTACAATGATGTGTATAGAGCTTGGAGAAATACATAAAGATTTGGAGAAAAGGATCAGGAAGGAAAGAATAGGAATCAAGTATCTGAAAAATTGCTGCATGTCAGAAATCATCCATTTGCAATAAAAATGCTTTTGAAACAAAACTGCTAACAAAACAAAGATGTCTTTCAAATAGAGAGAATATTGTATCATCTGGCTTTTTCATCATGGATTATATTCCCAGATATATTGATAATGGAAATCAGCCAAGAGTTCAATTTTCTTTAGTAGGGACTTCCAGGTGAAAAATTCAGTATCCAGTTCAAGGACCCATCTCCAGGTGGCTTTCTTACTTCTTCAATGCTTCCTTCCACCTCAACATTTCAGTACCCTCTCCGGCACAACTCAACAAGATGCTAATCTTCTTACCTTCAGAAATAGCAGGTGGCCCTGCGAAAGGGTCATCATCTCAAGCTGCATCAAGTTTTCTAAAACCTACACTCAGCAACCTCGCATGCGCAAAGAATCAGGGAGTCACCGAAATCTTTACAAAAACTCGAAGGTTTTGTTTGTTTGTTTGTTTAGGTGGCCAGCAAGTAGCTTTGGCTTGCATACATGGCATGTTGCTTTAGTCACGCTAAATGAAGCTAACGTACACACACAGTTCATAGAACAGTACACAGATGTTTGAGTGACAGAGATGACAGAGTGTACCTGGTTAAAGTATCTTAAGCAACTTTCCTGGCACCAAATCCAGCAGAAACAGCACTTCAACAGGCACTTCGCACATGCACTTTCCTGCAATAAAGTGTAATATGTTTAGTTACTGGCCACAGAATTAGACTCAAGTAAAACAGCCATTTCAGAAAAGCTTGCTTTACAGGTGACTGACTCTTCTAACAGAGTATTCACTTACGCAGCAGATACTTCCTTTTGGAATTGTCTTTAATTCAGACCCTACAGTATCAATGACTAATGAGCTGAGCGTATTTTTTTTCTTCCTGTGGATGGAAGATTCTTCTCCAGGAAAAGAAAATAAGTGCTGTAAGCAGCTTGGTGAGCTAACAGCTGCACAGAATAAAAAATAGGCAGGCAAGTCAGTAACCCTTGCAGTACTTGGCAGTGAGTAGTGAGAAAGTTTGTTGCTTTTTGCATTTTTGTTTTTGTTTTAATCTTTTTTGTCGTTTATCAAAAAACCTTCGTAGTTCTGAAATGACTGGTATGCTAATGGGCAAAAATAAAAACATGGGCAGAATTTATGTGTGCATGTTGACACAGAGAATGCATTAATTTTTCAAGACAGGAGGAAAAGACTTGTATTTCATAGAACAGACAATTTGCAGACCATTAATCTGCATTAACATTGTACTAAAAACGGAGGAGAAAAGCTCAGTGTTTGCTCTACCCCAAAATCCCCATCAAGAGCTCAGAACTGTTCATCATAAAGCAATTTTATCGAACAGGACAACAAAGAGACATCTTGGTAATCCTGACAGCCTTCCAGTTTTAAACGTCTGTTTTTCTCAGCAGAAGGATATTCAGTCCAGCAATATTTTAGTCTTTTTAACCTTATTTATTCAGAGCCCAGAATGTTCTTTTCTTGTTTTGGAAAGCAGAGATCTTCCAGTTACTGTATGAAATCCTCATGTCCCACAGCTACCATGGAGTTGTGCTGAAACAGTGAATCTCCCAACTTTTTTCCCCACAAAGTTCTCGAAAATATTCCATGAATAATTCCTTTAAAATGGCAACTGTACATACTTTAATCCTGCCATGCTTTGCTGGAGAAATGATTTTATTACAGCTGTATTAATCTCACTAAGTTCTATTTGTTAAAAACAGCAAAGGACTTCTGCTGTTTGGCTTGAAGACTGCTATGTAAGAAATACCAGTAAATTTACCTGCAAAGCTTGCAGATCCCCCTGATTTCTCAGGAAACGGGAGCTTTTTTTGCAAAGGTGGTAAAGTCTAGGTGAGCTCTAGAAGGATGCGGCACCTCTTCTCCACCCTTTAGTACTATCACTCCTGCCCTCGATGCAGAGAGCCACAATGGAAAGAGACCACAGACCTTCCCTCCTGCCATGAGCACGGTTATTTTGTGATGGATTCTTCTGTGGTACAGGGGCACGAGCTGGCCCAAGTACTTTATAGCCTTCTTAGGAATAGCTATTGGTCATGTCACATCCTAGCTGAATTCTTGGCAGCTGGACCAAAAGGAGCTTTTATGTCAATAGCACATAGCTATTGACAAAAATTTTTCTTTGCAAGGTATTTCTTCTACAAGTATTCAGATTATAAACACATATACCCAACAACTCCACCTATTCTGCTGCTTCTAGATGCAAACATTGTCTTCTTTCTAGCACAACTCAACCCATCTAGCATCTTTAAACAAAGTTCTTAATTCACTCTCACCACCGGGGATTGTAACCAAGACTTTCATGCAAAAGTGATGGAAACCCAGGCACTTCTATATCTCTCAGGCATCTTATTGCAAAGGGTTGTTATCTAAACATTCTTAAAGCATGTCCACACACGTCTCAGAGGTACCAGGGATGCTTAATGTAAATACTCTGTCAAAACTATACATAATATGCATCAGGGTCAAGGCATGTTTTCTGGAGGAAAAAGGATGAATTCTAAGACCCGTTTTTAAAATTTTGTCTAAATCTTCCCCTGAAGTCAGAGCTGTGCAGCCATGGGAGCCCTCTCTCTTTGCCAAAGTGCCAGAACTAACTGCACTGGTATGTTTTCAGCAGAAGGTAAGAGATGTACGAAAAACAGAAATGCAAGCAACAATCACAACAGCTAAGAGAAATTTTTATATGCCTTTAAAGATGTGATTTGGATCCTACATAAATCTCTGGATAGTTCTTGTTTCACATGTTCATTCTATAAACACATATCACAAGGCAGGTGAAATATTTTCTACAAAAGGTACTTTATACTATACAATATAATTATTACCTTTACCTTTTTAAAATTTATGATGCAAAAATTTTAAATAAAGCCTTCTATCAAATCTGCATTTTTCCTTCATTGGTCATAAAAACATTTACACGCAAAAACTAAATACAGGGTTTTTTAATGCTGGTATTTTCTCCTCTTAAAAATATCTGTGTTGAAAAAAAAAAAAAAAAAAGGAAGCCCTTGAAAAAGGCTTTCTTCATTAAGAAAATGAGATAAAATAAAAAATTTACATTGTATCATCTATTTTTAAGCAAGTATATTCTTCTTGTTTCTTTTCCTGAACGTCACCTTTTAACTATTATTCTTATGCCTTACAGAAATCTATACTTACCTTTTGTTTAAGGATATTATAAAGGTACAAGAGAGCAATCCTTGGTATTCTCAGTATTGTGATTAAAAATGAGCCTTTTACAAGAGTTCCCAGATGATAGCAAAGAAGAACTGAAATGGATGAGAGGACTGGATGATGCGGTGGGCTATTTTTGTTTCTAGAAAGAAAAACAAACAATTCGAAAATGTTTTGGAAACTGTTATTTAAGATACACATTGTATCATTTCAGTATTTGGAAATCTAAAGACTTAAGCTGGTATACCCTTTCCCAGTTAAAACAACTCCAGTTTTCCTTCTGACTTCATCTGAACTTTCACCTTAGTGCAAAAGAAGGCAGCCAAGTTTTAAACTTTTATTGGATTAGTTTAATTCTTCAGCAATGACTATTTTGATGTATTCAGTAATGGAAAAATATCTAGAAAAACCTACTATGGAAAATATCAGAAGTGAACATGTGAGAATACTTCCTCGAACACCTCTCTCCAGTTTCTGTCACTTGCTATCCTCCAAAATCTTTTATTTGACTTGTTTCTGCAAGATTTTAGTCTGAAGGAATTAATTCACTATTTCTGCTCTAGTGGTAAAACAGAAATACAACAAGGTCTCTTCTGCAAAACAGATCTAATGTCTACTTTCACTGTTGCAATTTGACCAATTTTTTTTTTTTTAAATTTTGTTCAGATAACACCTTCCCCCCCCCTCCAACTGAATAGGTTTTGTTTTAAGATGGAACACACAAGAAAGGAATTTCAAATTGCATGTTTGAAATTATAATTTGGCCTAAAAACCTTTTAATTCCACCACACTCTAGCCTGTATCATTTTTGGGAAATGATGTGTTTCTCAAATACAAAATGGAAAGACAAAAAAAACCTCCACACAATTACCTTAAGAATCCCAAATACAGGTTTTATTTTCTTGATTCCTCTATAAATTTCAGCTTAATGTCAATCATTTACAGAATAGGATGGCAAAGCTCTCAAGAATTTAAATGAAAATCAAGAAATGAACTTAAAGCCATTCCCCCACCCCTCTTCAAATGCTGTAAGACAAAATCCCCACAAATTAACACTATAAATAGCTAGAAATATACGTCAAAAGATTCAAAAAAGCACTGATTAATAGTCATAAATTACCCTACTATAAGGCAACTGTATGCAGTAGGCCAAGCCCTGAAAAATTTACTCAGGCAACAGAATCAGCAGAACCAGTGGTTAAGACCAAACATCACAACTCCTGTTTTCATAAGCAATTCCTTCAAAACTTCTGCTACCTTGAAAAATTAATAATTTGCAGAAGAAACTAATGATAAGAGAGAGAGAATGACTGAAGCTAAAATCTAAATATGTTTTTATTAAATCTTCATATGCACTACTTTAAGATAGGTATCACAGTTCTGCAAGAATCCGGGAGGTATTACTGCAGTTCATCCAAAACACTAACTACTTCATAGTTGAAATGTTATAGTTGAATATGTGAATATGCCACATTATTTTAAATAGGAAATTCCAGCAAAGCAGTTGCTACATTTATTATTTTTGGTCTTACAACTACAGGAACTGCTTGAGGTATGTTGGAATTCTATACTACCTCTTTAAAAAAAAAAAAAAAAAAAAAGTTATCGTGTTTCCATGTTGGAAACACATACATCCCAATATACAGGAGTTATTCTGTCCACATAGTACCAGTGTTCCCTTTTTCCCTTTACACTGTCTTACATATAACAGCCTCAGTCGGATTTCAGAATATGAAAGATCAAGTTTCTGCAAGTTAAAAGTTAACCAAGGTCGAGAAATACAAAAAGGACAAAGTTTACTCATGTGTTAATAATTTACTTGCTACTAAGGAGAAGAATGATGAAGGATTTTGATATTTTCAACAGGTTTGATTAATAAGCATGAATCCCAGAATATGAAGTTTAGTTTAGATAAATTTCTACACGTTTGGAAGCTCTTCCACACCTTTTCCTAGCACAGGAATTCTCACAAGAACAGAGTCTGACAAAGTTTCTTGCTTTGCTTCCAAACAGAATAAAAAAGTAACACGTTCTTTGTAATTCTGCCTCAGAGAAGGAAACAGAGGAAAATGGCCAGCTAAATACAACAGGGGATGTTTGTGACTCCAGTCAAGCTCAAGATTGGCTCAATCATCCACCTACACCCAAGTATCCTCAAGGATGAAGTCTCCTCCAGCTATTTACATTATATGGCTGCAGTCCTGAAGTAACTTTAGCACAGACGTGCAATCAGGCACATGTATGAGGTTTTGTAGACAGTTCACATTGTTCATTGAATTCTGTGCATGTAGACTTCAGCGTGGACATGGTGCCCTCAACGCACACAAGGTATCAGGGAAAACAGGAATCTGCCTGATAGAAATGGTTTCAAGACTGATCAGCTTGATTTTCTTCTTTAGTATTCCTATTTTATGTTACCAAGGGATTTACACAGAACACTACTATTCCAAAATCCTGTGCATCCGTACTCAATACTACATCATCTTTTAATCATTTCATTTCTTCAGTGCTGCCAATTGTCTTTATTTCCTTATGAGCTCTGTGATATTTGATATATTTTAACACTAAGTTCCTTACATCAAATGATCACACATGCACCTCAGCTTTCATTTTATACCCACTTTTTTTTTTAACGTGTGAAGAAAAAATGCAATCTAGACACACCCAAAAGACTTAGATATTTTAAAGGAACAAAAACTTTTTTAAAGCCTGTCCTTCTCAGAGCTGCGCTTATAATTTTCTTCAATCCCATCCCACCTTTTTTCAAAGCCTGCCTAAAGAGAGACTTAGTGTAAAATACTTCAAAAGAGTTAAGAGGTGAATCATATATTCTTGAAGTAAATATGGATTTCAGTTTTCAAACAAATACAATAAATGGCAAGGTTTATAATAGAAGGGACATCATCAAACTAACACTGAACTCACAGACTGTACCTCCAGTTGCCTTTGCCCATTCTCAAAATCAGGGGTAGGTCTGACTACATGCATGCCAATGGTTCCTTCACATGAGTTAGGTCAAGTATGTCAGTAGGGCAAAGGATGCTCATAAATATTACAGATGTATTTGAAAAGGAATCCTATAAAAATGTTGTCCTAGCTCATGTCTCAACAACTTTGGTGCAAATCCATAAACCTGGATTGTTGATTTACTGGGAGATGTATTTCACCTCTTGCTGAATCTATGGGAAGTCTGCGGTGCTGATCACCTCAGAGTCAGGTTGAAAACCCCAGTCCCATAAACGCTTATTCACTTCCTGTGAAGTAACATACACGCATTAGTTATCGAATAAGCTCAAACTTGGACAGGACAGAGATCACTGTGACACTGGTCAAGTCACCGTAATGCCTTCCTTTAATCCCAGGGAGAGGAAAAACCTCATCAAAAAAGACAAATATATTTTAAGTTCCATTTATTTTATTGAATTAATAAGTTCTTTCACAAATTCATGTTTCCTCTAAAACAAAAGAAGGCAAAATCCATTTTTGGCGGTGGTACCACAGGTCAAACATACATTACCTGTGAAGCAAAAACAAGAACCCTGCCCTCCCTGTTCACAGCAACGTGTGGCTGCTGGTCGCATGTCACACTGCTGCATGTCCTGTGGAAGGAGAATTCCGTGGGGAAAGGCCACGCCGTTTCCTTAAAGCCCTTACAAGCCAAGAAGAAAGCCTCCCTGTGAGGTATCATCAACAAACTCTTGTGACGTGCCTTTATGATGCTGCCCCAGGGAATACATTAAAAACACACAGCAGACAAGCTCAGAATTGCTGGAACAGCTTGAGATAACCTCTGCCCTCGATGGCGCAACTGCTCTCATAGCTCACCATCCTCTCCCCACTCCCTCCCTGCTCTCTGTCTCTGCAGATGTGTGCTGACAGCCTAAAGACCAGGAAGAGGGATCAGCATGACAGAAAAACTGCATTTCCTTTTCCAAGCACAAGTCTCTCAACACAATACATGTTACCTGGCAGACAAGAGGAAGGCTCAGGAGTAGCTGTACAAAAATTATTTCAATACAACAGGGTGCAGAAACCTTCTGTACTCCACAGCCAGTTCCTGCAGCAGTGGCAAATAGCTGGAAAGCAGAAGATCCTGACAGAGCAGAAGAAGTCATCATAATGGCTTCTACAGCTGCTTCCCTGCTCTGTATGGAGAAGATACGGACAGTGTCTTTACCTTGGGGTGCATCATACAAACATGCACTGTAGCAGGCAACCCAGTAAGAGGCAGCAAAACTCATTTTCTTCTGTGCTTTCTCCAGCAAATAATTTAATTGAACACTTACTGCCTCAGCACTCAGCTGCCAAAGCTGAATCAATTGCTAAAGCTTGAGGAACGTAAATTTACTTTGCAGAAAAGGGCAGCCAGCTACCCACAGAACCACAGACATGCTAGTTACTAGCTTTCAGAGCTTCAACAGGAAAAAGGAGATGACACGTGAGATGTGAGTTCCTCCCTTTGGAGGTCCTTTCACAGCATGTAAAATAGCAGTGTCACTTAGCAGATCTCAGCCTTTTGAAAAACAGCATTTTAGGTTTTCTCTGCACTCTTCCTAGCTCCAGTTCAGTGACATGCCTGCTGGCTGTGTAGAGAATCCTGGCACAGAAGCACGCCTGATACATGTGCTTTCTGAATGGGATGACACAACATGGCTGAAAACAGCAGCTGCTGGCTGTCACCATGTCTTCCAGCTTTGCTGGTGTGGCTGGGGCACTCCTGCCCAGCAGAGGCAGCAGCACAGAGAAGAGAACATTTGAAAACCTTTCAGCAGGAGGCTTTTCTCAGAAACAAATGTCCAGGGATACATTCCAAAGAGCACCAACAGAAACCTGCAGCCCAGGTTTTGGTGGAGGCAAAGCCTCCCTTCCCAGCCCCATCTCCCTGCAGCCTGGTGGCTGCGGCTGAAGCTCCGGGCTCCCAAGGTCCCCTTCAGCCTCAGGTCACCTTCCTCAAGGTGCAGTTTTCCAACAAATTGAGATTATCATTGTATTCCTCTACTACAAAACAAAGAAGTGCCTTGAAATGCCAGAGTTTTTCCACAGACCAGAAAATCTCATTGCTGGGAGTAGAGGAACAGAGCAACAAGGATGAGAAAGCTCATAAAATATTTATGAAGAAAAATGTTTTCCGGATACGATTCCTTTTATTGACAAAAATGCCCAGCAATGTATTATAAGAGTTAAGTCTCCCATCACAATGGCAGAATAGCACTGTGTCAGTGCATGAAACCAGTTTAGTTTCATTTTAGAATATCATAAGCATAACAAACAGTATAAATCCTGACCAGCGGGGATTTTCCCTCATTACCTCCACTTTTCCTTTCAGGGTAGTATAAAATTCAAGGAAGCTTGATTACACATCTCTAATTCTTAACAGTGCTATAAAAGCATTTACTTAACTGAAAATATCTGCACAGATTAAAAAAAAAAAAAAAAAGTGTAGCAGAGCAGGCATTTATGCATTCAGAACAAATGAAAACGCAGAGCAGGGATGAACACTTAGGAAGAAGTCAAACAGCCTATGAATACATTAAATTACTGCAGAGCTATATATTACATTTCCATTTGGAGCTAATGCAGACTCCCGGAAAGGGGTCAAATGCAGCCTCATGCCTTATGAATGGCAACGACCCCAGTCAGCAGTTTTCTCGTGGCTCATATCAAGACCCAGTTTGGCCCAATAACTTTAGAGGTAGAGGCGAGTCATATTAATAACATACACACTATGAAGTCTTACTCAAGATCTTCCAGCAAGCAACACTATTTTATATTAAAGTGGATTCCAAGATACTGGCATAAATTGCAGTCTATTTGAGACTACTTTGTCTAGGAAGAGACTGAAAGTAAATTCTGGAAAATCCCCAAAACTGTAAGGAGGCAATTCAGCACTTACCTGTTGAAGTAACAAGTAACCACTGCTCCAGCAATTGTCATTTGCTGACATGCAAGAATGAATTCACTAGTCCAGATAAGGCCAACCAAATGATACCATGCCATGTAGCAAATTCCAGAAAAAGCTCTATATTCTACTTGTCCTTCTGAAGTAGCCAGCGCGGCACCTGGGATTGGGATTACATCACCATATTAAGACAGATCATCAGATACAAACAAAAAATGAAGTGCATTTTTTCTCTTAATTTTTCTTCAATTAAACTATAAAAAGTGCTACACATTTCTATCCACTTTGGCAAAACCAGAGAGCCAAAATTCTGTAACTGAAATAGAATTTTGAAAGATAAAACCTTACAAGAAGCTTGGATTGAAAGTACGTTTGAAGCAGAGCTGCCAGAGTCAAGAGGACGGCTACAAATCAGTAAAGATTTCTGAGAAAACATTACTCAAGATTTGAGTAATCAAATGCTTCAGAAGCAAATTAAATCTAAATTTTCTTCATTCAGATTTGAAATAAACTCATAGTCTGATAGGAAATATTTTAGATTTTCTCTGTAAGTAGCAAAAGAGAAGGTGCATAAAAATATAAAGAATGCATAACATACCATTGAAACAAAACAATTACTATTTTCATTCCTATTACTAATTAGTATTACTAATTAGAACTAGGTCAACTCTTTCTATTCACTATACTTTTTAATCTGTGCAAAATGCAGGCACAAAGTCTGTACAAAAACAGTACGAATAATACATACATCTGTACGGTAGTAAGTACTCCAGTGCTACTACTGTACTGAGGAACATGGACAAATGCACTTATTCAAGCTAAATAAAATTGTCTCCACTTCTATTAATAACACAGAATTCACTCCATATTCAAAAGATGGCTTTTCACAAAAGGTAGGGGTAAATCGGGCAACTTAGCAACCGGACCTTTCCCTACGCACTCCAATTTATGTCACTTCACTTTGAAGTCTAGTGAGGGCATAATAGCATTGGGACATTCATTCCTAGTGAAAGGTCTCTAGGTCCGCAACCCAGTAACTTTTTAAGTTTATTAAGTCTTTACTCCATTAACTTTCAAGATCACAGAATAAAACGACGTCTGGAGGTGAGCAGTTTCTTATTCTAACTGCATGAAAGAAAAAGTGAGACAGAGTTGTCTTTTACCACAGAATTGTCTTTTACTGCCAGAACAGCATTCTAACATCAGTATTGAATCCCACCATCTGCAAGAAGTGCACACTCAAGAATAGCTGGAAGTAGAAACGATAAAGATTTGGTCTTAGCCATCATGTTTAGACAAGCTTTACAAGTCTTCAGAACTTGTCTATTTGCCTGCAAATTATGAAAACATGAATCCACTCCATAGCAGCTTTGCAAAATTACTTTTAAGGTGCGTTGAAAGGATCAAAAACACTACATGGGTGCATAATTGTTATTATATGGTTAGCTTAAAAAAATTGAACTATTTTACCCCATAACACTAGCCCTTCAAGAAAGTCGTCCCTTTTAGATGCTCAGAGAAATATTTCGTATTAAAGGGCAAGAAAAAAGAGTAGTCTACGAATAGATTTATAGCCTACAAACTAAGCATTCTTCCCACAGCTGAGCCAGTCTTATTCTCAGTGCTCTTGTAATCCAGACTCGCAGCCATCAGCATAGCAGAGTGGGCCTCAAGGAGGGGTTTGCAGGTACTATACCAGACTTGTTCACCAAGGCAACCTCTGCTGAAGTGCAGACGTGTTTTAGCTGTTTTATTTTCTGAAAGGTTATCAGTTTTACTTGTTTAGCAAACCCTTTGCAATGCTGGAAAGTTGGTCATTCACAGAAATACTGCGGCTTCCATTATATTCAAATGTATTTTTGTCTGTGAAATGCAAGGCACTTGACGCTGTGAAAAATCTACTACTGCTACCTCAGATCTCTTATCACAAACTTTCACCCATTCTTCCCCATCCCTTGCCTCTTTAAGACTGGATCCAAAAGTTATTTTTCCTTTTTAGAGGAATTTTTGAGGATATATTCATCTACTTCAGTACATTAAAATAAGCTACATGCTGTATCATTCCTTGTTCTGAATTCAAGGGGGTTTTCATCTTCCTTGCATCTTCCAGGGATTCTAGACTGCCTAGATTTTCTAGATTTTCCTGCAGCACACACAACCAGCCCCTGCCCCCAGGATGCTCATTAACCACAGCCTATAGGCCTTACTTAGGAACTTCTGCAAATGGTAGGTCAGTACCACACAAGAAGGTCTCCTACTTCCCCATTTCTATGCAGAGAAATTAAGCCATTTGGTAGCAGAACTAACCACTGTACAATCTATTTGAATATTTCTTTTCCCAAAAAAAGCATGTTAGGTTTTGCTTCTCTAGCTCTGTCATGAGGATTGACAAGTCTCTGTATAGTAAACTACTTCCAATTGCTTTTTAACAGCCTATTAAAATAAACAACTGCAGTAGCAGCAACAATGGTTTTGCCTGTTCTGACCAGCCCTACACATGAGCACTGCACTCTGCTGCACAGGAATCAGGCACATCCACCTGTGAATTCACCATTGATTGCTGTGCTGTCTAGCTGAGGTAAACTAGTTTTGTAACCTCACAGAAATCTTTCTACCAATGTATACATCTGCCTGACTGATATTCTGTCTACTGGGCCTCCTGTGCATATACAACATTGTCAACTGAATTACAGTCAGTGCTGTTTTTCATATGTCACTCCTAGTAACACAGATAACTTTAAATTTCATCACTCCACTGTGATCCAACTGTTCACACAAGCTAAACTTTCTCAACAAAGCCTTGAAATACGGTTTTAATTCGTCAACAGAGTATTTTTCCTCCAGTAAGAAGAAAACATTCATAGCAGAGTCTGCTGAAAATGAATCTTTCTGGTGTACTATACACTCTTAGTGAGGATGCTAAGAAGTCAGTAAAGAATTTAAAGAACCGAGGACCTTGCCGTTAAGTCACCAGATCTGAAAACCTCTGATCAGTACAAGTGCTGATCTGCTGCAAATACTTCAAAGAAGTGTTCTTAACAACGCAAACAGCCGCAAGTGCTTGCAGCAGCATTCAGGACAGTTTCTCAGCACCTGGCTGAGCAGCCCAGTGCTGTGCAATGCGATGACACAAAAGTCAGCGTGCGCACACGGCACCACCAGCTACACTCCAGTACTTCGAGACTTGTGTTAGATGCTGTTATTCAGCAACAGCTGCTGCAATGTTTTGCTGATGCCTGGAGCAGCAGGCTGTAGTAAGGGATGAAAATTCCTGGGAAGTCTAGTTTAGCAGTTTCCTTATCAGAAATAAAGAGCCTCTGCCCAGAAACTACTGAGAGCCTATTTATCAGTTCCTGTTAACGTGAAAAGCACACACTTCCCACTAAGTGGGGAAGTGTTCTGGCAGCATACACTGAATCTTCATGTGTCCTCCAACAGAATTTATTGCATTATTTTATTTATTTATTTCCCATGTAGTGTTACTTACAGCTAAGCTAGCCAATTGGAATGTCAAGGATCTTGGAGGAAATACGTTTTTATTGTTGGTTCAGCTACTGAAAACCTTTATGTGGCAGTTCTATTGCTCTCTTGCCTGTAGGATGCACCTTCGCTAAGGTAAATCTTATGCTGCCCTCCCATCCTACATCACGCACATAGCACTTATGCCAGGTGAACTCCACAGCTCCTGCACACCAGAAAGCTGAAATATGTGTTTTGCTGTGCCAGACAGCCACTTCACATCTGCAGTGAAATACCACACAAATTCACAAACAATAAGACTCAATAACCCTAAGATATATCAGCTTTTCTAAAGCACAGCTGAATTCCATTCCTATCCGGCTAATGGTTCTGACTGGTGCCACTGTTTGCGCTGTCTCAAGTCTCATGGAACCTGGCATTTCTCCTGGATTTCCAGGTCTGGAATTCACTCACTCTCTGCTGTTCTTACAGATTCTGAATTACTGAGGTACTTAAGCAGGTGCCTACCTTAAAATGCATAAGTAGTCCCACTGATTTTAATAGGATTATCCACGTGTTTCAAGTTAGTCATGTGCATAAGTACCTTTCCAAGAATGGTCTATTATAGCTCCCAATAAGTTAGTCTCTTCTCCAAGTCGCACTGACTTTTCGGGAGGATGTAAATAAGGTGCTCGTGTGGTCACACAAACATCGGGTGCATCACAGCAGAAGCAAGGATCAGGTGCTCTAGAGCTGTAAGATGCAGAGATGCTTCAAACATTACATAACTAGTGAAGATTCAAGGAAAATGTTAACAGGTGCAGCACAGTAGCAAGCCAATTTCATCTGCCCATCTCTTTGAATTAGACTGAAGACTGGTGTCTTCACAAACATTTCAGTTTCTCAGCTCTCTTAATACATTTGCATCTCAGATATAGACCCAGAAAATACATTAATGAGAAGTTGAAGTGTCAAAAACAAGGAAAAAAAATACCTATATTTTACAAAGTGAATGCTGGCTAAGCAGCTATTTGTCAACAGAGAAAACAAATTGTTCAAAGAGAGCAGATCTTGGAAGATCTTCAGAGATGTACTCTCAGCTGTTGCAAAAAGCCCCCAGAACTCAGCAACAAAGAGAAATTTCTTCCATCTACGAGGCGATTAGAGAAAACTAGTGTAAAATACAAAGCTTGTCTGCCAACATGTTATTAACCAAGCAGTACAGGATTTATTTTCACAGGATACTTAAGTGCTAGCCATTCTACAACAGCCAAACAACCCCCAAACCCCTTCCTGTGAGCTGCTTTAGCAGCCAGCACTTCAGAGGACTCATATTTGGGTAAAAATATGAAATAAAATGTAAAGGCATATTCTCAATACCCAGTGTAGCCTACTGTTCATTTATCCTCATCTTGAACTACAGACAGAATCTAAGCTGTGGTTTACTGGAGAGAGTATGGGACTGGAACAACTGTCATATTTCTCACTGACACCAACCTTCAGCAAAACCCTTCAATCTCTGGGCCAAATCCTTCACTCCCTCCCCAAAACATTAAAAGGCTAACATTGCCTTTGTTGTCTTCAAGCTCCCCTCAGGAGGAGTTATTCTGTAATCAGAGCTGCTGTAAACAAGTGAGGAGATTAGGAAGAAACCCTTTCCCACACAACTTTATCGGCACCTAGCGGGCACGGAGGCTGCTGCAGGCATCATCTGCACATTATTTACATACACCTCACCCCTTTGACTTTGTCAAGAACTCAGTTTACATCTGTTGGGTAACTACAGCCACCATTTAACACAGCATAACAAAAAGCATAACAACAAACAGAAGTGATAAAATTAATGGGATCAAGTTTTAATCAGAAAAATCACTCCAACATATAAAGTGGCATTTTTCTACCTGCATTCATGCTTTGGCTGTAACAAAGAACTGGTATGGATTATTTATCAAATGCACATTCCCTTCTAAATATTAACATGCTATCTGTTAACAGAAAACCCTTATAAGAATCGATACCTACACAAAAAAATTCCTGGCAGAAGGTCTCAGTCAAAACATATGTTTTACAAGATTCCTCACACGTGCAATACATTGATAGGTAAGTGTCTGGAAATGACCTTCCCTTCTTATGCTGAATTTGCAAGAAATCAATTATTTCAAAACTGAGAACTTGCCAGAAATTTCAACATCGCTCTACTATGCAGCAAGGTTATGATGTTGCCTTCTGTACCATCTTGTTTGTATCACTCTCTGGAAACATTAGCATTCCTACGATGCTAGGGAAAGAACAAAAAGTAAAACGCCTCTAAGCCAGATGTCTTGTCTGCTGCACTATGAGTGTTACAGCAGGTCCCAAACTGTTTGAATCCTACTCTCCAAGCCAGGAAGAAAAAAGAAAAAAATGGAGAGGGGGGAAAAAAAGGCTGAGTGGAAACGTCTAGCAGGAAACAAAGAATACAACCAATAAGGGAAAAGGGCACAACACGGAAAAATCATAAAAAGCCTCTCAAAGGTAGTTTTCACTGGGTTTTATTTCCCCGTAAATACACATGCAATCTGCAACTCACTGCCTTTCTGCAAATCTGTAAAAGCATCCCAGGAAGTACCTGACTAGTTCCCCATCCAGCACTTACCATCAAGCTGCTTCTGTCATGTAGGCTAAAATATCTGTATTATTTTAATGTTTGCTACATTTCCAAAAGGTTTTCAATATGGCAGACTCAGCTGGTATTTTCTAAATTTAGATTTAACAAAGAAAAGCTTCACATCCTTATGTGTGCTTATTAGGAATACCAGTGAATATTCTTATGGGTAATGTGTCAGTTCAGCTTAAAATCAAGAATGTAGTATTGTCTCTAATAGTTCTTGTTAATTATATATTTAGCAAATCTGTTTGTTATCATTCATTTTATTTTACCTGCTCCTAGATTCACTGTCATTAACGTTTACCTTAAAACTGTTTCTGATCCAAGCAGGTGCAAGAAATGAACAGTTGGCTGAGAGCTCAAGAGATGCTCCTTTCTAGAAAGGATTGGTCTGAACCAGTGAAAAGTACCCACAAGGCCTGTTTGAAAATTACTGCTGCCTGGCTTATGTGCATAAATAGGATGAAGATTTTGCAGAAAAGCTAACAACCACTCAAAGCTATTTCTATAGCACACAATACTGTCTCTGTAAAGGGAAAATCCAACTCGGAGGAGTGTGGAGAAGAAACATCCATGACCCTTAAAGTGCATCTGTTTGACCAGTTAGGCAGGAACCACTCGCGTAGGGACTGCAGGCTGCACACTCGGCATTGCTAGGTCAGACTGATGTGAGCCTCTGGGGAAATTATAGCTGAAACAGAGAGACCCTTTCAAACCTGCGTAACTGACCAATTAAAACTGGAGGGAAACAAATCCCAGTCTAGCCTAAGCAATGGGTGCTGATGCACAGTGCATCAGACAGACGGTGTCTCACGCTGCAAGTAAAGTGGGTGAGATGGAAGTTGTCATGGGAGGGGAGTGAGGTGCATGCCCCACAGAGGTGGGGATTACTGACAGTTTTGCCAAATGGATTCAGCTACAGAAAAGCTGGAGGCTTTTCTGGCCTTGGCCACAGACTCAAGGATTGGTGGAAGAACAAGACAAAATAATCAGACATGTTAGCAAAGCTTGGCTGCGTTTGCTTCTCCACACACAAAGCTCCACAGAGATTCAGAAAAAAAACAGACTCATGAATAAATAAAACTTCTATGACAGCTTCTATGACAAACAGCTATATCTCCCTGTACCAATTCTGCATGAACTTCAATCCACAGGACAATAATTGACTCTTAGCGGTGGGTATAGAAATTCAAAATGAAAACAAAACAAATTAAAAAAAAAACCAAAAACCTAACACTCAAATCATAATGTTTCCTATGGACGAAAGCTGATATCTGCATGAAGAGTTATCCCCAGAGTTACACACAATCAGTTTAGCGGTCTTCCTTCAAATGATGTTGTACAAAAGGACAACCTCCCCCTCCATGAAAGTGATGCTTGGCCAAGGGGCAGCAACCAAATTACCCATGGTTCAGTCAGTGACAAATCTGATAGCAGTATGTCCTTCAGTTACACCATACTCATAACCTGTTCTTCTTACAGATCCTTCGTAGTATGATTGACTTTCTCTATAGAGCACCTCCTCCACAATTGCAAGAGCACCTAGATCGATCCAAATACTATTGTACCAGTCTAATTACAGCAGTTGTCAATAAAGTACTGCTCAGAAACAGTGTGCTGCCTCCTTGACAACTGGACGTTGTTTATAGTCAGAGGAGGTTAATGGGAGAGAAGAGACAACATTTAGTGCAGTTATGAAATGAAAATATTACTTTCCTCATTTAAATATATCAAACGTATACATATCTACCATAATCTAATCATAAGCTAAATAATTGAGAAAGAAAAAAACTGAAGCCCACATCTAGGAGCAAAAGTTCTCTCTTCTGCTGTGCTATGACTCACAGAATTAGAGCAACGTTGAAGATTCCAACAAGAGTAAAAAAGAAAAACAAACAAAGAGTAACACAGCTGTATAACAACACTAGCTGGCATTTTGCTTACTAACACCAGAAGGTCCCATATTTAAGAACTGAACTTAGGAAACACATAGCATTTATCTAAAACAAGCAAAGCATGAACTTACCTGCAGTTCCTAAGCTAAGAAGTACAGCAATCCAAAATACCCAGAAGCCAATCAGAATCAGAAAGGTCCAAAGTGGTTGGAACAGGAGGAAAGGGATTCTGCTAATTATTTTACCAACAATCTGAAAGAGCTGGACAGTGAACTGAAGCCTCTTTCTTAGCACAAGTATAAGGGAAAGCAGAACAACCTGTTACAGAAAAGAAAGCAAACAATTAGTTGGGTTTTTTTTCTTAAGAAAAAGATGAAAAGTTGTCAAATGTGGTGTCAGAGGATATAGATTTCACAAAGACATGGCAGCAAAGCATTTTACACAATCACCGCACACTGGAAATGCTCTCTAAGACACTGCCTATATTCTCATGGAGCTTGTGAATTAAAATCTTTAGTTTCACGAAATTACTTCTATGAAAGTGTTTCTACTTTTGTTAAAATAGTTACTATTACAAAATAGTTACCATTACAAAATAGTGACAAAACTAAGTTTTGTTACAATTTTGTTAAAACAAAATAGGACTCAAATCTGTAATTCACCCAGTGGAAAAAGTCTATTTCGCTTTATTGCTATGAACACAGATGTACGTTACATGCTGCACGTTGCTTTCATATACCCTGTATGTCATGAACATGTAAACTTCCTTCTACTCAAGTCAGCTTGCCACTGTTCACAATGGTAGGAGGTCCAGTCTTCTGCAGTAAGTGCAGTAGCCAAACCAAACTGATTTAAGAGCTGTGTATATGTGGAAACAAAGCAGACATAAAATGAAACCTCATTTAAATAATTTTTTCCCAAGGTAAAAAATAACCTAACAACAACAAGAATAAAGCAAAAAACCCACAACCTTAAGTTTTTTGTATTTGACAAGGAATTATGAACAACATTTAAAAAAAGAGTTAGAAATTTACAAAATACTAAATGCAACCAGAGGCAGCTGCTTCACAAGTTTTCTTGCCTGCTCAAAGAGCAGCCTGCAGCAGGGCATGTTCCCACAGCCCTACAAACAAATGTCAGTTGCACACAAATGAAACTTTTCTTACTCTTTCATTATCAACACAAGTTAAAAGGTCACTGTTCATAACTTACAGAGGATATGAAAAAAATCTGATCCGTAACATTTATATTTTCAATGTAAACTGTCAGACTGTTCACATTCGGTGAATCCCTGTCTATGGATCCTAAGAAAGCAGAAGTGCCATCATTTTTACAAATGTTTCATGAACTAAAAATTGTGCACTCATATTGAGCAATGACTCTAAACATTGCAACATCATTATGAAAAATTCTCTTTAAAAACTGCAAGACAGAGTCAGGTTTTCTGTTGGAGAACAAGGTCAATGAGAGAAAAGCACAATTTAACCCTGTAACTTGAGGCCTAGACACTGCTGCCTGCGCTCTGCCTACCCTTCATTGTCTAAAAGAGCCACCCTACAACTGACAGGACGGGCTGAATGCACAGATCTCATGTTCACAAGGAGCCCGTGCCTCTGTTCACTCACTGTGGTTCTCCAGCTAGATGATGCACAGGGGAATGAGGATGGAACATCTGCATGGCTGCAAAACTGATGATAATGCTGTTTGTACAGAGTTGAAGTGTGGCAGAGCCCTGTGCTGACAAATGAACTTCACAATGAAGATATAAAATTATTAAAATGACTGTAAATGGTCATTGATTCTCCTTTTCAACTTTGAAAGGAACAAGCAATCACTTTTATTGTTGCAGAACCATCGCAGTTCAAGTTGCCGAGTTAGCCTCCATCTCAGCTTACTGTACAATGCTACTTACTGTAACTGTGGTAGAGAAGGTAGCATATCCAAGTAGAAATTTCACATTCTCCTTTTCTGTTTCCAGTTCAGTGCTGGGATCATTCCTGTAGTCATAGTAGAGCCACCAGAGGACACCTGAGACAACTGCAGCAAAGGAGCAGCATGAAGGCAAGCAGCTCCCAGGCTGCCTCTCCCTGAGCCCTTCTGCCTCTCCCAGCTCCGCTCAGGAGCTGCCATATAGGAAAGGTACAGTATCCAGGATCACAGAGAAAATTCACATCATGGTCTGTTAGCCTGAGGTACAAACCCAGCAGAAGTTTTGGTTTACTTGCAGCTATTCTAAAACTCAGCCATGTAATTTTGTTGAGGGAATCTGAAGCTAACTGTTATGGAATGGCAAGCTTTAGCTGGACACATTCTTATAGTTCTCCCTTTCCAAAGCAGGCAATATAGAACTTCACTAAACTGTCTGTGAAACAGTAGCATTTTCATAAATGCGTTCACCTGCCAAAAGAAATGTCACTTACAGACATCTATAAATAATTAAAAGTCATCATCACCCCAACACTCAGCAGCTGGAACAGCACAGCCATATGTTGGCACCCCAAGGCAGGCAGGACTGAGCCTGGAAGTGGCAGTGGTAAGTTTTATGTTACTGAGGATGGCCTTGGAGAAAAGGGATAGCTGGTTGTTCAGCTGCCTCTCCATGGGTTTGGTGAGATGACCCTGTTAACTATGCATATGCTAAAAGATAAACATACTTACATAACAACCCAAACACAACCAGAGCAATCAAAGTATGGACCAGAAGTGTCCGAATGAATCTGAAGGTTAAAACCACTATAAAACAGAAAGCTGAAAAGTACACAAAGTTTATTATGAGCGTTAACACCCATTTAACTTAATTCTTATTTACTTCAGAGTTAAGTTTAAGGTTCTTGTAGAATTTGGGCTTTTAAAGAGTGACCTCAAAACAACAGCATATTCTGAAGCTGATGACCTTTTTAACATCTAAAACAGTTATCTATAACTTACTGAGTTTATAACCTAAATATTTCACTTCGAGAATCATTATCTTTTAAATCATATTTTGTGTAAGTTTTAAGTTAAACTCAAAATATGAATGCTAACATCATTATTCTTTTTATCAACAATTTCTTAGTCCCCTGCAAAGAGGTATATCACCATATCTAGGAACTCAGAATCTGATTTCCTTAGCACTGTATTTCATCAGTCTATTACATTCCTCCTGATAAAAAACAATAATTCTTTCTTGAGAACAAATCTGTTCAGAGAAATTGAAAAGATCAGTACTAATAAATTAGTTAAAGTTAATAAAAACATTTCAAACCTCACATTTTAATTGAATATTACTATTTGCTTTTTTATTTATAACCTCATTTTTTTTTTTAATTTGTAATCTTACCTAGTGCAAGAACACTCAGTCCTATCACAGTATCTCTTCCTGCCAATATTCCACTCAGAATTCGGTGAAAAACATCCATGTCATTAACCATACTTATTAAGACAGATGCATACTTGGAATAGCATTCAGGATGTTGTGGAACACACCGATTAAATAATGGAAAAGATTTACTGGAACGTTAAAAACAAAGATGAAGAAAAACGTTTTCATTACTGGAGAAAGAGTTTCAAACCAACAGCAATGTATTCCCCGGCTCCCTCTCGAGCCCCCTGCAGCACCCTCCCAGCACCCCCAGCACAGTGCTGTGGCAGCCACCAGCCAGGCTATCTGCAGCCTGCAGTCCTCCTCCCTGCCTGGGGGGAGACCTTACAAACAGAGTCCTGTCCAACAGGACACTGGGCTGGGAGCAGTCATAAATGTTCAGGCAGTAGTGTCATGCTTCATCTGCAAACTAACCTCTTGCCAGCACCATGCCTGTACTGCTGTGCCAGAACATCCATTGAAGACCAACATGAGGAAAAAAGCGGATTACTGTCTCAATCACCAGCAGCTTAAAGCTCCTATTCTGTTTCTAGTCTAGCTTCACCCATTCTGCTCCCATGAATTTATACAAAACCTAAACTCATGCTAGCATGGCTGTAAACTCTGTGGTTGTAAATAGTTCTAGACCATGAACATTTTGCATCATTTTGAGGATATTTAAGTATTCTAAAAGCTGCTCCAAAACAATGTTTGTCAGGTACAATTAACACCACCTAATACCTACATATAACATTATCTGGCTCTCCCAGCTAGCTTATTGAACACATTTACTGTTCCACTTTGGCAAGACTGCACTACAACAAAGACATATTCATACCTAAAAACGAGAGGTCTGTTCATCAGTACATCACAACTTCTCTGACTAGCTTTGCTTCTACTGTGAAATATTACTGTGCAACATGAATATACTGAGTTCCTTGCCAAGTAAAAATGGCCTAAAAAGTCAAAGAAATAAGTAAAATATGCCATATTTCTCATCAATTTACATGCCTTCCTTTGATCCACTGTAATGGTGATGGCTTGATGCATCTCCTGCTCTCTTCTGGCTTTTTGCCCTGTTTTCTCTTGTCAGAGCAGTAGATAACTTAGCTCTGCAACCATGGAGATTCCAATCCTTTGTTGTATTTTCATGACAGCAGAAATTAAAATGGTGGTTTTAAGGATTTTGACTCACTAATTTGTAATAAATAAAAACATACAACTAAACCAATATCTGTACTTTATGTGCTGCAAAATGTTAAGACGCTTCTAGCTACGGATCTGCGCTTCAAGCCAGCTGGCTGTGAAATAATTCTGACAAAAAATTTCTGGGTTCAGGATAATAATCAAGGTCTGAGAGCACAGCTCCTCTTCCTTGGCATTGAGGGAGAGAGCAGAAGTCTGTGCAGGAGATAAGTCGCTGATCACATGGAGTGCTCTGACCTTGATTTGAAAACACCTCTAAAGAGTGGAGAGAACGCAGTCCTTGCTCGTTTCCCAGGATAGGACACAGGCGTCTTCTCAGGCGCACACAAAAACTCATAAGAACATATGTACAAAAATTAACAATGCACAACCATCCTGATTGGAACACATCATGTCAACTACAAAATGTAAGGAACTAAGAATCCTTAACAAGCTGTGTGGACTCAAGTGTGTTGTAATGTACCCCACAGTTCTTACCTTGGTGGAACTGGCAGCGTGGGACACAGCTCAGCTGCCTTCGGATTTAGTGTGTAGCTGGAAATGCTCAGGTTGTAAACACAAAGACAAGAACCTAAGAAATAAATAAAAGGTAAATGAATATTAGTTACAGTTTTGAAGAACACATTAAGCTTTGTTTACACTTCTGTATCTGTAAATCCCTTAGAACACCATGTTCATCACTGATATTCTAGCAGGAACATAAAATTATTTAACAGGTAAATCTATGTCAAACTCTACGGGATCTTCTGTCTTCTAAACTTAACTATAATTACCATCTACTGATCTTTCTGGAGAGCAGGCACATTGTTCCACAGTGCAATACCTCAGCTCTGAACTCTTATTCTTCAAGAGAGCAGAAAAACCTAAATTAACACAAGCCACAATGGAACTAAGCCCCTCATAATTTAGAGCAGAATAAATGTCTATCCAGGAGCTCGATATTTTCTAGTCTCTGGGCTAAACAGTGCTAGGTACTCTGTTAACAATACTCTGCTCCATTGTATAACACTTCTAGGCAGTGTTATGCAGAACGTTGGATGCTTCAAGCCATTCAAAATGCAACACTGCCCTCTCCCTCGAGATAAACATGCAAGCAGTTTTAGCGTGTGGATGGAATTTCATGCAATTTTATTTAGTTACACAGGTGTTTACAGCTTTCTGGACATAACCAAATGATGGCAAAATTTCACAAAATTAAATTAAAACAAATGTTGTCAATTTAAATAGAAACTCTTGCCAAAACATTCAATGAAATCAAAAAGAATGGAATTTTGACCTCCAATAAAAAGAGCCACTAATATCAGTATGGTTTGCAGCTTAAGCATACACTGTGGAATAAGGGTTAGGCCTCAGGTTACTTTATTTATGTGCTGGAAATTAATAAACTGGAGCTGCCTCTTTTGTACAATAGCTACTCCTGACATATTCATCTTCAGCAGCAGAATAGCAAAAGTGGAACAGCAAACTTTGGGCTCCATTGTCAAAGGGGATTACACCACCTGTACATCTCTGGAACTAGTAATTCTGTCATGGTTTTAACTAAACTTATAAGAACCAGTTAAACAAGTTTCTCAAATAGCATACGAGCTCTGTTCACCTACTGGTGGTCACCTGCTGGCACCCCCAACAAACTAAATTAGTTCATTCTCAGCAGCCAGTTTTCTGCTGGGTAATCTCTGAATTGTGCAGGAATGAATCAACAACTTTTGAATTTGCATGAGAGAGCTGTAACATTTCTAGAAACCATGGCTTTGAAATAAAGCAGAGATGAGGGTTTATTTTCTGTTGCCATGGACTGCTCAGGAAATTGATGGTAAGAAATGACTCCCTAGTGTAGCAAACACAAGAATAATAAAGTGAAAGTTTCTCAGCTGTTCTACAGATACGTTAGATACTCATATTCCCTGTTGCACACCGTTGTTCCTTGCAAAGCTCTGGAGGTCTTCCAAAGAGTTGAGCTGCTCCTGTGGACAACTAGACACGCACAAGGAAACTGAACTGACTTTGAGGCTTTGCACTTCTGGGCTGCATGAATTCAGAAAGAACACATACCTAGAAAGACAGAAAGATCCTCATTTCAAAAAAATAAAAAAAAATATCATAGGTTTGAATTCTGAGCCTAACCCTTCTTTCCATGTTTTTGAAGTACCAGAAAGCAAATGAAACTTTTTCCACATACAGTGGAAGAACTGGAGTCTGAAGCCAACGGTTAAGAAGCAATTTGAGAATACACTATATTTTTACACTTCATTTTAAGTTATTTAATGGGATCAGAAGCTTCCAAGGTGGGTGCCACTCTACAAGTGCTACCTCTCTTGCACAGAAGTCAACAGAATGACTGGTAACTTCAACGTTAAACTTCCATAAATACAAAGATTTGTCCATATTGAACAACAGGTTTGGCAGAAGCACAGCCTAAGATCCTACTTAAGGAAAAGTCATCATAAAGCATAATGATGTCATACATCTTCAAATTCCATCTTAAATTTTTCATTTCTCTCACAATTTTGCACCATTCCCACACCTTATTTGCCTTTTAATTGAAGCGTGCACATATATACATATGCATATGACTGACAACTAGACGATGTCTATTTATGAAGTTACGCACAATTCACAAACAGCACATTTATTTTGACATTATCTGATGTACTTACTTTTTATGAGTCATGTCCTGTCCAGAAAGGGGTGCCCCTTTTACAGGAATGTTCTTCCTACCACATATGTTCCCAAAGCTGTCGTATCCAAGCACAAGCCTCTCTGCAGCACCAGCCATCACAGCATAGCCAGTTACAAACATCTATTAAAACATTTTTTTCCATGTGAAATCATGCTCCTTTTAACACATGCACTTCTGTCTTGTGAAAGCAAACTGTTAAATCTTAAATTCACCCCACTGCACAAGACCAGAGCAAGTCACAGGGAGAAGGTCAGCCTGTTGTCTCCTTAGATCTCTCTTGCCATGCAGAAAGTACACAAATTAATTTAGCAGAGTATCACAGGAGAAGAAAGATAGGAATTCTGATCAAAATAACTGGAAAGAAATAGTAAGGTGCTAAACCCTGTCTCTAGCAAAGTTCCTCTGTGTCATTGGGCAAGGTTACTCAGGTGGTAATTTTTCATGTGTAGCCACTGCTTCTCCTTTTTCAGAGTGCCCTTCAAGATGCACCTGGGCAACACATCTGCTGAAATATTGAGCTGCTATTGAATTTAACCACAGGTATATTATTAAGGCAAGTATAGATAAAATGCACGTTATCTGAAATCTCAGGACTGTGCATTCTTTACTGCATGTGAAAAACCTCAAGAGAGCCACATTGTGGACTTGGTTGTTACTGCACTCAGCTTTCACATGCCCTGTTGCTTGATAAAGCCCCAGCACTGAAGGTCAGCTCCAGATAAGCCAAAGGGCAGCATCCCTGCTGGCTGAGAAGCAGCAACACTTGCTCAATATACAACACTGCCTACAAATGCAGCATAAACCCTGCTCAAGAAAGAAAGGCCAAAATGCTCTTTTAAAAGAACCTTTCCAAGAAGCAGTAATTCTTCTGTGAAGCTGGCGAAGTCTTGAGCACTTTCCCCCATAGCTTATTCATAGCACTCCAGCTATTGAAGAACTTGGTGATTTAATCATGTCCTCTGCCCCCTGGGGTGTAAACCGCATTTCACATATACCAAGGACAGAACACTTGGCTCAATGGCTACATGCAAATTGCTGGCAGCTGCAAGTTCTCAGTCCCACATTAACCACTACCACTTTCACTGGAGAAGTCGAGTATCAGCTGTGCTGGAGAGAGAGGCTGTACGTATCAGATCCTGCACAACGGCTTTATTCGTTCAGGTTTTGTGCCTTTGTTATTCTACTTTTAACTTGCGTCTAAAGGAAAGTTCTGGGCAAAAACTAAGTCTCATACATGAACAAGTACATGCTTCCATGGTCCTCAGCATAGTCTCTCATTTATGCTTATGTGTTTGCAGTGTAACTATTTAAATAATGCTATTTTTTAATTATGCTTGCACATTAATGCTTTCTCAACGTGGAGCTCCTTGTAGAGACTCCATAATCAAGGCTGACGTGCTACTTGTGTATGTGATGCTCATCAGAATAACAAATTGTTTCCATATCCAATTGATTTACATGGAATATATGTGCTGAAAACCACATAATTTTTAAAAGGAAAATGAAAAAGGATCTGACACTATAACTCAACTTGAAATATACTTTCAAAAAACAATCTGATGATCCTTCTAAAGAGGGAAGTTACAGGTCCATTCCCATCATTATGGCAAATACTGTGCGCATGTGAATGCATTTTTTTTAAGTGCAGAAAGCTGGACTTAAATATTGTCAAGTAATAGATGGCAGAATGACTGCTGTCATTCTCTACATGTCAGTAATATGCGTTTCCACAGAGCCACTCGTGGTTTCAATTTTTGTCACTGTGAATAAATGTCACTTTTTTAAAAAAAAATGTTAAATTATATCAAATGCAAGAAAAACAAAGCTATTCATGCACTGATCTATTTCAGAAAAACTGTGCAATAGGAACAGACAGAGAAAACAAAAATCCTAAATTTGGCAGGTTTCATTGTTTGCACTCCCTGCACTGATCAAAGCACTATGCATAAGACAGCGCATAAAAACCAAGGAAACCACAGAAACCCACCCTGATCGCCAAGTCCAGCTTACGTAGTGTTTAGGATGTGTATATATTCTTCTGCATTAGCTTCCATCAAAACAGTTATTAGGAATTCAATCTAAAGCTGATGAATAGTGCATTCATTCCTCATCAGGCTCCGAGACAGCACAACAATCATTCATAGGTGAGAAAGACAAAGCCTGTTCCCAAGAACTGGCACACTGTTCTAGGCACAGGACAGAACAAGAGACAGAGAGCGAGATAAAAGATTGCAGTGAGTTAGATAAGAAGTAATCAGAGTCCAGTCAGAGCCCAGATTCACCTACAGAAAAGTGAACTCCAAATAACCCAGCCTCGCACACACATGGCAGCTAAAGCATATGGGCAGAATGCAGAGGTCTGTGACTCCAGGTGTCAGTCCCACTCAATGCAAGCCAGGAGCTCCTCGCTGCCATCCTTCAGTTTACATTCAGCCACTCTGCAGCGCAGACCTCCATTAACTTCAGGCCTCGTTTTTCCTCCAGAGGAACACACGCTTACCAAACCAGCCCAGAAAAGGAAGAAGAGGAGCAGCCAGAGAGGGTCTGTGCACTTTCTAGCAATGACCGGTCTCCATTCCCTTGGTGCAGAAACACAGTCTTCAGAATCCTAAAACGAAAGAAAAACAAACTACTGAAACTGAAGTCAAGTTTCAAACGTCTGAGATTCACTGCAAGCACGACCTTGTGCCTAGTACCAGACACCTGGCAGCTCCCTGCCCCGGGAGCCTACAGCTCGGCCGTACCGCGGAGCGCTGCCACCCCCACCGCCGCTCCCCGGGCCCCGGCCCCGGCCCCAGCCTGCACCCCCCCACCGCGGCTCTCCCCTTCCTCCCGGCCCGGTTCACCTGCCGCCACTCCCCGCGCTGCGCCATGCTCCCTCCCGCCGGGGCCCGGAGCGCGGCAGGCGATGCTCGCTAGGGACCGGGCCCGCCGGGAGGGGGGCCCCGGCCGGACGGCGGCACCCCCGGTAGCTCCTCCCGCCGCCGCCGCCGCCGGGCACTGCCCGCCCCGTCCCGCCGCGGCCGCGCGGGCGGCATTTTCTCTCCCTCGGCCGCGGCGCGGCTCCCCCGGGGCCACGGGACGGAGGGAGCGGCAGAAACGCGGGCGGAGCTCGGCCCTCCGGAGCGCGGCTGTGTGCCTCGGGCGGCCCTTCGAAGCGGTGGTGCGGCGGCGGAGAGCGGCGCTGCTGCGGGGCGGCTCCGAGGAGCGTCCGCAGGCGCGCACCGGCTGTCCCTCGGAGCTTTGTGTGCGCAGGAGTGAGCGCCCTGGAACAGACGGAAGTTTGTGGTGTCAGTGAGCGGGGATGCAGAAATCAGCAGCAGGTCTGACGGCCCGCTCTGTCACCGCCGTCCCCGTTGTCTTATATACACGATCACCGTGTTCAGCTCAGCAAAACAGAGAAAGCTAACGTTGCACGTTGGAAAGACAGGAAAGCACGTCGTTGTTCTCTCCTGCGTCGGTCTGCTGAGAAATGCGCTCTTTCAGTACTACAAAACCAGCAATGCAATAAAATGGAATTAAATTGGAGCTGCTTTGAAAAGCTGCCTAAGAAGTGGCCTGCCTCATGCAGGAGACTGAGCACGGGTAGCAGAGAAAGGATCTTACTGCCGTGCTCAGGTGAAAATGCAGAATGAGGTGTTGGCAATAACGAGCACAGATGGAGCTCCCAGTGCCAGAAACTGGGATTTTTTAAATTTTTATTTTTAAGAATCAATCTCTGCCCCAGAGCATTTCAGGCTCCTTCTAAGCTAACTGGAGATAAATACATTTTCCCAAAAAAGTGAACCTGAGCAGCATTTCTTAAATTGAATTTCACCAATTTAACAGAATTCAGTACAATTCTGGTTTATATTTAAAAACATAACAAAAAGGGTTTCTAAAAACTCTGCTCTCCAAAGGATTTCCTGACCCTTCCAATTTCCAGCCAACTCATCTGTATCCACATGGCACCTTTTGATGTTCATCATTCATCAGTTTGTAGAGCTTTCATAACCTGTGTGAAATTCAGAAAAACATGTTCACATTTCATGTTAACGTGTTGCAAAAGTAACTTTGTATCTGGGGAGCCTAAATAGACAACTTTTCCTTCAGGTTGCACTAATGCATTTTAAAAATACATGAAAAAAGAAGTAGCCATTTTCCCTTGAAATGCAAATGTGAATTTTTCCATGAAGCTCTTTTCTCCCTGTAAGGGAAACTCAATATTTTGATTATATACAGAAAAATAACCAGAAGTATTACTAACTTGTACCTTAGGCACAAGGAGGAACCTCCTCGTCTGATCACCAGCATTCTCTCTGAAGGAGCAATGCCCACGAGGAGGGTAATACAACCTGAGGTGGGCTGTCAGCAAATGCCAACAGCAGCTTCCGTTGTTGGGCTGCCCTTTGGCAATGATTCTCCTCTAGCTTTGTGTAACATTCTTGTTGTGAATAAAGGAAAACAGCAAGAGGAACAAATATTTTTAACAAAATGCAGATTCCAGCTGGCGTTCAGGGGAGGACACTAGAAGTGGGAGTAAGGCCTGATTTTACCGAGCAATGTCAGAATTTGGGTATTCCTTCAACTGGTCTGGGAAAAGTTATCTTATGCTTTGCTGGAAAATACCTCTGGATTGGAACACAATTTAAAAAATTAAATACAATGTTTTAATTATGATTAATATATATATATTATTTTTTTCCCTAAATTTCACTGATGTTCAAGTAAGCCATTCCTTGCGCTCCGCAGCAGATGGGTAATTTCATGGCGTGCCACGCGGTGGTGCTCTGCTCCCGGTCAAGGGTTTAAAAATCCCCATCCAAAGTCCGACACCGAAAACTTCTGCTTGTTATTTGTCCAGTCCTGCAAGTGCCCAGAAGGCCCGGATCCTTTAATGGCTTTGAAGTTTCTCTCCCACCGCTTCCAGGTATCTGCACTGACAGCGCTCTGTGCAGGACCTTTTTCTGTCCCATATGTTACCTGAGGCCAAGAATACTCAGTGCCTAGTTAGCATCGACCATTTTACGCACAGAGACAAGTAGGGCTATAGAGCTTGGTTCTGCAGCTCAGTAGTTCAAGCACTCAGCAGAAAATGAGGAGTTTCAGAATTGACATTTTGTGGGATTTATCCAGTTTAACCTCAATAGAAATAAGATACAATAGAGTTCTGAAAAAGGAGTGTTGGATTGCAGAATTGTTCCTTTTATGAGAGCACTAATGACTTGGCTACAGAGGTGTACTCTGGCTTGTCCTCTCTGGTGAGAAGCTGAAGTTGGAGCCTTTGGTCTCCTTCGCCTGGTCTGCACATACAAGACACTGACTTCTATAATATGCTACATTTAAGCCTTGTATCCAACCTCAGCCACTTTACTGGGAGATCAGTACGATGTATGCCTGCATTCACCTAGGAGCCTTCACTGCTCTTTGGCATATTTAACGCTTCCTGTAAAGGCATAAAAGGCTTAAGATCATAATACTTCACACATGCTGGTGTGTCCAGGAACTCACAGCAATTTACTTGTGAATTACGACACTAACTGTTCAAACTGCTTGGTATGTTGTGATGGGGCAACCGAGGGCAGGGAGATTAACATTTACATTTTCAAAGTTACTCAGTTTTTAAGAGCTTCAGACAAGTTCATCAGCATCAGCAACAGAAATACTCAGCAATGAAAACTCACAAGCACTTTAATCTGGTTTCGATTAAAGAGTTTGTCATAAAGTCACTCAGAATATATATAGAAGAAAACCAGACATAAACTCAAGCTTCCTGACTCCAAGCCTCTGCTTTAATCACAAGGTTCTTGTCACTCCTTATGAGGGCGGTGTTTATTCAGAGAGAATGAGTCCTGGTGCCGCTTGCATTTAAAGTTCCTCTTCCTTACCAGGAAACTTACCTGGTTAAAACTGGGGCAGGAATGTGGGCTGGGAGAGGAGAGCATGACAGCACCTTGCTAGACGGGTTAAGCGAGATGACTACCCCTATCTGTATCCCCTTCTGGGTCAGACAGGAAACAGAGAGCAATTACTTTAATAGCAAGACACAGCAACTGAGAAAGTCAACCTAAAAGCAAACATTTTCTGTCTAATTAGAGAAGGTGCAGCTGGGCAGTTTCCATTACTCTCAAATCATCTTGCTTATGTACAGTAGATGAGCAAGCAGACACTATTCTCCATGTGTACTATGCTACTTGGAATATCCTGAACTGAAACACCCACAGACTGAATGTAATGCCACCTATTATGTTCAAGCTGTATATTAGGTTTTCTGACAGTTTCCACTCTAAAACATGTTTATGACCTTGCCTCACTTGAACCATTCAGCTGGAAATTTCTCATGGCAAGTGCTAAAGAATTTCGGACAATTTCAACTCAAACTATTCGGTCATTTCTAATAATGAAAGTAGAAAAGTAGACATTGTAGTATCTGTATTAAGTAAATGCAATGCCCTTTTTAAGTAGTAGTAAAGAAATTCTTACACACTATTCGGATCAGAGATTTGAAATGGACAAGAAGTGCTTTCTGCTTCTTCTCATGTGTGAGAAACTTCATGCACATTTGCCCAAATGACTTATCAAAGTCACGCTGCAGGCTCAGTCAGCTTGCTGAATTTCACAAAGGAGCTAAGCAGTCTGAACACTGTGTCTGCATGGCATATTCCTGAGCCTGCTGAATACTGTTTGGACTGCCCTGAAACCTGCTTCTGATCTGCCACATACTCTCACTGTTCTGTCTCAGTGACTGCCTTGATGGTGTCCAGGCACAGCAGACAAAGAAGGACTCTGAGATGAATACAAAGGAAAACAAAAGGAGGAGCCAGTGCTGATAAACAGCTACTTGCAGTTGATAAGGAATACCTTGATGAATAAGGAGAGCAGGGCCCAGGAGTTCTCTGAGAAGGATCAGAGGATTCATACAGGCCAGTATCAGGAAGGCTCATTAAATGATCTAACTTAATGCTCTGCACAATGTGTCATTATGCCTTTGTTGAGCCACAGTATCTGTGGCTGCCTGAAAGCCAGGACTGGCTCAGCAAAGACACGAGAAATCTAACAGCAAAATGAGAGACAGTGATGGCAGGGAAATGACAGATAAAGGGCCAACAGAGGGACAGCAAGCAGGACTGGTGAAAAGGGTAGGAAGGGACGTGAGTGAGTCTGAGAGCCAGGAGACATCTTGGAAAAGGGAGGTGAGACTGGGACAAAGAAGGACCCTGAGAGCAAAGAGTGATCAACTCTTTAGGGAAGAGTACAACTGGCCAGGAAAGAAGAGGGTAGATCTGAGAAGCATGACAACTATGTGGGGATTAAGCAAGCAATAGTTTAAATCCCGAACATGCATAAAGGATTAAGATTGTGGGGAATTAATAAAATAATGTAGGTCGTCTAACACCACTCCCTTTCACAGCCAGAGTATCACCTTTCCTCTGCTCTCAGCAAACATCCGCAAAGCTCACTTGAAAATGTCGTGTTGCACTCCAGCCTGACTAACAACTCAAATCACCTACGAGGTCTCTGATCAACTTGCTAGAACTGTCAGTTCCTCCACTGGACTGGATGGCAGAGGTCTGTCCTATGTATCTAGGGCATCCAATCCTTTTGATGATTTCACTTGGTGCATTTATGGTGCTCATGTTAGCTTTTGTTTGCTCATCTATAAAATCCTTCCTGGTGCATTTATGGTGCTCATGTTAGCTTTTGTTTGCTCATCTATAAAATCCTTCCTGGTAAAACTATAAAAGAATATGTTTATAAAATAAACTACTCTATGTTATACAGGTAGTCATGAATGAAAATGCACAAAAGATAAAATAAGCAGTATCGCACACATTTTGTTTTTTAGTCATTTGATAGGTTTCTTTTGAGACATTTCACATCTTAACCTTAAAAGTCACTTGAATTTAACAAGCTAATAATCAATCAATAAGGCATATCTCCCATTATTTCCAGCTTCCAATGAACATCAATCCAACCTTCTCCTGGGTATCTCCAATGCATTGAGGGGCTCTATTTCTCTTTCAGAATACTGATTACTGATATTATCCAGGGATTTAGAAGAACAGCGTGCCTTTCCTATAGCTCAGCTTTATAGCTTCAGCTTGCTTCCACTAATGACCACCCTTCCTGTGATTTACCCGTCATATAAATCATTCAAGAAAGGAGTAAACACCACAAAGTTACTTTGTTCCAGTTTTCACACAGGCAAGCGGAGGTCAGCACAAAGAGCCTTTTCAGTACTGTCAATACACAAGCTAGAGTACAGTCTGACCCTATGAAAGTTTTGAGTGTTTGCTGAGCTGAAGCTGACAAACTTCAGAGCTGAGTCAAGGTCTTTTCAAGGTCTTAGAACAGAGCAAGAGGATCACTGTTTCAGGACTACATGGTACTTCGGATACAAGTCCAGACAAGAAACAGCACTAGAGCTGCAGCTTTGTCAGAATTACAATGCACTTACTAAATGTACTGACTGATAAATGGCACAGGTGGCATAAGAAGAAAGAGCTTGATTTGGAAATATATCTGTTGTTCAGAACTGTTATTGTCCCTCTCCAGCCCGAAGAGTAGACATGCCAGTACAGCCGAGTGCATCAATACAGAAAAAGAGAAGTCCATATACTGCTCATCACAACACACAGCAAAAGCCAGGGAAGGGAATTGGCTGGGTTTTAGAGAAATTATAAAGTGAAGACTGGCTTGTTCTTTAAATTATGTAAATGAAAGGTAGGTCAGAAGGATTTCTAGAGAGCAGCAAAGGAAACAGAGAGCAGCCTGGGATAAATCCAAGTAGGCAGCTAGCTAGCAAAAGGCATCCATCTGAACTGTGTGGAGCCTGTAGAAATTTCTGTGACCAATATAGTCAGGTCAAGTTCTAAGTGAAAAGCATGAGAGCTTTTCATCAACTGGGTGGAGCCCAGGGCAGTATGGTTTTTATCAACACTGCAGAAAGTAATGTATTCATAATGAGAACTAGAGGGAAGTCTTTCGTGCCAGCACAAGATCCTCTATTGGTAGTTCAGTTCTTGTAAGGACAATTTATCTTAATGAAGTGGATTCAGCTATTGAATGCTTGCCAATGAAAAATTATCGTGTTGAATCCAGACAGACAGCCTGGACTGTAGGCTTGAGGTTAGGCCCTGCTAGACGTGCTATGCCTGCATAAGGCCAGGAGCTGCTGCTGCCACGGATTTTCCCACAGGATGTCACTCTCGGTCAGCCCTGATCTTTGCCTCCAGCAGAGAAGAGACTGAACTCCAGATGGCAAACCCAGACACAGAGCATCACTTTGTTTACAGGATCATCTGAGTGGCCTTGGTGCAATTTTGTTGTTGATTTTAGTTTTGGACTTTCTGGAACTGCTTTCCACTGGTTCCTGTAGTGACTAATTAAGATTAGTTTCATGGTTTTACTGTGTCTAGACATTTTTTGTACACAGCTTTAAAAGCATATACAATTCTATCTGTATTTTATAATTGTCCATTTAAAACAAAAGTTTTTACGGTATCATGAGGCTTGGACAGTAGCCTATGTTTCCTTTTTTCTCTTTTCCATCTTAAAAATAACCATGTTTGTACAGAGAATACATTAGACCATCTAGTCCATTCAAACTGATCAGCCTGACGCTCCCAACCACAATACAGGCAGCCAGCAGAGAAATCAGCAGAGAAATCTACTCGAGTTATTAGTCCATCTTGTAGTCTTCACTGCAATAGTTAAGACTTCTCATAAATTACCTGTTCAAGTAAAGTTTCACCTTAGTTACTCATGAGAAGAAAACCAACAGTGAGCGGAAGGCAGCCGTGGAACCAGCAGTCAGTGACAGCGCTACAGAATGTGCATGAATTATGTACACAGTTTATTCATCTTCATTAAAGTTACACTGAATCAGCACCCGGGCCACAGATGAGAATCTCTCTCAGATGACTGGCTCTAACTCACAGAAGTTAAGTAGTCACCCCTATAGGCACAGCTATTTTCAGGATGAGTCCAATAGCTGAAATATTTGCTAAGAACTGTGGCCAAGTTCTGCAAACCCTAATTAAATGTTGTATAGCTAGAGAAATAATACCAACTCTATTAATGATCCAACATTATATGTTAACATTTCAGAGAGAAGAATACTGAAACGTAAAGTCTTTTCCATGACATTTTCATTTTTCATCATAAAATAATAATAATAATAATAATAATCGTTACATGTTATATGTCAGGTGCTGTCTTGTAACAACTTATCCCACCCATATTCATGAAGTTCAGCTAGTTAGAACAGCTGGATGCTAAAAACAGGAGCCTGACAGCTCTATGTCACGGGCCAGCCACACTCTTCAGGGCTCTGTCCATTTGCCTCTTGCTACTAAAGTCATCAATATATACTTTCATATGATTTTAAGCACTTTGCAGCAATGTTTCCTGATAGCAGTAAGACCACTATTTACTTACTGCATATTTTGTAGTATTGTCATTGAAGTTAATTATGTTCCATTTCTAAGATTAAGTTTAAGAAATGCATTCTTCTGAGACTTCAAGAAATAACACTTCTATAAAACAAAAATGCTTCTATAAAAACAACTCATTCAGCATGGTGATAATGCTTATTACAGAATGCTGATGCAGCTTATATGCCATATTGTTTTGTAAAATGTTTTTGTGGTGTTAGGTAAAATGAGATACAGTATTTTTTTTGTATTTTGTAGTAGACATTGAGACCTATATAAAGAAACTGCATGTAAATGTCTAGATGTTGTTGCAGTATTATCATTTTTACATAAACCTAGGAGTATTACACAGCTGTTGTGAATAAACAATAGAAAACAGTACCCTAATCCATCACATTATTGATAAGTTTTGGGCTAGCTGCTGTACTTTGTTAATTTTCCTGCAGTAAAATAGAGATGTCATTTTAGTAGCTGCTCCTATGAGAGCTACATTTTTCTGAGTAACTGTGTATAATTACAGCAGAGCAAACTATTAGGTAATATGCGATACAAGAACACTTCATGGGAAATAAAAATATCTTCTCTGAGCAGCTATTTGTGGAAACAACATTTTGCAGCAATCATTGCATGTTTAATAGTGGAAAGATATTTTCTGAAAAGCGGATGTTGACCTCCTTTCTAGTGACTAAAATTTGAAATGCTCTGAGCAATGGTAGTAAAATACAGTTTCCTGTTCACGTAACGTGTTTGCACAACATAATGTTACGAATAACGCTAGCTGTTTAGTAAAGCTTATAAAGCGTAAAGGATGTGCATGTGCCTGGGAATTCCCATGATCCTTCCTGTCTACCAGTAAGGGAGATTTATAGGAATCAAGACAAAAAAACCTAACATCTATGGGCTAATCATGCCAAGTCTTATTCATACATGGCATGACCCTTTACCCCATTAACCTTTGAACTTTATGCTTCAAATTTCTGTATTTACATAGTCAATTATGCAGCTAATAGTAATCCTGTTATCTGTCAACACTTGGCTCAGAAAACCACATGCCATAGCAAACTGTGATTTAAAATTGGATTCTATTCTATGCATGTAACTATGCTAGGAGAGTTAGAGGCGAGAGGTGATTCTGCTCTGTTTCTGGTTTTTCTTTGAAACCACAGAAGTCTGTAGGTCGGGCAGTGGTCTAGCTCCTATTGCCAAAAGTGGAGTATTTTGAAGCACACTAGGACATGCTACCAACTTGAATCACTGTGTGCTCCCATATGATTATTTGTTAGTTGTCCCTTGGTCATTCCTGCAGGAAAAAATGGCATGGACTTGAGGCCACATGTAGGGACCTGATATTTAGATAGTTTTTCAGTTCTTCTTCCATACCCCACTAACTGCTGTCACACAAGTTTCTTTACCTCTTCTTGCCTCAGTCCTGCTCCCTGGTGAACTGGGAACAGCTGTACTTTTCCGCTCTTGTAAAGCACTCTCACATGAACGTATAATCAGCAAGCTATCTTAGCCACAAATGGGTTCATTCATTATATTAACCTGAGTATGATCTGTTATGGGTGAATGTAAATACAACAGTACAATAAGAAAAATCTGCATAACATGTATAAGTTATAATGTTGATAATACTCATGTAACAGGATTGTGGAAGTTCTAAAAACAGTGAGCAGTGTACATCAGTTCTCTTATTTCCAGCTGATGCATTTAAAAAAAAATCTAATATTCTATTTTGTACCATGAAAATAGGCATCAAACCCCAATATATTTATTTTAGATAATGTAATCTGAATAAAAACATTCAGCTGTGATACATTTCCCCAAGGAATCAGCTATCTGCAAAGTGGTTTCAACCTTCACATCAGCGGGAGTCACAGTGGGAGCCTGATTTCCTTGAATATATATTTTTTTTAAATCATGAAAGAAAAATAGTTTTGCACACCAGCTCTTCACAGAACAGTGCAGCTGGCTAAGACACAGTCCAAGACAAACACATTGTATGTGTATGCAATGCTCTGAAAAGGGCAACAGCTATAACCCAAAGAATTTTAGCATGTGTGGTCTGCATTCCTTATCACACTTCTTCTAAGAGCGTTATGAAACAAGAGGTGGAGTCCAGAATAAGCAGCACTTCAGCCATTGATAACAAGGCGTGTCACGCCTGTTAAATGACATCTGGTCAGATCTGTGGGAAGTAGCTGTAATTAATGCATATTGATGAACCGGACTCCATGTTTCACGTCTTATTACTGTTTAAAATTAAAAGAATGAAGTTACTTATTTACGTAGCATCCTAAGCTGCGAGTGTGGACAAGGAATTTTTCTTTCTTTCTACTGTATTTTTAAAGCTCTCCTTGTTAGTGTGTTTGTAAATCAAGCCACTCATCATGCCTTTCCTGTTGCAGCTTGCTTTTTAGGCTTTTGCGTGACACAATGCTCAATGGTACTCTAGAACACTTCAGATTTCTGCAAGTATCAGTAATTTTGATAACTGGAAGGAAGTCCAGTTATTGCTCATACTCAAGTTTGTTGCAAGATTTTATCATTTGGAAATCCCTATGTGTAAATCTCACTTCCTTCCCTCTAGGGATCAGTGAAGGAACTTTTTAATACTGACTGAAGAATTTTCTTCTTCACACAGTTATCCATTCCTCTTTTGACTCTGTTAATATACATTGTATGACAGACACCAAATTCGGTGGAATACAGAGAACAAAACAATTGGTGTCTCAGGTCTCTTGGTCAGAAATAAAAGCTCTAAGGACTGCAACAGAAAAGTTAATGGGAGAGGAGAGGAGAGGAGAGGAGGAGTACAAACCATATAATAACAGCTTCTGAGGCACTGAGCATCTACGACCATAGTTACGGTGTATAAATTTCCCTCCTAAAGTGAAGCTGATTGAATAATGAATTTTTCATATGATTCAGCCCTTCTTATTTTACAAAATGCCAGTTACACTTATTTTTTGGATATTGAAGTTATTCAACAAGCATTTTCTTTTCTTTTTTTCACTTCTTTAATGTCTGGCTCAGCTGTGCGAGCAAATGTAGATGTTTGTTTCTGACTATATGACTGAAAGCGGCTGGAACAAATATTGCACAGATAGTTTCATAATACACATTCAGCATCGGTAAATTGAAATATTCCTGCATGTAAAATGGATGCAAACATAAAGAAGTCAAATTAACTCACTTATGTACTCAGCTTTCTGATAATAATAAGAAAAACAAATTCAGAACCCTGTCAGATGGGGTTTGAATGATTCAGGTGATTTAATGCGGGCTAGCCCACTTGTTACAGCCTCTTGAACGGACCACATGTTTCTGGAACTGCCAGGCTGGAATCTTTACAAGAGTTATAATTGACTGAAAACAGCTGTAATAAAATATTAAGTGGAAAAATATACTCGGTAAAGTCTAGTAAAAATAAACCTTGTATGTATGCCTGCAGTTCAGGTTGAACTCTAGGCTGGCAGCAACCAGTCTATGATTCAGGGACACAGCAGGTTTGGAAGAAATCAGAAAGTAATCCGCAAAATGGCTGCAAAAGGTCTATGCCCCTGTCCCCCTCACATGTGTACAGCAGCGCTCACAGTTGGCAGTTGTGTCAGCACTTCCTAGCAAACACAGGCTGCCCACAGCTCCCACTAACCCCAAAATCCCATCACATTTATATCATTTGTATTTTTCATTAACATGTTTAGAACAGCTAGACTGTAGCAGTGTAAAGCAATAACATTGTGCTTAACTGAACAGTCAGTGCTTTACTGATTTATCTTTGCTGGAAATACCAATTGTGTGATCTGTAATGGCTTTTCCTCAATGCAGTCAAGTATCCACCTTACTAGAAAAGGTTACAAACTAAATTCTATGCTCATCCATGCAATGATGGAGCACAGTACACAGACAGGTGTATTCCCTATTGCAAGGGACCTTCTGAGACAGAGATAGGACACCAGAATACGTTTCAGGACACCAGAATATGTTCCAGGACTTGAGTTTGCCTCTGGTCTAGGCAGATTGCTTATGTTCCATCTTCCACAGGACAGTGCTTTGAAAATCTAGGATCTCATCCAAAATCTGGTGAGCTTGGACTCTAAGTGAACACTTTTCATGAACCATATAAAACAAATTTGTCCTGTTACTTGCTCCGAGACATGGAATACATCTCAGATAGAGGAAGTGGTGTAACAGAAAAGATGGAAGAACAGCTGTAAGATGTGACCCCTTTTCAGTCAATACACTGGGGATGACGACAATCGTTATCTACCTTGCCATTAAAAAGATGTTGTTCTCTGAACACACTATGAGAGTTGAAGCTTGAGGAACCACATGAAAGTTATGCTGGCTTCTGAAAAGCTGTATTTATCCAGCAAGGGCAAAAGTGATAGGAGGCACAGAGTCTGGAGCACTGGGATGAGGTATGGTGCCAGTGGGGCTGCAGCATGGAGGTTAAGGCCCCGGGGCTGAGAGAGGTGGTAGGACAGGCAGAGCAACAATGAGGAGCTGTGGCACCAGTGCTGTCTGGAGGCTGAGCGGACATGGAGGAGTAAAGCTTAGGGGCTGGGAGGATGATGAGAACCAGGTGTGGTGAGAAGGCAGATACCAGGGCAGGGTTCCAGGGGCAAGGCAGGCAAGAAGGAGGGAGACCTGGGGCAAGGGAGGACCATGAGAATGAACCTCACATAACAAGGAGGTGCAGCTCATGGCATCACTTCACATGTGGGACAGGCACAGAGGTGTGGGCTTGGGGCTGAGGAGAGCCACCAGGATGGGCCAGGAGTACAGCGAGTCCCTGGCACGGCTACAGAGAAAACAGCCCCTGGCAGTGTGTCTTAAGTATGGGCAGCAGTGCTGAGGCTCAGAGTATCAGAGGTTGGCTGCCAGGCCAGGCCCAGTGGATGCTAATGAGCTGCACTAGGACAGGCAGATGGGAACCTGGGTGTGGTGAGAAAAAAGAAACAGCACAGCTGAGAGGTTATGAAATGTCGTATTGCCCAGATCTTGGCTGTGTGCCCTGACAAAATAATAAAGAGGAGGGAGAAGGAAAGAAATCACATATAGAGCAAGTGGCAATGTGCTCTGTCCCCTCACCCTCGCTGGAAACACTTGGCAAAAAATGGGTTGCTGTCTGAAGTTGTTTGTGTCAAGAGGCAACAGCATTCCTGAAGAGCCAAAACTGGCTTCAGTGTGGTGTTGTCCAAGGCAAGAGACTGTAGCCTGATGCTATGTTTTTCTTTGCGCAAAGTTGAGTGAACAATTTGCCGCCTTCTTCTCCAGCTTCTCTTCTTCTCTAGCTACTTAGCAGAAAAGAACCTTCATTATCAGGGAGTCATAACCTTTTATGCCATGGGAGAAATCACATTTCTGGTTTCTAAATTATAATAAACTTCAGAAGTGAAATAGTTCAAAGCATCATCTAGTTGCTATTATAATTTTGCTTTTTTTTCTGAAAAAGTACATTTTCTTCTATTTAAAAAAAAAAAAAACACGTGAATGATGTACACCTGAAGCCAGCTAAAGCTGCACATCTGAGATCCCCAAAGAACTGAGAAAGGGTTGACTCATATATAAAAAACTTGCTGAGTAATACTATCCCTTAAAAAAAATCCACTCAGTCTTGCAGACTGTTTGCTATTCTCCCAGACCACATCCTCTACAAACAGAAGATCTTACTACTCCGTGTTGCATAATGTCTGTGGCAGTCATGCTTTTATTAGCTTTATTGGCACTTAATAAGTATAAAAACATTTTCCAGTTGTTTCACTTGTTATGTCTCTATGTCTCCATATGGTCATACTAAATGCTGTGTCAGAAATTGCTATGAATAGAACGCTGCTACATTTCTTAGCACTGAGGAGAACTCTGTTTTTAGAAAGGAGTGGTGTAATAGAAAACGGAGCTTTTTTGTTTTTCCCTATATGGTTCTACCTGTGTATGTGTATACATATTTATACATGAGTATATATGTGACATGCATATGTACACATATGTATACAGCAATACACATACATACTGATAAATACATGACAAAGTATTGTATTTCTAAATGTTACTGTTCAAGAGTATATCACCAAAACATAATTTCTTAAACATCCAAGACAGTACAACCAACCTGCATTGCAGACACATTTCAGAGTTTAATGTCTACTGGTAACAACACTTCCTGAAAGCTTACCACGTCTTAATTCTGCACTCCTTGTGAACCCTAAATCCCCATCAAAGTTGATAAAGCACAATAAACTGAAGATTAGGACCTTAAAATCTATTCCAACAAGTTTGTGAATAAATATTGATGTGACTATGACTGCTGTCTTTAGAACATTAGAATGGAGAGATGAAAGTTTGTTTACTTTTGAAACTAATCTTAACACAACAATAGGAATTGGTACATTGAGGTGATCTTCCCAGATCTTATTTGTTTTGCTGGTTAAACATTTCCATAATAAAAGATCTCCAGAAACAATAAGTGAAATGTGGAAGCTATGGTAGTATGTTATTCAGTACACAACCTCTAAACATCCTAGAATTGACAGGTGGGTATATAAAAGTATGAAGTTAACTCTGACATTTGCCAGAAGCTACAATGAAATCTGCACTACTAAAATATTAAACAGCAACTAGGAGTTGGGGTATGTTCATCTGTGACAGGAAGAGAATACACTGTTCTATTTTAACAGATCACCTTTTGAAGATGTTTAGACTTTAGCCTCTGTCTCTTATACAGATGGAATATATTTGTTTTGAGGGAAACTTAGTCTAATCTCTACATCAACCTATATTTGCTGATTTCAATCCATCTGTCAAAGACTTTTCTTCACTGACCCAGAAGTTTTGCTGATAGCGCACATCACTTTATGCCACTTGCTTTGATGTATCTTTACAGTCAATCAAAGACTATTACTATTTCACGGGACTGTAATTTTGCAACACTGAGAGTGTTGTAAGATCTTAGCTCTCACAACTATATTCAAGCAAAGCAAATATGTAAATGCATGCACTATTCTTAGAGTAAATATAAACATTTGTATGCTTATAAACAAATATACCACAGCTGCCAGCAGAACTGAAGATTTAACACTGAGAGCTAAGGTTTGTAGGTGGCTTTGGCCAAGGCCCTTAAGTCTCTGTGACCCAGTTTCCTCATCTAAGAATGAAAGACAGTATCACCAAGCCCTCCACCTTCCTTCTATAGCATTCCTCAGATGGTTTGCTTTATCCAAAATACCTTGAAATATAAGAATAAACATAAATATGCTCTCTTGTTAGTGAGTTTGGTAGAAGGGAAAGAATACTAAATAAATACCCTTTTGCCTCGTGGTCTCTCGTACTGTACACAGTTTAACGCAGGAAGAACATTTGTGATTAGCAAATAATATAACGCATACCTCTTCAGTGCCCAGAAAGTGCAAAGAATAAGATTCTGAACACTAAATTAGAGAGCAACTACCATGCACTCAGTTTGGCCACAAACACTACAAAGACAGACAGACATTTTGAACAGTCATTGCAAAATTCCATGGCCTCTTAGTATTTAGGCTGTGCATTTGCATGTACTTTTCTTCTTCTAAACTACTAAATAAGTTTTAAGGTATGTGGTTTATTAGTGGTAGCGCAAAATACGTCTGGCTGCCTGATGATGCAAACAATCAGTGCTGGCATTTATCTTTTTTGTTCATTTTTGAGCATTATTTCAGGTAACGTTTGAAGTTTGTAACACACTAGACATTCTGGGACCTGACATCTGTTTTAAGTAGTATTGTGACATTTGGAATAATCTGACACATTTTCACTAACAGATCTTACAGAACAGACTAAAGAACTCTCAGCTCAAAGGTTTGTTCTGAGAAAGCCGAATCTTGTTAACTCTGACGACACAAATCCCTTTCTATGCACTTTTTGCACAGGGCATGCTAGTGAGAATTATATTGGCTTCTCCTGGAGCTGTGGTATCTATTGGGCATAAACATTTATCCACACGTTCAGTCTAAGCTTATATAGTATTTTAAATGTAAGCATGAGTTTAAACTAAAAGGTGTATCCAGACTCTCTGAACATGAGTCTGTGCTCACATATAGGCCTTGCATGAATTTGACAGCACTGAGAAGAGACTACTTGAGTGCCTGCTACCTAAGCATAATCCTATTAGCAAGCATGGATGTAGCTACTCCTGCTCAACCCAAGTCTGCCACTGCTCATCCCGGAACACCTTGCAGCACTAGCAGGTGGCAGCCAGGTTGCTACACTGTTCTGTGATCTTCTATATAAAACCATGACAACTTGGTTTTATTTAGAAGTGCCTTATCAAAAATATGGATACCAAGACTATTTTAAGCAACATAGGTGTCTGGACTACAGAATCTAGGACATATTATGCTCTTAGCTTGCTTGGTCTTATATTCATATTTCATTTAGCAGCCTAAAGGTAGAATAAATATGAAGAGAGTGCTAGTGGGGTGCTTCCTACATTTCCAAATAAAGAAATAATTTATCTTTCTGTATGAAAACTCTGCAACATTTTTAATAGGTTTTGTTTCCAAATCAATTATTTCCAAACACTCTGGAAGAACCAGAAATTCATTATTTAATGTCTTCTTGGAGACTCTTGGAACAAACTGCTGTAGTGGGAGGTCTCTGGCAGAGTTCTGGGTACACAGGAATCAGATATTAAGAGTAAAGTTCGTTTGAGTTAGAACTTTAAAAAACATCTGTTTGGGTTCATTTCCAGCACATTTATTTGTTTTGAGACAGATGACCACCATCAGCCTGTTGGTGGGGCTTGGCTTCCTGAGTCAGCGTCACTCTCTCCAATCCTAGTTACTGCTTTTTCGCTTTCTGAATGAAGAGCTTTAGGAGTTTCTCCACCAACATAAAAATGATATTTCTTACTTTATTTCTGCAGATGATCATATGACTAGAATATCCTGCAGCCATAAAATCAGTTTTGATAATTTTTCATTCTTTTATGTGCATAAATACTTCTTTGCCTTTCAAAAACTGGGACACAAAAATCAAAAAAGTAACAAATCAAGTAATAATATCAAGAAACATCAGTAGCTTAAAGACAGAAGCGACTGTGCAGCCTTCTCCATCCTGAGGACTGACTGACTTCCCATATTCTTATTCAAGTATGATGTCTTCAACACAGCCCAAGAAACGAATCTTCTTTTTTTTTTTTTTCACAGAAGTAATCAGTGCAGTTGGTCAGAAGTAGAGAGAACAATAAAAAAGGAAGAAATTGTGCTGATGCCTACCTCACACTCTAAAAAAAAACTTGTCGCACGCTACACTGGTGGAAAAACATTGGTACAAGTCAGTGAAGGCTCACCAGATCAGGCACAAGCACAACAGGTGAGAAGCCAGCCCATTTTTTTTCTGCAGTAGAGTGTAACAGCTCATCTACCTACTTCCAAGTCTGTATTAGGAGGTTGAAAAAAATATTACTGAATGTCAAAAACTTCGTTTTTCAAAATTGTTTCTACTACTGCACTGTCTACCTCTTTGTTACTTATCTGGTTTCTGTTTGCAATAAACCTGACATCAGCACATTCCGGGGTCTACCTACTCACAGTCGTGGTTGAGCCAACAGTGGTTAAGACAACTTAGTGAAACTAGGCTTCTAAGAAAACAACAAGCTGAAGAGCTGGCCCCTATAGCTATTTGAAGAAGAAAATAAATTTCTTTGATCAGCTTTCTTTTAACCAGACACTTATTGCACATATTAGTGGAAACACATTCTACAATAATAATTTGTCTGTCATTAAGTTTTTCATTTTACCAGCGTGGGAAAAGAAAGTTATGTTCAGCTGGCTTCAAATATGGATCCTCAATACTCAAGTGTATCTATTTAATGCTAAGGAATCATTAGCATTTGCTTTTTTACAGACTGGAATTTGTGTGCTAGAAATAATTAAATGTCTCATCTGTGGCTAAAAATCTATGCCAAGAAAATGACTGGAAAGTTTCTTAAAAGTCATATCCTACAGAAAGTCAATCCCTTGGTATCAAAAATATCTGAATTTTTCTTTTTGGTAATGGCACTCTTTCAATTTACAGACTATCTAATTCATTTTCAGAAATTAAAATATTATTAGTTTAGAATTTAATATCTTTCAGCACATCTCTCAATTCTCAACTGTTTTATATTCCTCTGCTCTATAAATCTGGAAAAGATTGCTATCAAAGTGGGAGGCTGTGGAAAAGGAAGAACATCTGACTCACACAATTATAAATCGTGGCCAAACCACTCAGTAAGGAGGAGACAGTAATGCTCTGGGAAACTAGCTGTTGGGAACAAGAAATGCCAATAGTATTCAATAGGTCTATGTGAATCTGTGTAACTGCTGTATTGCTCTGAACATGTACTCAGCTACATGTATTTAAAAGTAATGTGACAGAAAATTGACACAAGTAACAACTGAACTAATTAAGGCAATTAAAATAACAGTAAAATTACTAGAGACTCTTTGTATTTCAAAGAATAGCTTGGATATTTCTTTATTAAACTATTCGGATATTTGTAAATATTAATACAAGAGTGATCATTACCTAAAAAAACAAGGCTTTTTATTTTGAATAAAAAACTTTTTTTTTCTTCAAAAGTGATGCAATCAATCAATCAATGCCTAATTAAATATTTGTATACAAAGTCAGCCCTATTTTGGAGGAGAAGAATCTCCTTTTCCATTTTTGGGACTGCTATAGCAGACTGCTGCTACTGAGTCAGATGGGTAACTATCATCTATTTTTTTACCACTAGATGTTTGAATTTATGGCTTATTTGCCTTTATTGCTTCTATGAGAGCTCTGTTTTTAATAAGCAAATGTTTATACAGCAATGTTCTCTCCTACATATATCGAGAACTGAGATTTCAGAATCTTTCCTCTGCATGTGAAAAATTAAATAATTGTGGCACCTTGACTGTGAGGACTGCAGCAGGGCATATGGAACCTCTCCAAACGCAGTAAAGCAGAAAGGCCTGATGAGACAAGAGCTGCACAAATACTGCCAAGTGCTGGCTGAGGCCCCAGCCCTCAGGGATGGCCACCTTCATCTGTACTAGGAGCCATATATGAGGAGGTGGATATAGGGGCAAGCACTAGGAATTGTTCTCTTATCAGACTTCAAATTGGCTAAAAGGCACAGATATCAGAAAAGATATGTTTTTTTCATGCAGTGGGCTGAATCACTCCATTCCTTTTAGTTTGACAAACAATAAATTCAGAAAGCTTTTCGGTGGGAGCTGTGACAAACATTGCTTTGGCCGAGTTACCTGCACGTAACTGCAAACATGAATAACATAATCATGAAAAAACATGGATTCAGAAGATGTGGCAAAGGGGAAGGAGCAGAAAAAATAACACGTGGATTTTGGTGAAGAGAAAGTGCAACCATTAGTAACGAAGCCTATGAATAATTGTTGAAACCCACTAATAATTAGTGGCGAGTCCAACAGAAACTACAGGAAAACCAGTCCTGTTAGCAATTATAACAACGCCTTGAATAACATTCTAGTTATGATAACAGCAATCCCAGTGAGAGAACAAGCAGCAGTTCTTACTCTGCCTGTGAACCCAGGACAGCCAAAGCTCCTGCCATGGCACTGGGAAACAGGGCACAGAAAGCAGGGAAGTCCTCTTTAAAATGGAGTACCAGTTAACTCAGAAGCCACTGCAAAAATGTTTGAGACCAATATCTGACAAAGAGATGAAAGCCACCCAGATGGATTCCTGTCTTACTGGGATGTGCCACACCGTGGGTATGAGGTGCAAGGCAGAGGAACAGATCTCTTCATGCAGCCAATTCAGATAACACTGGCCTGAGGAAGAAAACGTGCTGGTGGTGAACTCGGCAGAAACCACCCCAGAAATTCAGCCTTGAGAAGTACCTTGATAGTCATTTGCATGTGAAGACTGAACACTAAGGCATATTGATAAGGTGGTATGGAGCAAGGTGAACTAAAACAACTTGGCTGTATCCTTGAGAAAGACCTTGGTCCCACCAGCAGTTTGTATTTCAGCTACAAGAGGGAATATAACTGAAGAAAAACTACTTCAAAATGGAATCGGGGTACCAGCTGAGAGCTGGGACAGGAATGCATCTTGTAATGGGCAAACTCAAATGCCGAGCCCACGTTGGTGTAGTTGGACTTAGGTTATGTGTTGGCAACTAACATGAATACTTGTTCACACCTGCAAGAGGCACACAGACAAAGAGGTCTTTTCTTGTTTTATCCTGTAACTAGGAGGTGACAAAAGCAGAGGCTTTGTGTCGTATCTCATTCTGTGCCCCAGGGACTAGGTAAGATTCACTAAATAAAGCTGTTTGTTATGTCTGTGTATGTACATGTGCTTCCTCTGTGATGATGTACATTTCTAGCCTATGCACAGAAAGACAAGAAAGATTTAACTGCTACTGAGCAATTGTGGTACCTAGTAATATCAGCCCAAGAGTGAGATCCTGAGCCTTGCTCCTGAAAACATTCTTGGAACACTTAACGGAAAAATATTGTCCTTCTTCTGACCCTCAGTTGTTGATCATTAGCCAGTATCCTGCTGAAGACAGTACTGAGACAGCAGGGAGGTGTCTGTAGCCCAAAGAAACTTAAGAAAAAAGCCTTGGAGTGCAGTGTAGTACAGAAGTTCTGGTGAAATATCTTAGGATGAAGACTGCTTCCCACAAACCCTCTGCAGCTGGCTGACATTCTCCAGTATCAAGACAGATTTTGTGCACAGCCAGAGAACTCTGTGTTTTGTACATGCTGTTCAGCTGATGGTTGATCAGCTTCCTTATTTTGAAGTTTCCTGGGGACACTAATCCACAACACAGTGGCAGATCAAGTGATCCAAAGCACTTGAAAAGAGAGACCATGTTCTTTGGGCTTTTCACCATTTGAATGTAAGGCAGTCCTACAAAATATTGGACCTCTTCCAGGAATATGACCACAGTCTATTTGTCTCTGGTAATAAAAGCAACATCTAAATCAAATGTTTATTCAATGCCTTGGATTAACAAAATTTTAGAAGGCTCTGGGAAGGCACGATGTTATGGAACCGTACCTGGCACAACACTGGCAAACAGACTGAGCCCCAGAATTCAGAGTCTTACTGCATGTCCTGGCCCTGACAAGTTCAGAGTCTCCTGGTTATGCAACACAAGAGTGAAAATATTAGTAATTTTCCAGGCAAGTGATACACCGTGTTGATCTCTACCAACCACCTCACAGAACATGCAAACTGCCCAAGAGTCTGCCTGTCAGCTCGGCTAAATGTCAGGCCAGGCATGCGTAGATAAAACATGCAAGGTGAAGAGTGGGTAATTAGGCTTCCTTTCATCGAGAACTAAGGAACGGTAAAGCCTCTTGCTATTATTAAGCAACAGAGGACATTTTGGGGATGGTTCCAATGATCATAGACCCATTAGCTGATTTTAGGAACCGGAAAGCAGAGTAAAATACAGTAGAGTGGAGGCCCATATAAATGCCAAATACACAGTACCTAAGACTGCTCTCTGCAAATAGGTGCTTCTGAATGGTGTTATTACTCCTGTGGGATTTTGGTTGCTATTCAGTAGTTGATAGAATTAATTACTACTTTGCTACATTTTTGTAATGTGGTCAGCATAAAGGCACTGATTAAACAAAAAAGGTGTGCATAGCTCTTTCAAGAGATGTATGTGATTTATTTGCTACAGATAAAAGATATTTAATTTTTTGTATTTGTTTTATTGGTCTATTGCTTTACAATTTACTTGCCAGCTCAGTTAGATAGGCTGTGGAGCTCAGTGCTACACTGTGAACTTTTATTTGTTGTTCCTAAGAATACACAGAGTTAGGTTCTCTGACTTTGTTTTTCTTGGAATGGTGCACATAGGCCGGAAACAGTGTCCGCATGACACCGAGGCATGCTTTTGCTTAGGGTTGTGCACTTTTCTTCAGTTTGCTGCTTGCAAATGGCTAAATGGTGATGATGATCGCATGGACCATAAAAATTTCTACACTATTTCATGTTATAAGAAAGAAATACAGTTTGATTTAAAAAAAAAATGTTATAATTATCCATGTTCACATCATTTTAACTTCATTTTAAGATTGTTCTCTATCTGATAGAGCTGCTCAAATATTTTGGAGGGCTTATGGCAAAAGGTTGTGGCCCTTACATTGCAAAATGGATCACATAAAGTAAAGACCCTTTTCAAGCCTTCAGAGGAAGAAGTCAAGAGGAAACTCTCGCTTCTACCCTTTTCTGAATTCCCCTTCAGGATACAGAATTATACCCATGCCAAATTCAAACTCTATCCTGTTGCTTTTATCTGTCAAAAAATACAGGAATTTTATAAATACCTGCCTACACCTCACTATAAAATTGCTGACCAATAGCTCTTTTAATAATATATCATGGAATTGAACTTTAATTACTAGAATATTTTTTTTGAGAGAGGTACAGGAATGTTTATGAAGGAGGTGGGGGAGTATTATCTTTTTAATAATGTCTTTGTCTAGCAACATAACTAGCCTTAAAGATTGATTCAATCCTGAGCTGAAATTTTACTTTTGCAGGTAATAAACTGAACAAGTGATTAAATTATTAGTTATACAAATCACGCAATCATAGAATATCCTGTATTGGAAGGGACCCACAAGGATCATTGAGTCCAGCTTCTGGTTCCACACAGAACCACCCAAAACTCAATCCATATTTCTGAGAGCATTATACAGTAGGGGGCTGTAGATACCTCTGGTCTGCCAAACTATTTCCCAAACAACTGAAGCATTTCTGCATCTTTCACTTCTTTCGTGTAGTTACACAAGGCATTTTGCACATGCTTCTGGCTGTGGCTCATCTGCTGGAAGTGTGGCAATTCCTGGGATTTCCATATCTGCTCAGAGCCATTCAGCATGTAATGCATGATGGCATGGGAAAAAATAAGAGCTCGGAAAAAGATATTTTGAAATCAGCTTTAGTCACCATATTTGTGGCTATGGATTCCTATCAACAGCAGGTCTGTCATGAGGCACAAGAATCCTTCATTAGCCCTTCTGTTTATAATATCTGGAATGAAGAGTTAAAATTTCAAAACAGAAACTAAGTACTAAAGCTCCTATGTCCAATAGTCACTTAGCTACTTCACTGCAGAAGGGTATCCCAAATGTTATTTTAAAAAGCACTACTGGCACAACTTCACACCAAGTCCAACTATTCTTAGAGGAAATCTTTTTCTGGAAACAGACTGAATTTGCCTAAGCAAGATGCTTTGCGGAAAAATATCACCAACTCCTCCAGTGCTTTCTTCTATCTTTTCTTTTATATATATGCCAATATGTCTGTACTGCAGTAGTCCAATGAAATCCGCTCCCTGCTCTATTTAATTTTTGCTCTTTATGTTACAGTAACTTTTAGTGGACTTGTACATATACAAGGAAAAGAATCACACAGATTGAACAGAGAAGCAGGATCAGGCAGAAAAGCAAGACTCAACCAGAATAGGATTAATATTAACTGCTAAATGAGCATGAATTTTATGAAGTGACTACATGATTGATAGAGTACAAAATCCAGCCAGGAATCAGGCACTGAGTACCAGCTCACTGTTTCAGATGATGCTGCTGTTTATTTGAAACAGTCTTTTAAGTGTATAAATACTTATGAAAATCCAGTAAATCTAGTAAATGTAGTAACATGAATCCTGAAAACAGATGAAATAAATGCTAAATTTCCACTGCATATGAGAAAGCAAGATTCAAACAGTGCTCTAGTAACAGAAGACACAGCATCACAGCTGATATTTATCTATGGATATTGCCATTTTCAAAACTATCCCAAACTCCCATCATTTCTTACTGAACTTGAGTAAAATTGACATTTGAAGGAACTATTTTGTTTTGTCAGTTTTAAGTAGAAATGTAATATTGTCTAAATACAAAGAAAATATGAAATTAGCCCAAGGATAAGGTATAATTAAAAGACTGAAAGTGATATCATTAAACATCAGATACTCATAATTCAGCTTGGTTAGTGCAATAATCATCTTGTTGTTGGGATTTAACATCTAGGGATCTAGGCTATATCTAATATTGGCTAAGATGGGTATTTGGAGGAAACATACGTTGTATTTTTGATGTTAACGCTGCAGTTTTAGTATGACGCTGGGGTGCCTGTGAATTCCTCTCACTGTAATTCTAGGAAACCAAACAGGGAAGACAAGCTCCAAATTCATTTGTAGCTGCTTGGAAAAGCACAGTCACATCTAGCGTGACATGCTTGCCAGGATGATTAAAGAAAAGCATTGAAAACCAGGCAGAACAGTCCTGCTAAAAATAAATCCAATTTCAAGGAATTAAGACAACTGATGAAAAAAATAAAAATAATAAATAAAATAAAAATAAAAACAAACAAATCCCAAACCTTAAGAAAATATAAAGACAACACTACATTAAATTGAACGGAGCAAAAGCTTGTATTTTATAACTAGAAAAGTGTGATTTCTGCTTGGTCTGACTTTCATTCATTTTGAAGTGCCACATGTAATGCTGAAGAATTCAACATGTTTATTCAATGAAATGGAGGTGTAAAAGAATTTCATTTAACAGTGAGTTTACACGTAAACTCATTATTCACTTGCTATTTTTTGTGGTTTCCTCATCCCAAAATAAAAATAAAAAGTGGAATGTCACAAAAGTAACTTTTATATTTACAAAGTAACTTTTATATTTTGTCCTCTTCAAAGTTCTTAATTCTTCAGAATAACAGAATTCTCATCTTCAACTCATCTGAAGTCAAGACATGGGAAAACTATTTACATCTGGTCAAGACTAAGTACCAAACTTCTTAAACGGAACTGTCTGAAAGGAATAGAATAAACACACGTCTGCTTTTACCCACACATATTAATTGCATAATACATTTTTCTCTGATCAGTTTGGATTTGAACATCATTTATACTATAGAGAATTCAAAAATTAGAAAAAGAAACAAAATGGAAAGACATCTTTCCAAAGTCTGAGAGGGCTAAACATTGTCACTTGTTGGACACTGCTGCCACTTAAATTGAAAGAAATAAATTTAAACAGAATACTAAAAAGAAATACTGGGGTCTGCATGCCGTTTTTAAGATGAAGCAAACTAGACTGCAAGGTTAGCTGTAGTCTTTCATATTAAAAGTGTGACAAGCTGAGAAATTCTGTATCCCAGAGACCTGGATATACTTTGAACCACACCCAGAGGAGAAAGTTCATGCTTAGCAACTAAGACCATTAAGACCTTTATTGGTCTAGTGTTCTCCAACCTTAAAACAAATTATGTAGCAGGTGTTCTCCAGATGTGAAGCCCTGAAAGCCAGGGCTCCATAGTAGCAAGTTGAATGAGTTGGAAAGGCACTAGACAAGTCTCTGTCTCCGTAGCAAGGTACTGTATGATGTCAAAAGCCCTTTAAATACATATATTCTTTGCCAAATATTTGTTTAAACAAATTACAGTTTTCTAGTGAAAACCCGCTTAGTAGGAAATTGGTGACCAGCCCTACTTATCACCTTTTTATGAGACTCCATTCACAAATGAAATAAACCATCTATATCTTACAGAACTTGTACCATTGAGCTATTCAAAATAAGGTCTAGAAGACACAATTCAAATTAAAAAGCTAAAACCAATAAAAACCAAGTCAGGTGAGCAGAAAGTAATGGGACTCTCACACCCCGTGTCCTCTTCCATTGTAATGAAACTAAAATCAACCACCATTTAGACTTCATTCATAATAACATAATGTTCATTTCTGAAAAGTAGCATGTGATTATTGTAAGTTAGCTCTTTTTTTTTTTTTCCTGGCAAGGATATGTATGATCTGATGGCCTCCAGATGTGCACTGAGAACTGCTTTCAGTCTCCTTCCTGAAGGACCAGATGGTCTCACATCAGGAGGTTCCTCTCAGTTGAGTTGTGCGGCCCATTTGCTTAGTCCCCAGGCCTATAAATAGTTCAACTCCTGCTACTTTTTTTTTTCAGAACAAAATTTCTCTCAAGGGGAAGGCAACAGCTTGGACACATGGACGGTTGAAATTGTATTTGTTAAAATTTACAAAAAAATTAAGTACATGTGTAGCTTCCTCAGAAAAAATAGTTGAAATTGCTGCCCTTAACTCCCACAAAGAAGTTTAGCTGTTAGTGGTTGGTGTGGGAGGAAAGGATAGAAAGGAGCTGGTAACAATTACTAGTCAAAGTTTCAGTCTTTCTTTGGTGTAGTCTGCCTTCTGGAACTCACCACATGTACTCATTATTGCAAAAATCTGTTGTCAATGGTTACTCAGCTCTGCAGAAAGCAGCCTTCCCAAGGCTTCTGCTGGAAATGGTTCTTAAAATAAGAGGAAGGTGTCTTCTATCCCTGTGTTTTGTTCATTATTCTCAGCATGTCACCAGTGTTGTCATACTTCATTTATATTGTGCTTTTACCCAGAAGCTATAAAGGAATTCAAAGAACAGACCTGGTCTAAAACTCATTGAAGAAATCATTGAGAAAAGACTAACACCAGCTTCAGAGAATTATTTCAAACCCCAAATTCTCTCTTCACTCAGAAACGAATGACTCCTCCCTCTCTTTTTTGAAGAATGGGGAATTTGAAAGGGGCCCAAACCTAAATTCCAGTCTCAAATTCTCCACATATTTTGAGGAAGTATTCATTAAGGCCTGAACTGTGCAGAAATGGCTGAATGAAAATTTGAGTTACAAGTACCTGAAAGGCATAGGCTGTTTGTAACTTTTTTTTTCCAGATAAACTAATTTAACTCCCATGCACAGAATTGTCCATGCTGCCTTTCACCTCCAAGCACCATAAGTAGGAGGGAAAAAGAGTTCACCTTCCTGTGAACCATAAAGTTCAACCAATGGCTTTCCTGTGATTAAAATCAGAAAATCTAAAAGCCATTGAAGTTTTGGTTGTCTAAACCAAAAGTTTTCATTATAAAACAAAATTTTATTGGTAATCAGTTTGTTTAAATGAAAACCTCAGTCTAATATAAAGTCTTTCTTTCATTTTATAGAAGAAAAAATATTTTCCTGAGCAGGCAACATAGCAAAACATCTGCAAAAACTTTGCTAAAGTTTAAATATCAGTTTGAATTGTCAGTGGTTTGATAATTTTTGCTACAAATGAAATAATGTGAGATACCAGAGAAATCATATTCAGAGTGACAGAGAAATAATTCAGTTTTCAGAAGATAGTTTGTTCCTCTCAAAACCATTTTAATTTTGTAACTCCTCTCCCTAGGCATCACAGACTTGACTCACATATGACAATGATTAGTGGGAAGCACAGCTGTATGCACAAATGCTTGCTGTGACACATGTTGGAATTAGTATGAAAATGCCTTATATGGTATTTGCACTGTTTTGGCCTTGAACAAATTATTATGAGATTTTTTGGCCTGATCTGTAAGAAATGAAAAGTTAAGTAATCCCAAACCTGAAGATGTGCAATGACGAAAAGCCTTGTAGGGATTAAGTGATGTGGGGTGTTAAACGGATGTACTCTGCAGTAACAGCCAACTGGTGACACAGGTTAGTCTGCTTCATTATGAAAGCTTCCGGAATCTTTTCATATAATTAAAGCAATAAACATTCTAGAGAATAAACAGAGCAAGAGCTCAGTTACAGATTCCTAAGAAGGAACCTTCATTCCACTTCCTGTTTCATATTCTAAGAGTAAGAACTGCAGGATGTAAAGATGGCTCTCAAAGTGTAGGGGAACAATCCCTGCTCAAAGAAACAAGGATTTATAGGTTGTATCGCTTATCTGTTTGTGTAAGTAACTACAGTAAATACACAAGGTAAAATAAACACTTACACAGGGCCTGTGCCTGCTAAGGTACTCTATATCAACAGTATTGATTCAGGATAATTTTTTTACATTCCTTGCTTGGAGCTTCAAGTCCCAAGGCTGCCTGACAGCAAAAGTAAAACCAATGTCTTACTTCTGTCTTGCTTTTATTAATGCATGCAATCAAGGGAATTACATGTGGAACCAGGTTTAAGTTTCATATAAGCATTTAACCAAAAATTAGTATGAATTTCTACCCTCAACAAGCTGCCAGATATGTTATATTTTTCAGTTCTTCTGAAATGCTACTTCATCCAGGTCTAAGGTGTGAAAGATGTTGAAATATCATGGTAACATTTAAGTGGAAACAACTGATGAATGGCTGAAAAATTATTTTTCTATCTTATCTGCATAAATAGAATCATCTGTTCCTAGGATATCTATGTAATTTCTACATAATTATTTGCTTTACCACGATACCTGGGTAGATCAGTTATAGTGTAGTGGCTTCACATACGTAATAAAAAGACACTTCAATTGCAAAGAGCTGAATAGATGCGACTATAGAGAAAGGAGATGCTATTCTCACTGCAACTATAGGAAAATGAGATGCAAGAAGATGGTTGGAATTAGGTACAGTTTATGTGGAGCACAGAACTATATATACTATATATATATAGTATATACACTATATATAGTGTATATACTATATATATACTACTACTACACGATATATATATACACTCAATATATATATAGTATACATATATATATATATGTATACTATACAGAACTATACCACAGTCCACAAACCCTCTTCAAATGCCTTAACACATTTTGCAGTTTTTACTTCAAAAGCTCTTTCCCTTTAGTCGATTAGGGACAGTCAGTTGAATTCCTATTAAGTCTTATTCCTTCTAGTCTCTCTGTTCTGGGATCATGGCATCTGCCCTCCAATCTCTCTTCTCTGTTTCATTCAGTGTTTCTTCTTCTCCCTGATTGTCTCCCTTTCTCGGTTGCTTCCCTTCTTAGCAGAGTTTTATCCCTGCTGCTTAGCATTCATGAGCTGCCTTGCTGTTTCCTCTTCCATATGCTTTATTCTTTCCCCCTGCCCAAGCTCTCACTAGCTTACCTGCTCAAACAGAAAGTTCTTCAGGCAAAATACTCTTTTATTTCCAGTTTGTACAGCATGTGTAGAACAACAATATTCCAACATCAACTATTCTCCATATATACACACATATAGTATAGAAGAACACATGAAAGATGTTAATCAGTGCCTTCTATTCTTCAGGGTAATAACTACCGAGCGGCATAGGTGCATGCATGCCACAGCCTTTGATTTCTCCCACAGATTGCTTTTTCAAAAACCTGCTCAATTTCTCTCTTAACAGGAATGCATTGTTCACAAAGCAGCTTCTAGGATGACATGATTATAGTGACTGGTTATAGTAAGTCTAAGTGGTAGAAAAGCCAGTACTTCCAAATACTTTCAAATTCAATACCTACTTTGTGCCTATTTTTTTCAGTTACCCACAACACTACTAGTTAATAAACCACGTAGCCAATTTACATGAAAATATTTGGTTGTATATAATTCAATGTGAATCGTATTTTATACCACACAATCAAAAGAAACCCCAATAACCTTTTCTACCACACTCCCACTGTCAGCAGAACTTGCTGTAGTTTTTATGAAGCTCACTGACAGTCATCAGGGACACTGGAAACTAGACAACAGGGAAAATGAAATGTCAGCGGACATGTGTTTTTCAGGATTAATTTTGAATATGATTACACAAGATTATCCTTTACAGACAAAAAGTTGTTAGAAGTCTACATGCTAGTAGACACACCCACTGGTAACTGGGACAGTCTCTGACTGGGAATTTGAAAAGCAGGAAATTACCCTTCATATGACAGCATTTCATCTGAATGTGAAATATATGCATGTATATATATTCCATGACTGTTTCAACAATTCAGCACTTTGCCATTGCCAGCATGGTTTTTATAGTGCCATGCTACTTCCTGCTCTCTACAAATGGCTATGAATCATTTTAGTCCTGAAATTTTAAACTCCACATTAGAAATGAAAGCTACATGATTCCATTTCTCTGAGGTAGCAGGATAATGAGATTATTATTATCACAGCGAGAAAGTGACTGAAAGTCACTGTTGGATGAGGTTAAGATGAGAATGTAGGTGAGTCCAAAGGACACAGTAGGGTCAATCTTAACATCCCCTGACTTAATTACTTTCTTTGCCAGTTCCAGATTTATTCAATGAATTCATACCAGCATCAGAACAATACCTTGCAAAAATGTATATGACTTAAGAGGGATAAATCGACTCTCTGCGTTAGAGGATCCAATGTTCCTCTGTTGTTTCAGATGTGATTTCTTCTCAGTTGCTCCCTCATTTCCTTGGGTGCAGTGAAACAAATAGGTTGCCCAGTAGGTTCCCCTGATATAATGTTATTTAACGGTAGTTTGTAGAAAAATAGCCAGTGGCTTCTAACCTTTCAGGCTGACTGATTTACAGTCCCTTTGTTTATAGGGAGAGGTGTTAGTCATTGTTTCCCAATGTTTTGGTCAGGGGGGCAGCATAGCTCATTTAAAATTATGCCAACTTTAGGAAGTTACAGTCCAATGTACAGCCCCACAAACCTTCTCCATCCCATGATGTTTCCGAAAAATTCCATTATTTCTATTCTAGCCATTTGCAGAAACAGGTACAGGCAAAATCAGTTTCTCTCCCCAGCCCAGGAACAACTACAGCCAAAAAACTCACCAGTGCTTCTGGGGCAGTAACACCTGCACATCGTGAGCTCATTCTTCACCTGACAGGAAACTAAATGTATGGCCAGCAGTAGAACTATTTACTTTCTCTAAGATTCAAAGCTTCTCAGACCATGGCCTGCAGACATTTCATTTCTTCAGTTTGTCTAGTTACCATGTTTAATGCCCAGTATCCCCGAACACCAGTTTCTGTATATTCTCTGAAAGAAGCACATTATACATTCTGAAAAACAAGTCGCGGCTAGAATAAGAAAGGCTGCCTGCTTAAGTGGCCAAGGAGAACACCTTGCTATGAGAGCCACTGAACATGCTCAGGCAAGAAAAGCTCCTAGGGTACAGCCTCAGGCAGCCAGGACGGAGACAGTAAGTGGGTAACTCTACTCTGGGAGGTTCCTGTGAGGAGAAGGGGGTTTGCCTGCTGCAGGGAGCAGATCTAGTGACAGTATGGCAGGTGATGGGTAGAAGAAGGCTTTGACAGCAATAGCAAGGGAGCAGACCTGTATGGTTGGTTCTGCAGACCAAATATCTGCAGAGTGATTCAGTCATTTTACTGCAGAAAAGTTCAAGCCTGGTCCTGTAGGTAGAAAGCCCCAGAGCAGTTGGCAGACATGAGGTGCCCAGGGGTAAATCTTGTGCTTTAGTCTCATCCGTAAGGAGACCAGTTCATGTACTCAGATTGCCTAATAACATTTTCTGTAACCATCAGGATGTGACATGGTTTACTGAAAAGATAACATTACGATCTGTAGCAGTCGAAGTAAGTGGATTTGTTTGTCTACTGGAGAATATATTGTTATTTTATCCCTTCCTTAAGAGAAAGAACAGCACTCCAGTAATTCCGAGCTGCTACATATGTAAATATGTCCAAGATCTATTCCACTGCATTACTAAATTCAGAAACATGGAGAAATTATTTTCTATATTAATAATTAATTCTTGACCTTTTTTGTGTAGTTAACCCCCAGATGTGATGACACAAGAAGGAAATGAGAAACAGAAATTCTGATACTGAAAGACAAGCTCAGAGCAGAATGAGAAGGAAGTACCTTTACTTCCTGATCACCAGAGAGGTGTATTACAGGAAAACAATGTCTAAAACCTTCTCTGTGGATTTGTATGTGACATTAAGAGAGCTGTTTTTTGTAGTACAAGATGAGAAGTATTTAGTTAGTTAGGAGAATGCAACTATATTTTCTAAAAGTTTTGAAATCACTATGTCTTTACCTTATTCCATTTTCACTGTGAGGAAAACTTGGCTGCTTTATTATGACTTTCATTTAGATCTTAAGTCACTTTTGAGAAAAGAAAAGCAAACTGCATTGCATTGCAGTTCAGAAATTCAGGTTCTCATTAGTAACTAGTACACCTAGAAACCCACATGTAAACATCAAACATCTAAAAAACACCATCATTTTTAACTTGAAGACACAGGAGGTGCTGATATGTTAGAGTTCTCCAATTTTCCTTTAAATCAATGAGTAAGGATTTTCCAAAAGCTACATACAGCTCTGACCTGTAAATATTTTTTGAGGGTCGCTGTAAGTATGGCTTGTGAGAAACCTTGCTTAGCGACTTCTGCAGTGTATTTGCTTAGGTTACTAGTTCTTTAGCAAAGTACCACACTCTTTGCTACTTTACATTAATGTCAATAATCAGGAGTGCTGCAGACCAAATTAGATGGCCAGCTACTTCTGTTAATCAATTAATCCTATTGCTGGGGTTAGGTGCAAGTAACTGGAATTAGGGAAGAGTGTTTCTGGTAAAACATGAAACAGCTGTATCCAGCTTCTCCTTTTAGATGTTTGTGTAAGATGTACTTCTGACAGAGAGCAGAAAATCAAGTTGGGAAATGCACTAAGTTTCTATTTGATAAAAAGATATTTTTCATGGAACTGATCTTTAATAAATAAAAATAATTTAAAAATAATTTTAATAAAAAGTATTTTTATTTAACAAAATCTAGTATCACAGACTTCATAAATGCATAATTAATTATTCAGAAAAATAAAATTTCTGAAAATTTAATGAATGTGACCAGTAAACCTATCACAATATTGTTCTGAAGATGTACAGTTTTGTGTCCTTTTCCACTCATATGTGTAAGTCTTACTTTATGCTGCTACTTAACTCAGTGGATATTGAAGAAGTTTGCTTGTAACATTGATAGGTTGGGTTGGTGAGGTTTTTTTAAATTATTTTTTCATTGCACTACAGCTAGAAGAAGAAATTCATTAGATCTGTTTCTGCTTACTGTAACAGAGTACATTTTGTCCTAGCAGAATTATACTGACATGAATAACAGTTAAAGTTTGACTAAGTTTTTTGGCAGAAATCAAATCATTGAAAGGGTTTGTGGTGAACAGGGCATGCTGTGACATGTTCATTCTGGAGATTTTCAACAGTGGAATTAAATGAAAAAATTATTTGATCGAGGATGTGAAACTTGACCTTGTTTAAAAAAAAATTCACAAGGGAAAATGTCATTTAATACGTCAATACGTATCAGTCATCAGTATATGAACCCGACACAGCAAACTGAACTTCAAATGCAACTCAACTGTGTAATCCCTTGAAAAATGAAATGGTATGAGCTCATCTGTAAGTATAAAGCAAAACTATTAGAGGTCAACGAGTGTTCAACAGAAGCAGGTACGTAAAGGCAACCAATTGTACCCACCTAGGAGTAGACACAGAAGTACAGAGTGCCTGGGGATTTTTCCAAAATGCTGGGGAAAAGTGAGAAGAATGAAGGTAGCAAAGCATGAGTAGGCCTTAATTTCTCTCTTTGACCTGGGAGAAGAAAAGATTTCCAATAACTTTCCCTTCCTCTTTGGATGGTGCCATTTATCCATGTGAGAACAGTGACAATAAACTGTAAGGAAAAAGGAACATCAATAAAGCCCGTATTGACATCATATTTTCCAGAACAGATGTCTGGGATGCTGTAGGGCATTTCAGCTCTGCACTTCACTAATTTGTTGAGCCTTGTTAGCTCAGGACTAAGACTTGTGTCCTTAGTCTTGCAAAGTAAAACAGACTACTGCGAAATATCATTTCCAGGATATCAGTATTTATCATGAAGCTTTCAACAGCTGAAGTCCTTCTTACAGTCCACCCTTCCTACAACATTTTGACTGATTTGCCCATAAATTGTGAAGCCTTGTTATTTGCACATAGTGAATGTCTGGTTCCATTAGATAAACAGAGCAGATGCAAAGATACATGGCTAGGAATTTTTTCTTACATCCATGATCAATTTAGGAGTGTCACTGAAGCTAGCATGAGGAGTAGGGCAGAACCCCATTCATTTTATCCATTATTGTTCTGCAGAAGAAACCATCCAGGCTAGTCCTAGAGGTTTAAAACTTTCAGATTAAAAAAGTGTCTGCCTTAGAGACACTTTGTCTGGGAGAATAATCTCAGGTGTTATATAACCTATCATAACATTTACATATAATGTTCTACTTTGCAGTGACTGTTCAAAATTTGCATCTTATTACTGATCATAAGGTCATCTAGCTTCAATTTCCAAGCATTAGCTGGCATTATGGGTGCCTCGCTAGACGTAGGAGAATCCCCTCTGCTGTAAGCAGTTTCTTTTAGGCCAGCAGGAGTTGTTTCTTGGTCTTTACATCAAATAAGCAAACAAGTTGAGTTAATTTATTATTGAACTAAGGAAGACATTTTTAAAATTCTAATTGAACCTTCTGTGACCCTAATGATTTCTGTTATTATACTAAAAAATGAAAAAAAAACCTTTTTTTTTTTGGTATATTTTTCTTAAGCTACACTGGATAGTGACTAAAATCAAACGGGATAGTTGAGTAATTAGAAAAAGAAGCCAAGTGAAACAATTGGAAAAAGATAATAATTTTTCTGATTCTGTGACTCAAATCAGTTAATGTGTCTACACAGGAAAGAGACTGAAAGTATTGCAAAACATTGTTTTGTTCTTTTCCTTTAACTCTCCACCTGGAAGGAAGGACTACAAATACTTCTCTCGTAATCCCTAGCCTTAATTGTGCCTCGGGTGCAGTACCACAACAGTTTAAATGTAAGTTGGCTCTATATGAATGCCCAAAATGACTTCTATGGCCCGAAGGATGAAAGGCAACAGTCAGCTTGGTGGTGGCAGCAAAGAATATTCTAAAAATGGGTCTGTGAGTGATTGGCGTTGGTGCAGTAAATGGATTGATTAGAGTATGCTAGGAGTTGTCAGAGAACTGATACAGATTAGCAGAACTTCAGCAGCTGAAGGCAGAGGTATAATCCTAGACTTGGAAAGAACTATGCAATTGTGACAGAGGTGGCTGTGGTCTTGTGGCTGAATAGGATCTCTGGGATCCCATCTCCACTCTGCTGCCTCCCTGCATCTTCCTTCCTCCCTTTTCTCTCCAGGACACAGTTCAGAACTTTCCCCCAGCCCAGCTCCTCACCTCTTTTCTCATCCCATCTCACCTCCCCTTCTGCAGCACCCTACTTGGTGCAGCACGTCTGGCTCAACTCGGCTGCATGCTCCCACCACTGCCTTCTGTCACCACTAACAGAGTAAGTGAGAAATCAGGGGAAGCATGGATCACTTCCAACAATGCTGAAATTTGCAATTTTATTCAAAATGGCTATTTAAAGCTAGCTCAAGCAGGCCTACGCAATGTGCAGTACAACCTATTCAAATAGGGGTCACACAACATTAGTGGGAGACCTGGAGATACAGCACATGGGGTCCCATGCAAGTGTGCTTCCCAAAAAAGACTCATGAGCCTTCTTTCCCTCATGCTTTCCAAGGCCTGTGGCACATGTCAGCAGCTGCTTAGCCTCATGAAAGACCCAGGGACAGAAAAGAGAACAGTGCCAATTGCTTTTGCTGGCATCATATTTATAGCATCCTGTTGCAGTTCAAGAGCTGTGAGTGCCTGAGCCAGTCTACGTTTTGGAATGTACTCTAGAAAAGCCTGTCCAGTCTTTAGAGAGAGATGACAGCCTCATCATGAATCACAGAAAAACAGAGGCAAAAACAAAATCAGGCCTGGCTGGCATTCATATTTTACTGGGCAAGTCTAGGTTTCTACTCAAACTATACTCTAAAGAAAATACCACAGAAACTTTCTGGGCAGCATTAATGTATCATATGTCAGTCTAAGCTTTGATCCAAACTATCCACTAAACAAAATACTACAGAAATGTACTGCACAGTAAGTTGCAGGACATTTGCTTTACTATGAAATATTTATGGAACAGATCTCCTATATAGTGAAAGGCTAGAAGTTCTTGTTAACACAACTAGTTTTCAGCTGCTCTAATTAATATCCACCTGTTCCTTTGCAGGTAAATAGACTGATGGGTTTTGTTTTTCTTTTACAAAAATGATTAGTGCTTTTGGATGAAAATATTTTGTAGTATCTTTTCTTATAGACTTACCTTGTATGATTAATTAGAATTGTTCGTAACAGTTGAGTCTGGAAAGGGCTAAAGAGAAAGAATAAGAATAAGAGAAAGAGAAAGAATAGCCAAAAAGTGAATGCTTTAATAACCAGAATTTTCAAAAAAAATTTCAAATTGCACAACTACAGAGGAATGTAAAGCCACTGAACTTAAGCCATTTTAAACTTAACATATTGGGTTATATTTTCAGCTTCTGTAAAGCTGTATAGCTGCTGAAGATAATGGCACTAACATGCATTTAGTATCAGGACCAATAATCATATGGGAAAACAACCTTCAGTAACTTCATTATTGGATTCAAAAAAACAAGAAATCTATTTTGAAACGGCGACATTCTGAATTCCAAAATATGTTTACATGTGTTGCATGTATGCATTATTGTATGCATATGCATATAAATATATAAATATTAATATATTGCATATATTGCACATATATTGCATATATGACAGAACACTGATAGTAGAAGAGTGATATTTAAATGAAAACATATTTGCCCATTTCTGAGGAAATTAAGCAAATTTCACCACTTAGAAAGCTGAACGTCAGACTTTGACAGCTCAGAGATGTGACTTTATTGACCTGGGAATCCCTGTGACACCATTTTCTGGAATGATAATTCCAGGAAAGTAAATTATTCTTTTTATTTTTTCCTTGGAAACCTAACCACAGAGGAAGTGTTCTCAGTGCTCAGAGACAATGCCATTGTTGCATTAGTATCAATGTATGCAGTTGTACCATTTACGTTAGGTATAAGAATTTTCAATTTTCACAAGAAAAAAGAATGTCACTTCAGCAATGCTTCTCTTTTCATTTGAAACAACATGAAGTTTCTATATGCATGCACTTACATATCCTTAAAACATTATGGAAAAGAAATTCTAAGATTTCAGGGTTTTTTTGAAATAGAGGAAAATGTGATGAGCATTACAGACCCATTAACATTTTCGATTGATCTTCGATTGATCTTCCCCAACACCCAAATATCAGTTGAGTGGTTTGAAAAATCTTGACCTTTGTAAGTAAAAAACTTAAAAAAAGCTCTCTTCATTCACCAGATTTGGTCAGTAAAGTAACATTGTCCAGTATGAGCAGTAGGATCACAGAACTGATAACTGAGTTGAGTTTTGTGCCATTAATTCCAGCAGTTTTTTCTCCTCTGCCCGAGGAGCACCCACTGCGCTCATTAGACAGCAGCTACATGCGACCTGTCATATGCAGTATTAGGAGCACCACTTAACATGCACCATGCACTTTCAAAGCCCCATTTCTACTTTGCTCCAATTGGTTTTATCACTGTTCCTCCTTTCATACTGTATTCTAAGACTGATTCATTAGAATTTTATGTCTTCTCTGCATATTCTCACCTCTTCATTAGGCAATGAACAGTTTACAGTACAGTCTTCTACCTGTGAGTGCCACCATAGCAAACTGCATCTTGCAGCAACACCCTGCCTACATTGCTTCCACAATAATTTCAATAAATCCTTCCACAGTGCTTTCCATAGTAAAAAATGAAAGAGAATTGACAGCATTAGTAAAGAAATTGTGTTCTGGCATGTATTCCTTACAGCCTTAATTGAACAGACTCCACAGTCAAGTTTCTTTGTAAGAGAACCACGCTCACGTCACATCACCACAAAGCAAGAGCTGTTTCCTCAAAGTCCTGCAAGCTTCCCGAAACTTGCGGTTGTCTGTCTCCCTCAATTCTGAAGCAATGACATAATTTTCATACTGATGGCAGATTGCAAGCTGCAGATTCTAAGACTGAAGAACCGTTTTGGTTTAAAATATTTTTCAAGGTATGCTCTGTCTGTTCTCTGGATAATGTCTATGGAGAAGATAAGGAGAGCAACTGCTCTTAAACACCTGCAACTATGAGAAAGTTTCAGGAATTTAGACATGGCTATGTAGCTGTAACATCTTCAGTCTTATCTGAATAAGTTCCTTCCTGGGTATAGATGTGATTCAGCCATTTAATAAAGGACAAATGTATTTGAATTTTGACATCTAAAGGTTAAGACCAAATTTCTGAATTCTTATCACACTCTTTTCTTACGCCTCACAGGCCCAGCTGGCTCTGGGGAGCTGCACACAAAGAAAAGACATGCCTCATTCCCACTGATCTGCCCTGCCTTAGATTACAAGTAAAGTCAATATTGCAGTACTAGCAAGTGGACTGAACAACCGTGTACATGTTTAGATTAATTAGCATTCAACTTTAGCCTAAATTATAAGGAGATTATCTGTCATCTCCCTCTATAACCATTAATTTTACATTAGAGTGCTCTGAAGGCCATTCAGAGCAAGACCTGTTCTACCACCACAGACTTAACAGGGCATGAGGTGAAAAAACTCTTAATCTCAGTATTTACAGGTAAACGTAGAAAGACAGGTCATCTGAATAACCTCTTATCATCACAGCTGAGGTGAATTCAGTATTTTTATTCATTTTCTCTCCGTTCCGCTTCATTTTCTACACGTTTTTCCTTCAAAGTAGCCACCATATTTCAACAGCTATTAAAGAAATACAGATCAGACTACAAGATTCATGTTCCTGACGTTACGGTCACCTGATCAGAAACATTGTTTTTTGACTCATAGAACTGTTGATCTGAGATTAAGCAAGCTTTAAAAAAAACACCATGAGAAATTGTTGTCACAAGTCTCTCACACTTTCTAAATAATTTTTGCAAATTTACTGGGTTAATGGTTTCATCATATCTACATAAAATGATAAACTAACAACTGTTAGCCATTAAGTCCTTCCTCAATATTTTTAAGGTTTTAGAGCAGACAGCGGGGAAAAAAAAAACAAACCACAATACAAAACAAATCCCATCAACTCTGCACCACGAAATCCTCAAAATACTCTTCTCTAAAATAGGGCCTTATTGGAAACAAATTGTAGGATGCGTGAGTCCTTGGATATTAACTAATCACAGAACGGCTATCAGACACCAAGTCTGTCAGACTAATGCCAGTCTGAATGAGTTATATGCGACCCTATGTTGCATTGGATAAGTACTGAAGTATCAGTGGCTTTGTGCAGGTCTTATCTGGATTATTGGAAAACTATTGGTCACTCATGTTAACAGAAGCAGAACTCAAGGTTCCACATGTGCAAAGAGAGGCTAGAAGTTTGAACAGGGGAATAGAGATCCTATCTGGCAGAAAAAGACCAGAAAGCTTACCTTGCTTAAAGTAACGAAGATTCCAAAGCGCAGTTCTCTGTATATATATAAGAGCACAGAGGAAAAATAAAAGGAGGAAAAGAACAACTATTCAGGTTAAAAACAAACCTGAAAATAAGAACATAAGTAAGTATACATGACTATAAAGTGAACATCAGTACTTTTAACCTGAATATCAAAGGAATGTTAGAGTAACAATAATATTAGAGTAACAATAATAATAGAGTAACAATATTTTAGAAAAGTTTTATACTAGAAGAAAAAAATATTACATGCTTTATGGAAGATTAGATGATGCAGCACCTGCAAAAGTTTCAAAATCACCCCCCAGGTCTACATTCTGTCCTTTTGATACACGTTCTGATATAACAGCACATTAATTCTAGAATAACAGCACACTGATATCTGGTTTACCACTACAGCAAGTGTACTTACTGTTGTCTTTTTGTCAAAGTTTTTAGGGAAAGTATACGTAAGATTAAAATGAAATTCAGAATCACAGGAGAAGCAATACAACAACAAATTCTCATTTGCTAGAGTTCTTCCAATGTGTACCTTGACAGTATACCACTGGTAAATTTTAGCAGGTGTAACTATAGCTAGGTGGCATTGAATAACCTTGATGAGAAGATCCTTGAACACAAAAGGTAATTCAATAGATGCTGTGGACAAAGGCAACAGTGTAAACTAGGAATTAAATCAACAGCAGGGTTACACTTAGTCCTGTTTTGTGACAACTGGCCTAGTTAAGTTTTGGATTGTTGCTGCAGGAGTTTATTTCAGGACAAATTCCAATTACCGCTTTTAACAGTGCCTTGTTGTAATTCTAATGATTCAGCAATCATCTGTTTCACTGTTTTTATGTGTATCTACAGCAGTGACAGACACTCTCGAGCATCTTAAAGAGAAGTGATATATTGGGGCACCTGTTTTCTCCTTGCCATATGACTCATCTGAAAGCTGTATTATCCAAAAATAAATTAATAATATCTTACTTCAAATATTCAGCATCTCTTGACTGTGAAAGTCGGGCCTATGAATTCCCGGAGAGTCATTATTTGATCGCTTATGTTTACATACCTCTATGAAACTAGCTAAATAGCATCTACTGTGATTAATCTGAATTACTAATACAGTAGAAAGTACATAAGAAAATCAAAACAGAAGATAAGCTTTCGAAGTCATTGTAGACCCTTTTTTTTTTCCCTACTCCTATGGAAAATTGTTCTGAGGAAGTGCTTGTACATGACCACCGGTATCAGTTGCAATACTTAAGATAAGAAATAAAACCACTATCTATGGAGATCACTGCCAAAATAAGCAACAAAACACATAATTCTGAAGAAATAGGGAAAGAGATGGAGAGGACTGCACAACAAACCAACCACCAGGGAATAAAACGGAGTGAATCTAAGTCAGAATCTAAGTCAGCAAACCACAGCCAGACATTTTGGTCTAGACTGTGGAATTTACACAGAGACCTGTGCCGAGGTTGTGACAAAGCTGCATAGTGCCAATCAATTGTCCCTACACCATCTATTAGAATTTTATAGACTTTTTGCAGCAGTGAAGCCAGCCCTTATTTCTCACCTTCCCCTCAAAATGACGTTGAACAGCTCTGTCTTTTTAGCATGCATTACTATTAGCTCACTAGAGGAAAAAGGGGGTTTTGTGTCCTCACGCTATGCTTTGCAATATGGCCTCAAGTGAGTCATGAGACAAGGCCGGAGAGAAACTCAGTATGTGCATCCACCCAGATATATCTCTGAAAGGGTCTGTTGCAATCTTCACTGAAGTGCAAGGTAGTATCTATGAGAAGATGCAGCGCACGCAAGTGTCATTAAGCAATAAACAGAGTTTACTATCTTGATAATTTTCTTTATTAATATCAAGAACTTTTAGTCTCTTGACTGGAAGGTGTGTATTTATTATCACAGTACACACCCAGAAGTGTCTCACTGAGCTTATGAATCCCAACTAGCATTACTTTAAGTAAATAAAAATTTCCCTTATCTTACTAAGGTGGAACATTCCCTATTGTTCTATATTTGTCTTGTTACAGCAGCAAGGTACAAGCTCACCCTTCTGTCATTCTGCTGTCGTAACTTTATTGCAGGTCAGCAGAAATTCCTTGATGCCATTTTAATCCCACCTGAGTTAATTGGCTGCAATTCACTGATTACAAATACATATTTTTGGTATCACTATGATTTTTTTTTTCAGTTCTGTTAACATTACAAGCTTAGAGTTTCAAATATCACAGAGATGCAGTTAGCCTATATAACATTTAGGTTTATCTGAAGTCAGCAGAAACCCTGTGATGCAGTATTGATCACTAAATTTAAATGTGACTTTTAACATAGTAAAACAACAAAACTAATATTGACATGATTAGGCCCTAGACCTTTAACTGTAAATAGAAGGTGGGAACAGTGCTAGCAGACCTATAAAGGAAGAATACAGGATAGGCGTCCTGTGCAAAGAAAAGAAGAGTCAAAAATCAGAGCCCATTTTGATCTAAGAACAATTTGCCACAGATATGCAGTCTGTCTTAGCAGTAGGAACGGTCAGCTGATAGCATGTCATACCTAGCAACAGGATATTAAGATTCCTTGGTCTACAGCTCAGCCATGAACATCTTCAGGATTCTGCACTTGACAAATAAAGGGCCATCAGGAACTACAATAGATCACAAGGAGAACCACGACTGACATTGCAGTGGTAAAACTTAGTACCTACTGTGTATGCGATGACTAAAGAAGAATAAAGTAAAGATACTTAGAATAATAAATCTCTAAAATGGTAGTAGGATTATTTGGAGATGTCTAAGGAAATACTAGCATAAATCAAGGAGAGAAATGGAACAAAAATATTACTAGGTAAATACTGTAAGATCTTTTCATTTTAAGAAGCTGCCTAAGAAAATCCTATAGCCAGTAGCAATTATATTTTTTGGAGGCATGGACTACATGACCTGACAGACACAAAAACTAGAGAAAAATCTATGACTTCATGCAGTTATGGTATGAAAAGTATAGGAAAAATATTCTGGCCAGTAACAGTCTAGAATATTGCCTATTAGCGGACAGAAGTGTGAAATTATTTTGTAGATAGCCGAAAACAAAATAATCAAGTAACAAAAAGGCCTCTTTTTCCTTCTGATTCACATGTTCTGGTACAAAATAAAAGAAACACTAGTTGTTACTGAAACCTTTATAGATTATTGTTGCTCTATTACAGTTGCTCTTCACTGAGGAAGAACGGATTTTGAAAAATTAATGTTTTACAAAAGCATTATGTTAAACACAAGCAAAAAAATATTTTACAAAAAATAAGTTGCAGTGGCGTTGGCCCGTGCCAAAGCAAACATTTTCCTGCAACATTACAGCTCTAGGACAGATTAACGTGGCTGTAGTATTTCCCCTGTATCTCATACTTCAGCACATCCAGTGCTTCCATCAGATATAACTATTGTTATTTCTTAAACAAAACATTTCGGATTCTGTGGAGGTCAGAATCTCCCCTTTCCCTTTTCCAATATTGCACAGCAATAGTGCAATGGATCAGTGCCTAGTTCTGCTAATGACTGAGCAGATGAACTGCAGTGCTCCCATAGAGTCTGACTGACTGACCTGGTTTTTCATGAACCTGAATCTAATTTTCATGAAATCTAAGTTGCTGGAGACCCTTTTAAATACACTGCTGCCGTCAGAGTTTTTAGGAGTCATGTCCTAACAAAACATGGAATTATCTTTTTTCTTTGGACCCTGCTTAGGACAGTCAAGGAGAACAGTTTCTGTCTGCCTTTGTAACACGCACACACTTACTACTCACCCATTACCATGTTTTATGAGGCTCACGGGACATCTATTTTCTCATCCTAACTGCTAGTATAATAACCTAACATCAGAGATATCTAATTGAAACGTACTCACAGCCACATTTATCTTTGGTTGCAGTAACAGCATTTATCAAGCTTCTCCTCTAAGAAACTCTAGTAACAATAGCAGGTCTTGCAGACTCTTCAGACAGCAGCTGACCTAAACAGCTTGCATGGAATGTCCTTTTCCCACAATGACATTATCTTCCTCCCAGCTTGAAAGAATGGTTTTCCTCCTTTGGCCAAGGTGTGGCATGTTAATCCACACCAGTGACTGTAGACTGACTGCCTCAAAACCTTGCAGGTCAGAGCAGTAAGATACTACATCTAACCTGGTCTCCATGGCCCCTCAGAGGCCCAGCTTTTACCAGTAAAACCCTTAGTGCCTAAAAGACTAACAAATAGATAGAAGCTTGTCGATCTAGTGGCACTTGCAGTCTCAGCTAAAGAAAGATTGCTTCTTTAAGTTGTATTGTTTGAAACAAATTAATATATCTAATTTATGACAAAATTTTATCATAAGAAATAAGGGGGAGGAGTGCAACCTTTTAAGTCTGGTACATGTTGATGCACAATTTCTAAGCTATCCAAAAAGAAACTGAAGATCCTATTGCATATTTGTCAAGAATTCATGCTTTAAGTAAATAAAATAATTTGCCTTCCAGTGAGAGGAAAGCAGAGTAGCATCATCATTGGCAGTACGCGTGCAACTGTACAGCAAGCATTTCCAGTCTCATGGTGTAAAACAACAGTCCCTAAATTTCATTTTTGGAGATCACTGAAATGATGTGTGAGGCAAGGCAGAGACAGAGCTTATTTTAATAATTCAAATAACATTATTCAGTGTCAGTGGTCATATTAGAATACAGTTAAGTGCAATAAATCTGTGCTACAAGCCTACGTTCTGGAATTGCAAACATACAGTTTAACAGCTACTCACCTTTTCAGGCATCTCCTTTCAGTTAGGAGATATAACTGAAACTTTATTACAGAAATAGATCCTTTGAAACAACAACAGTGAGCCTTAGTGTAAAAGCTGGTATTGTGCCTGGCTGCTGCTTTGCTGGGAGGCACAGCCTTCAGCTGTAAGCATCACTTATTCCAGTTCCATGGGAAACCTCATTAGTAGATTTCAAATGTTCTTAGAAAAAGATGATCTAAGACTTCTTAAAATCTTTTCCTATTCTGAATAGGTTTCTTGGCAAAGGATCAGTTCATCCTGGTCTGACTACATTCCGCTGATCTGAACATATTTCCAGAATGGTACACTTTTGCCCCAAATGTCCTGGAGTTTTTTAAGGATGCAGCCAAGAACACCATACAATCAGTATGCACATGACAGGAGACCAAATGGAAGCTGGCATTATTCTCACATTGCAGGTAATCTTGGCAATACAGATCTTTTTATACAGTACAGATAAACAAAGATGGAGGAGTATTTTAAGCACAAATAAAAACATTTTTTCTATACTAAGACTGAATCTTTTCTTCTACTAGAAACTTCTTGTGGTTTGAGCCGGCAGCAGCAGAATGCCACACAGCCTTTTGCTCACTCTCCCTCCTCACAGCTGGGATGGGGGAGAGAATCGGAAAAAAAAAAAAAGTAGAATTTGTGGGTTGAGATAGAAACTATCTACTAAGACAGGAAAGGAAAAAATAGAATAAAAATAACAGTAATGATAATTATACATGAAACAAGCGATGCACAAAACAATTGCTCACCGCCCGCCAACCAATGCCCAGCCAGTCCCCCAGCAGCAGCCTCTCCCCTGCTAACTCCCCTCAATTTTATAGTTCACATGATGTCATATGGTATGGAATATTCCTTTGGCCAGTTGAGGTCAGCTGCCCTGGTCCTGTCCCCTTCCAGCTCCTTGTGCCCAACCTCCGCCAGCCCCCTTGCTGGCAGGGCAGTATGAGAACCTGAGAAACTGAAATGTTCTTGGCTCTGTACAGCAGTGTAAACATCAGTACTTATCAGTTCTGTTTTCGACTTCGGTCTCAGCTAGAAACTAAGACAAAACTTCAAATTATTAAAATAAATATATAAAAAGTAATATACTCTAACTACTAAACATAAGTATTTACTGAAGAAACGTGGTAAAAACCATATACAGATAGGTCCCAAGCAGCTGGAAAATTCCAGTCAGTGAGATCCCCCAAAATCTGAGCATATGCACAGGAAATTGCTACAAACCTTCACTCTGATCATTGCAAGACAAAGAAGACATGCAGGAGATAAAAGGAATGTAAAACTCTGGCTGAGACTTAAGCATTGGGAGAAAGGGCAAAGGGAGAAATCCTTTCTCTCCCTTCTCTCCCTTTATGCATTATTGCTGAACTGCAGAAGAGAAGCATGTTCATTCTTAAGGTATTAGCTGGCAAATAAGGCTTACTACTGTTCCAAGTGATCTTGATTTCTGTTAAATAAATTTAGTTTGACAATTAGAGCCTTAGAGTGATACTTGTCGAGTGTTTTCCTATCAGTGACTGACAATCATTAATAGTTTTGGAGACTTACATAAGCATTTGTAAATAAAGATTTAGAACAAATGTTGAAGACTTATTCAAATGGATCCTTCAAAGAAATATTTAGACTAAAGAACTAACTGCATCTCGAGGAAAATAATAGTTTAATACAGAGTTCTATCTGTGTTGAAAAAGGAGAATGAGAAGTTGATTCTTGCCAGTCTTCAGCTAAACAACATTAATTTCACATGTGGACTATGTCACTGTTGGATACATTCCTGTGAACATATACCTTATATTTAATCAGTCTATTTTTCTGTCTGGAGATACCCATATAAATCATAATGTAATTCATGGGGGTTAGTTTTCTAAAAACTGCCTTTATAAGAAAAGATTGGTTATACAGAGAAGTAAAACTAAGAAAGGAATAAAATCATACAGCAAACAAGTAACTTTCACAAATACAATAAATATAATTACCTGCTTCTGTTCTTCCTCAGACGAGCAAAAATAAAGCAGTCCTAACTGAATTATCTAGATTCACTTTTTTACTAATTTACACAAGCCCTAATAAAACCAGAGCCATTTCTTATATGTTTCAAATCTTGTACAGTCATCTACACGTTACAAAGTGGGTGTATACTACAGAATCAAAACTTCGCGTTTTGTTTTCAAAACTTACTAATAAACAGTTTACAAAAGCACTATGGTTTCTGAAAGCATGGAGAAAATGAGAGAGTGTGGTAACAGGCATTTAACATAGAACAGTTTAAATTATCATCCAGCATAGCATTAGATCGTGACGGAGAGTCTCCTAATGCACTAGAACGCCACAACCACTAAACTTCCCTCTTCCTGATGTTGCATCATCTGCTTCTTTAGAAATCCTGTTTTTGTCTCTCTCATTGACTTTTCACTCATTGCTGCAGAGGAGAAAACATACCATGCAAAATTTCCGCCCCAAAAATAACAAATGGAAAATCCTGAGAATTTTGGAAAAAAAAAAAAATCTAGCACAGAGTTATGACTGATTACTAGTGTCAGCCTGGGTCTGAGAACAAAAAAGCAAAAAAATAACTTGGTTCTTCATATACACTAAAATGTGCCATAGAATTTCAGAGTATCAGTATCAAAGTATTTTAAGTAGATGTTTTGCAGAAAGCTCATCTGTCAAGCTGGAAAAAGGAAAAGAGATGGTTCTTGGACCAGTTTCTACCGCAAAGTAAACACAGACTCATCATTAAGCTCACATTAAATGAGACCTAAAGATTCCTTCATTTTTACTAACAGCAGAGTATACTTACTGGTGATGGCAAAAGTGAAAATGCACACACATTCTTACCACATCACAGAGGCATATTAGTTAACATGAGGCTTGTAAAGTCTGCAACTCACAGTCAGTGCTACATGGTTTACAGGTGGGAGTGTAGTTGTTTCATACCTGGAAAATATTATGATGCTCTAAGAATTTAACTCCTGATACAAGTAGGAAAGTTTTCTTTGGAATTTTAAACCTGAATTGTCATTGGATCCACCAAGCTGGCCGGCAGGAGGTATCATTATCTGATGATTGTTTTCTTTGCAGAGAGGTACAGTTCTTAAGGAGAAAATAAAATTCACATATGTATGTTTTAAGCCTGCTAATGAGGCAGGTACTACTGCTGATAGATGTAGGTCTCACATGCATATCTAAATCTCATATAGCTTGAACCTGTTTTCTTCTCCTTTCCATGGTCAAATTAATTCCATAAAACTTTAGTCATCTTATAGCCAGTGTAAGTAAGAATATAGGTCCTTTTGATAGAGTTGCGCAACTATGTAAATGCTAATGAATAAGAAGTAGGCAATTTAAAACTCAACTCCAAGTTCCTCAGGTTCAAACTTGTTATGAACAACATACCTTCAAATTATAAATGTGGCTTGTAATTGAAAACTCTTCTGATAACTTCTCTCAGATCTGCAGAGAAATTATGCTTCTTTTGGACTGGAAGGTGACTTCCGATCTGCCTCAGTGGTATACATTTTTTGCACCGAGAGATTCCTGATGTGTGGGAATGCTGGCATGCATGCAAGTTGCACATAATACATTGTTTATACAAGATTTTACCAATAGTAAAGAAACATTTTCCAGGCATCAGATCTATCTTGAAAAATGAAAACATTGGGATAACAAAGTTATTACAGATATTAGTGTAGGATGAAAATCTCTGAACTTGAATTAGGACAAGTAACTGAGATTACTAATATCTGTTGTCTTCTGAAAGCACTATTGAAGGCAAATTAGTCAAGGACTGGTCACTCATCTTCAGATCGAAGACACTTGAAAGAAAATGACAAAAACAAAAAGACGTATACTTTTTGTAGTAATTCCAAGAGCAAAGACTTCAGTTATGAAGCTGGAGTTAAGTCTCTGGACATATTCAAGACAAATATACCTCTTACAATTAAAAATATCATAAAGTTTCTTCACAGATCAATATTTTCACAATGAAGCTAGATTTACACTGAAATTTTGCTGCTAATATAATTAGACTTATATAGCTTTCCTGGCCAAAGACTTTGTGTATAGTTATCTGCATATTTCAGCTTTGCTCTTAGAGGCCAGGCCATTTATTTAACACAAGTAAATGATACAGGAAAAAAAAAAGTTAGGAACAAATGTAGTAAATATATATATGGCATGTTTTTTCTTATACTAATTATCCTTGAGTCCAAAATAAAGTTATTGTAAAAAATTTCTTCTTGACTGCTGTTCTGAAGCATATATGAAGCTAAGTGTTCAAAAAATAATCTGATGTTAACTCTATCCAGTATAGCAACATTTTAAAAGTTATTTTGTATTAATGAAATGTTTTGATTTTAATTAACCTAAATTTCTCCACTGAACTGTACAGTACCAGTTATTTTCCATTTTCATACTGACAGAGAGAGAACCTGGGAGAGTTAGTGAAGTAGTACTGAATGGAGCTGGAGAATTCAGCTGGGTAGAAGGCCATTGAAAACATAGTGAAAAGGGGAATTAGTTGCTGAGCAACAGCTACGGAAATGTGTCAAACGCGAGGCAAAATGTAGAGCTGTTATGGATGCTCAGTAGTGTGTCAGTTTAAAGTAACACCATTTTTATCTGCAACATTCCTTTTTAAATAACTGATTTTTCTTCCAGGGCTAAATCAGAGCAAGTTATGAATGTAAGCCACAAGTGACTGAGAAAAGAGAGATGACAGATGAGACTAATAAAAGCAGTTCCGTCAGCCTTTCTTGAATGGGAGTTTGCACCACTGATCACTAACAAAATAACCAAAGAGGTAGAACAAAATTTGCCTCTGTTTCTTTTTTGGCAGCAAGAAAATGTCTTTCTGTGCATTTCTGCTAGTTTCTTTAGATTTCTATGTTATTAAGGCTAAGGCAAAAAAGGTGTCTGTCTCCATCCTTTCTTTCAAGTCGCACATAAAAGCTTTTGTGAGTCTAGCATTATGTTTATCAGATTCCTGGTCAGAATGAATCACTGAGCAATAGTCAATTCATGAGCAAAGCAGCCCATATTAATATTCAGAAAGTGTCTTGCGTTCCTGCTCTTAGAGCAACTTCCTTTCTCCCCTAGAAGATGTAAGTATCATAATCTTTATAATATGTAGGAATTAGCACAAGCAATGAAAGGGAATTCTTGATGCATGCTTAACCAAAAAACCTCAAGTTACAGAATTAAAACTGTTAGCACCGTCGTGCACTGCTACATGACTTCCCAACTAATTCAGGCAGCCTTTTCAAGCAAAGTAGTGAACACTTGCTGAACTTTGAATAACTCCAGGTTTTGGACAAGAACCTATAATGTATTCAGAAACATTTAAGACAGAAAAACAGAAGAATCAGGGACAATCTCATATTCTGGGCACACAGTTTTGGATTGGACACAAGATAGCAAGTCTGGATATAAACAGAATTGTGCAGCAAGGGTTTAAGATCTATGATGTCAAAAGAGTTTGGAAGCTGACATCTGGCCTCTTACTGGAATGCCTCCTCCCCTGTTTAATGACTGTGTCTGAGTGGCAGTACTATTTATTTGAAAGGGTAACACCTCGAGTTCAAAGGACTGCAGAATTCTTCCTGAGATTTTAAAATTCCAAGGTGATATAATCTCAGCTCAAGCCTCTGCTGTATGTCAAAGATGCCTGTGCCAAGCCTGCCTCTCAGAATAAGAGGAGAGAGGGAGAAAAGGATCCTGTGAAATATTTTTAAAAAATGCAGTCCAAGATTTTCTTTGCCTGGCTAGATTTTATGTTTTAATTACGAGACTTGGAGGCCCTTAGCATTCCAAACAGATTAAGAACAAAGGAAAGTAATATTTAAGATTGGAATAAGGTGCTATAGGATTCTATGCCTCTTTTTACTAAAGCATTTGACACTTGGACTAGTGGTCTTAGAGGTCTTTTCCGACCATAGTGATTCTGTGATTCTATGATTCTATTTCAGGAAAATTTATTAGGGCTGATCATGAAAAAAAACCTAAGAAAACACTATAAAGAAACAACAACAGAACAGAAGGTTCACGGTTCCAATTTTACTCTTATTGGGACTGCTAATAGACCAGCACTCCTTTATCTGCCTTCAAGAAGACAGGATTTACATGATTTACATGATGCAGAATGACAGCAGGAAACACAAATTGGTCAGATGTTATTTTGAAGTTAAATATCATGGAGGAAGAACAATCATAATCGGACTCCAAATAAAATCAGAAACTTAAAATTTTTCAAACTTAAAAATGTAGGCTATCTCTAGCTGTCAATAGAATCATTTAAAGGTATGCAACCCTTATGAGCAAAACAATTTCAGACTAATTAATGCTATTCACTTTAAGTTTTTCTTTTTTCTAGGCAAACATTCAACCTAAGAACTTCTTTCCTCTATGTACTTAACATTCCATTGAAATACACTCACAAAGCTCCAAACACAGCTAGACAAATAACAATATTTAAAGTTAACACTTTAAATATTTAAAGTTAATACTTTGGAATACAGAACTAAGGCTTTACAGGAGACCCTAACTTGACTCCTAATGCATTAAAAAAGATGTAAAGATATAGCTGTTTTAAATTCCTTGAGACTTTTGGGTTTCAAGTTCAACGCTTTGCTACAAACCACTAAACATTGGTTACTGGAAGTTTCACCTCACCCCTGCTTTGACTAACTCCTAAATCAATCCACACAGGTCAGTAGAAGTGCACTGTTAGCCCTCTGATATGGTAAAAGAATGCACTTGGATGCTAGCCACTACAGGAGAATTGCTCCACACACAGGAATGCGATGCCTTAGCTCTTACCAGTTTATGCTGTAATCATCCTGTTCTCAAGCTGGCTGAGTTAAAACTGTTTATGACTTTCAAATACAGACAGTGATTATGTCTGTGAAGACCAGTGTAAAGATATTCAAGAAAACCACTTCAGATTTTGCCCCTGGAGCAGATCTGTGGTGTTTCTTACCCTGACATACTGGACAGCTAAGAAGCTGATTAGTAATAGCAAGGCCCACACTCTCTTTGGGAGCGACACACAAAAGCAGACTTGGGAAGTGGAGAAACCATTTCAGAATGACATCTCCTGGACTGCAGAACAGACCCCATACAGCTGGGAGTTACACTGGGGCAGCAAGCTAATTCCATCTGATTATCAAATCCAGAATTAGCCCCTTATAATAGCTAATATGATCCATTTTCCAATTATCTTTAATCTATTCACCCCCAAGTCAGCAATAAAGGAAGCATCAACAAAGTAATGTAATGCCAAAGAACAGAGACACAAGATACAGAAATACAGGTGTAGAAACCATCAATTTAATTTTACAGGGTAGCTTCAGTACAGATTGTGGTTTTTCAATTGTATCAAGTGACTCCAAAAGATAAAGTAATACAGTAGGATTGAACATTGTAACAGCCAAATCAAACAGAGTACAATTTTTCGTCCTCAGAGTCCTAAGAATGGGTGTAACAACAGCCTGGGAACTATACCAGTTCAAACTGAAACTTTACTTATTTAACCCAACTAATTGCTTGATCTTCAACATGTATTCATGACAAATATTGTTACAGAACACTGAATTTGACTTCCACTTTCTTTATGGAGAGGTTATGTACGCAACATCTAATTTAAGAAGTTGGAATTTTTTTAACTGGAAAGAAATAATTTCAACTAGCAGATATAAATAACTACCTAGTAGAATTAATTTATTTCAGTTACTTCATTAAAAAGCCTGAGTTGAGGCTGGGTTTAACATGAAAAAAATCACTGCCATGAATGTACATGTCGTCTTATAAACAGGAAACTTGACATTTAATACTTAACTTGTGCTTTTTGTTTGCTTGGGTTCTTTTTGTTTTGTTTTATTTTTTCCCAGTTGGGCTACTTTTACTTGGAAACCAAGCAATGCTAAACATCATTCTGACCTCACATATATTAAAATCTAACAGGAGTACCTCTGCTGTTGTGGATGGAAATGAAATTTGAAAAAGCAAGCTAGCTGGGATTTGGCTTACCGGCTTTAGCAATGTGTCTCCCTTACAAACTCAGGCACAGAAAGAAAACATAGTAAATAAGGTCTGGTAGTTGCACTCGAGTCCATCATCGTTTGGAAAATAAAATCTTATGAGAGAGATCCAAAAGAACTGCAGGATTTCCCTAAACACTTAAGATATTCTGAGGAAAGGAATTTATCTTAAGAGTACTTCATGATTGTGTGGAACGCTGAAGCAAAGGGAAGGCAGCATCAGCATGCTGAACAGTACATGCAGCCTCCTAACAGCTTGGTTAGGCTAGCCAAAAGCGTCTAGAGACAGAAGGAATTAATGCAATTTAGTATTTTCCTCTATATCTCCATAGTTTCTGTTGTGTTTCAGTGACATTTATTACTACTCAGAATTATTTGCCCTTTAGTGGGAGTGCTGCTCATAAATAAACACAGCTGCACAGCTGTCTATGCAGCACTACACCAGCACCTTGCTGCTCCCGACAACACACCTCTGGTATTGATAGAGCCACTCGGATGCACGTAAGAACAGCTTCTGGAAAGTCTTCCATGTGTCCAGTTAAGCAAAGAATAGTTTAAAATTTTCATTTACACAATCTCGTTTACCCGAAGGCATCCCTGAAAATAACAAAAATTAAATATTCACAAATCTGCGGGTCGAATTTGTCTTTAAGAAATAATTCTGCAAAACATTTTTTTGAAAAGAATGATAAATGCCTCACACGTCACTCTGTGAGTAAGCAATAGGAAAGCAGCCAGTAATTTGGAGTTAACACCAAAGAAATGCCCCCCAAGATTTTTCAGCCCAGGCATGGCTCATCGCCGCCTCCCCAGGAGGGCTCCCCTGCCTCCAGGCAGGCATCGGTTCCACATCATCCAGATCCCAGAGACACTGCAGGCACACAAACTCCCACAAGATTTGTTCTTCTGCTAGAGTCTGTTTTTAACGTATCAGTACAAGTGAGAGAATGTGCACACAACAAATGTGGTAACAGAACAAATTCTGAAAGCACAGTATCAGAAAGCCATAAAGATTGGCTTTGTTATTCAGCTTTTAGACATTTATGAAGTATCTAAATTTCAAATTTCTGCATTTTCCCTTTATCTTCACTGGAGACTTTCCATAAGTATAATTTTTTCTTTGCTTAATAAAAAAAGAAAACATAATCCTGTGATAAAGCACAAGAACAGAAAGTAGTATGAAATCAAGATAGTGTACATTCCTGACTTTACCACAGTCTTTCAGCGTATCCATGGAAAAGTTGGGCAAATTTCCTTCCTATGTATAATAATACAACCCACAAGATGTAACTAATCTAAGTTAATTGATAAGTTTGAGACATCTACATGCACAGGCAGAAAATGTTGATGTAAACTTGCTGTCATTTCAAGATTTTTGAATGGTCTTTCCCTTTTAGAAACTTTATCAGAACTGGGAGAGATTGAAGGAACAAAGAACTGTGCTAGGTATACACAGAGTATGTGGCTGAATTTCACGCCTATTTACTAGCATTATACACAGATATATTGTTTCTGATAAATATTCCCACTGGCCAATTGTATTAATTACAGTACTGCTAAAATACAATGTCTAATAGACAGCAGCATTTGAGTCTGTGTATGCCTTTCTAGTACTGTGCTTGACAGAGCAGCTCTGCAAGACAAACGTTAAAATACAGAAGAAAGTACCAGGTCAGAGATTGCTTTTTAAGCTTCTGCTTTAACTAATTAAATATAATTAATTGTTTATGTAAATTCATCATCCAGTAATGTGGGTCACTGATACACATTAAAGAAAGATCTAAAAAGCCACATGAATGGAGCAAGTATTAGGAGCAATTTCATTTTGGAAAAAGCTCCCAGGGATCTCAGATCTTACTCACACTGGTACATTTTTCACTACTGGGCACAACTTTTATGTCAGCATGGAATGGTGAATATTCCATAGCACTATAGATTTCAAAACATCAGTATTACAAAATTTTTCTTAAAATGTTGTAAAACATTTTAAAGTAAAAAAAAAGTATCACTGGAGGGAAACCAATTTGTTACAGATGTCATCTGAGACAAATTATATACGCTAGTACAGAAAACATATCATGTTAAAACTGCTTTGCTAAGCAATAAAGTATTTCTTAGCTACCTTCAAGCTGATCAGTTCAGAGATCAAATAGATCATATAACAAATATAAATATGTACATGTGTTTCCAAACACCAGGGGTTTCACTGATTTAGTTTCCCTTTTCTCCTCGTTGTTCCTGTAATCAGTGTGTGGTTTGGTTTCATGTTGTATATTCCAAAGAAGGAGAAGCTGCAGTGTCTGCTCCTACTCTGGCAAACTTTCCCACTGGTGGATAACCTTGATTCCTCTAAGCTCACCAGATGGACACAGCATGGAAGCGGTCATCTCCCTAGCCTAAGGCGCGCAGGCAAGCTTCTGCTCTCACATGATTCCCACACATTCGGTAAAGTCACAGTGAGATCCTGGCACCATCAATAGAGATCTCCCATTTATTTCAGTATTTAGTGGATGAGTCTGACTTGCTTTAGATGTCCGCTCTAGGAAAACATAGATTTCACCATAGGAGAGATATTTTTTTCTGCTGATTGCAAAATGAGCGGAGGATGACTAAATCAGTTATATGCACAGCAGATGCTTACACTTAGATGTTCCACTATGGGAACCAAATTCTAAATTTTGAGAGAAATTGCAGGAGGCCAGTATAATGCTTGCCTGCACGTACAAATATCTTGTTAAAATAAGGGGGAACATTACTGGCTTAAATGTGCTGTTGAAATACCATTCAATGGACAGGAAATGTGACCCGGAGTGTCACCGTTAAGCCACTGGCTGCGGAGCGGCCTCGGGGCCCAGAGGCACCGGGCCCAGAGGCGCAGCCCCCGTCTGGCAGCACTGGGTTCCTCTCTCCTCCCGCGGTTCGGTGCCTGGAGGTGGGCAGCACGGTGGTTCTTATCCCTCAGCCAAATCTGCACCAAGGCTTGATGAAAGGGGAGAAAGAAAAGCAGAGGCAGCAGCAGCTTTTTTTTTGCCTCAGTGCTTCTCTCTTACCTGTCATCCCCTTCCCCTAGCCACACTGTTGACCAAGCATGACACCTTTCCCCTCACCCCCAGATATCAAATTTTCCTTTCAGTTTTGTTTCCTTGTGGCCAGCTTAGCAAAGTTATGCTGCTTTCTGCAGCCACACAGCCCACCAGCCCCACTTGATCCACGTATCCTTCTGTGCAGGTCCTGCTGGAAACTGGCAGCCCCCTCCCCTCGTGCCACTGCACCCAGCAGCACACCCAGAAGCATTACTGAGCAGTGGGAAATGCTGCTGGAATGTGGGATACGGTAACGCTGGTCAAGGTGGTTATTCTGGACAGCCTGGAAGGTTCTTCACCTCTCGCTGGTATGGGAGGTGACAACAGAGATGGGAGGGAGGAGGGGATGTTGAGACCCTCTGCGTAACACAGCTGGCCTGCTTTCTATTTTTGTGACAGAACTGCAAGGAAATTTAGCTGGAAATGGAGCTTAAAAGCGATTTTAGGTTTTATATAAACATCTCTTTTCTTTAGACAAATGAGTACTGTAACTCTTTGTAAAGTCCTTTGCAAATCAGCTATGATTTTATAAGATCACAGTCTTGAAAATCTAGCCACATGAGATCAGGATTCTACAGAAAGTTGGAAGCTCGCAAGCTTCTTGGCTGATGTAATGTTGACATATGGCTGCATAGAGACACTGCTGAAGTTTGACACAAACAAGGCAGGAAAATCAGGTGTACGGCTGGCGCTAGTGAAGGTATGCTGGCAATTCAGAAAACGCAGGCTTTAGGCACACCTTGAAACACACTATATATGGTGGACACTGGTTGGTTTTGTAGTCGGGTCCAGATGTGTTTATTTTACATTGAGACAGAACTGATTGCTTGTACCAAAGTGTCTGCCAAGCATAAAAATTAAAGGCAATGAAATATGAAACTTAGTCCTCTCCTACACATATTTTCTAAGTATAAGACTTCACAAAAGCCATCATTAATATAAAAAGCCGGCGTGCCGCTGTTAACTGCGCCCACCCCTTGCCGGGTCCCCCCGCACGGCCCGTGCCCCACCTGCTCGGCGGGATCCCGAGCTCCGAGCGGACACAGCAGCTCCCTCTAGGGCGGGAGCACCGGGCGCAGCACAGCACGCCAACCTCGCGCCCCAAAGCGCAGTATCGGCGCCCAGAGAGCAGCGATGCGTGCAGCACCGAGGGCAGGGAGCCCGTCCAGAAACCTGCCAGGGACAGGCTCTCTGCTGTCTGTGAGAATGGCACACCTTCCCAACAGAAGTTCGCAGGGAATGTGTTACTTGGTCCCTGCCTTATGGGAGAGCAGGGCGGTGGGAGCTCTGCGGTGGGCGAAGCAGGCGGGGGGCACTACCGGCGGTCAACGGAGGGGCACACGGGTGTGGGGACACCGAGGAGGACGGCGTCCAGGTGGGCCCGGGCAGCCCCTTCCCCGGGGCTCCCCCGCTGCGGGCCCCTCGGCCCGCGGGTCGCTCCCGCCTTGCGCAAGGCGGCGATGTGCAGCGCTTCCGTCAGCCCCGCTGCCGCCCTCCGTGACCCCGTCTGGGCCGCCGCTCCCACCGCCCCTCTCCGGGCTGCCCGCGGGCGAGTCCCCGCCTCTCCGACCTCACATATAAGCAGTCACCTCCGCCCCTCCGACAGCTAGCTCACCGCTCTGCGCCGCGCCGGGAACTGCCGAGCTGCTCCCCGAGGATGCTGCGGGACGTGCTGCTGCTGAGCGCCGCGCTGCTGAGCGCCCTGCCGAGCCGCCCGGCCGCCGCTGGTGGGTGCGGAGCGCCCTGATGGGCCGGAGCGGGGCTCGGCCGTCTGACGGGGCGGCCCCGGGGCAGAGCAGCCACGCGCCGGCGGCTCTGAGGGGGTAACGGCCGTTGGGCGCGAGGCCGTTGGGGAGGGGGCAACGGCCGCTGAGCGCGAGGCCGTGGCGGGACGGCCCCGTCCGCCCGCGCTGCAGCACCCGGCGGCGCGGCGCTCGGCCCGTTCCGATGGGATCGCGATGTCCGTGTCCGGGGCGCGGGGAGGTGCAGGGTTTGTTCCCCTCGCCCTCACCTCTGAGCTTGTCGGAGAGGCAGAGAAGGCCGCGTTCAGAAAGTATGTAGGATCTCGCTGAGCCAAGCGCTGCTTTGCAGAGGTTGCGGAGGTCGCGGGTTCCCCCGCTGCGCGGGGTTTTCCAGCTCGGTTTCCTTCGTGGCAGTTCCCGGCTCGTCCTGGGCAGCCTCACAGTGTGGGTGCAACCGCGGATGTCTGCAGAATGGCTCTTCCCAGAGTAACTAAAGGGGAAACGAGGCTGATGCACTCAGCCAGGGTGGCTGGGACCTGCGCCATACCTGCCCGGAGCTGGGATGTTCTCATGTGTGCAGGCTCCTGCAAGTCCCTAAGAGCTCCTGGGTCAGAATGCAGAGGTGGTGCTGGGCTCCAGATAAGTTACCCCAGCAAGCCAGGAGTTTCACCAGCTGGGGAAGAAAATAATGTTCTCCCATTTCTCACTTTTGCCAGGGCACATTCCTGCCACAAGACGCGCGTGAGCCCAGAGGGCAGGGCCGGGCCTTTTCACCCAAACTCCTTGAGGTAGCGACTAGCAGGCTGCCTCGCCTACCTCAACAGTGAGCGCGGGAGCCTGGAGCTGGGCGTAACGTGGCTGATGGCACTCTTTCCTGTATTTAAAGGTGATCCAGGACTACCAACAGCAGTTAATATAACGTGGTCTTCAATCAATTTTAAAACCATACTGAAGTGGCAGCCAAAGCCATCAGATTACTTCTACACGGTGGAAATACACGGGTGAGTCAATAGCACTGAAGTGTGCACATTAATGGCAGCTGAAGAAGATGCAGATAGAGTGTTTGACTGTTTCTGAGACAGAATGTGACAGGCAAAGAGCTCAAACACAAGGATTTGAGGGACATTGCCAACCCAGCTGTTAGTACTTCTATGTATCCAACTACAACAGTGTCTGATTCAGGTTTCTAGCTTTGCCCGCTTCAGAAATGGGAAGCTGGGCTTCAGAGCAGTTTCAATTTGGGGTTTGGTACGGCTGCAGCTGCAGCTGCACTGGAGATGTGGGCCAAGGCACTCCCAAGAAGCTGACACCCGATCTGACCTAGCACGTATCAGGCAGAACTTCGCCTTTTTGTGTCTGAACTGAGTCTTTGTTCTTCAGTCTTGGGAGGTGTCTGATAAATACGAGTCTGAATTTTATTCTAATCGGTGAATCACTATAATGTATAATTAGTCTTGCTGGGCAATATTAAAAATTACCTTTGTTCACTAGCTCTGTCAAGACTTCCTCTGTCATCATGTTTTATAGAAGCTATGGAATACCGTGGACATAGAAACAAACAGCTTCTGTGAAGTGTCTAACACCTCTGCTGCACAAAAACTTCTGTGAAGTTCAGCAAAAAATCCGTGCTATTCTTAGCTCCCATATTAATTCATAGATCACATGCCCTGCAGGGAGACTGCATCATCAGCTCCCCCACTTATTAATGAAAACACGGCACTGTAGTCTCTTCTGCATATAAAGTTGCTCAGAAAAGAGAGCTGTTTCATGACTAATGGATGAAATGCCAGTGCAATGGTCTAATGTGCTCTTCTATTCTTTAGTGTAAGGGGGTGATTAAATGAATAGACTTAACAGCACACGCTTAGCAGAGGCACAACCTAGCTCGAGAGCTCGATCCTACAAAAAGGACAGAGCCTTATCCAGCACTGTGCAAGTGGAACTGTTTCATGAATCTGGAGTTCATTTTTGTTTAAGAAATATTGAAATCTGTTTGCCCAAGATTCAGTGCAGAATCAGGTATGGCTCTGATATGGAGGAACTTCCTCAGACAAAATGTTCCTATGGATGAAGTGCACTCAAATGTTTCCTTTCTTATTTACGTACACTTAGAGAATACATTTGTTTGATCACCAAGATAAATCACTTCTATCCTTTTGCAAGGCGTCTCTTGGACACTAAAACTAGCAGATTTGTGGCATCACAGGAAATCTGGTGGAGCGGGAAGGGAGTTCAGGCAAATCTTAATTAAAATTTGACCTACTTGGAGGAAAAATCATTTGTTAATCTCCAGTCATCTCTTGCTCTTTCAGCTGAGTTCAGACAATTTTTCTTTCCCTTAGATCACCAGCAAAAACAGGGAAAAGAACTGAAGCAGTAATATCAAACCCACTCTTCTATTGCTTCTTATTAGGATGCAAAGTGGGCCATAAAAACTTTTTTCACGATTTAATCATTATTTCTCAAGTAAATGGGCCTGTCTTCTATCCTTTAAAATTCAAGATGAGTTCATAGATCATGTTTTTGTCAATACTTTTTCTTGCTTCTGTAATGTAATACTGCAGACCAGAATTGCTGCTGCGTCTGGTCCGTAGTGACATGTGTACCTGTACAGATGCAAACACATGTGACACACGAGGTGACATTGTTACATTAAACAATTACAACACACAACAGCGGAGCTTCCTAGGACAACCAGCGTTTCTTTAGGCAATAGTCTTCAGATGCATCCATGATCAGGGATAACATTTTTAAAGTGATTTATGTATCTTTTTTTTTTCATAAGTCAACTGAAGAAGAACCCCAAATCAGAACTGCTTATTGTTTATGTTCAATTCAAATACAAGATCATATTTTAACTCTCATATGTATCCAACAATATCCTTCTGTAATTATTATGGCTCATGTTTTATTTACTTGATTCTACTAAGTGTTGTGAAATATATCTGTACGGAACAGTCGTTTGTTTTGCTTCCCCTCTACGTCTCAGCCTAACATACCTGCAAGGCTGTTTGACTGATTGAGGGAAATCTATACAGTTTGAAGGGAAAAATGTTTTTAAGATATATAAATCGCTTGTAAAAGCCTTCTTGGGAAGTGTTGACACTTCTTTCTTAACTCCTTCCAGGCAGACATCTGATACAAAAAAAAAGTGCATACTGACTACAGAAACAGAATGTGATGTTACTGAAGCACTGAGGAATGTAAAAGAGACCTACACAGCACATATATTGTCTGTAAAATCCTTGGGGACAGATAACTTTGAAGAACCACCTTTTGCAAACTCTGAAAAATTCACACCTTATAATCAGAGTAAGTAGGATTGACAATTAAATCTTACCATAAACTTCCTTTCAAGATGATTTTCATTGACTTAAACAAGGCTTGGATTTGGCCAAAACCTTTTTCCTATAGATTCTTATAGTAGCCCTGCCAATGTCTTAGAAGAAGACATTGAGGTGTAAAACTTTCTTTCCCTGTTGCAGGGCAGTGTGCAAGATTTTAGCCACCACTTGTTTTTCACTGCAGTGAGCAGGCCATTTTATTAACACCATGTACTAGATACAGACAGTTGTTAATAATCCTTGGCTCAGAAAAGGGAAGGGAGTAGAGGGAGGAGGAGAAAAAGAGCATATTGTGTAGAAAACAACAGGACCATAGAACAGTCAAGGTTGGGGAAAAAAAGGTGATGACAGTGTTTTAATTCTAAAAATGCTTCTTCAGCTATTATTGGAAAACCAGAGATCCAGCATTACACACAAAAAGATTCCAAACTGAATGTTGTGTTCCGAGATCCGCTTACACCATATATGTTTCCTAATGGAAGCTTTCAAAGCGTTCGAGATATTTTCAAACATGACCTGGAATACAAACTCTACTACTGGAAAGATCAAAGTTCTGGAAAGGTGAGGTCTTACTCTGCTTTTCTACATATTCTGTAGCAACAGAATAGCTACATAATTTCTGTGTTACCTTAAGCACTAGCATTTTTGCAGCAAACATCTTCTTGAAACAGTTGTTTGTTTTTTTTACAGAAAGATGCAACAACAAAAAGCAATACATTTGAAATAAGAGTCGACGACACAAATAACTATTGCTTCTACGTACAGGCAATCATTCCCTCTCGCAGAGAAAACCGTAATGGTCAAGAAAGCGTGGTGCTTTGTACCACTGCAGGAAGAACTCTCTTAGATGGTAAGCATCTGGTGAAGTATCTCATGCTGTCTTTAGCATTCCATCAAAAAGACACTTCAGTTTTGAATATATTTTATAATTCTGTAAAGCGTGATGCCTAAGTTATAGAATAAACTATTTGTTGTATGAGTGAAGGGACCACAGACTAATGGGAAGAACAGCTTTAAGTAAGAGGCCACCATCTTTAGCTAATTAGAGCTGACTTTAGGGTCTTGCTAAACTGCTTTGATTCAGTTTTAAATTGTCTGAGCTGATGACTGGTCACTGAGGTTTCAGCTCTCATCACCAGCCTTTGGTTTTGTTTTTTGTCTTTTTTTTTAATTGTTTCCCTCAGATCCTCCCAATACTGGTTCCCATAGTAAGTGATTGATTAGCTCTAAAGTACAGCAGTGCTGGAAACCTGCATGACAGTCATTTCCATTGGCTTGTAGTTTGAACTGAGATTTATTACTATTATCTCAAAGGCAAGTGATGAGATTACGACCTTCTTTAGTATTACACTGCCGTGCCAGCTGACAGACTTCTCTGCTTGTAAATGTGTTTGTGAGTGGCCACTGAATCAGCCAGTTTAATTCCAGACTAACGGTTTGGATAACACTTTCTTCAGTATAATGTCATGAACATTTATTAAATAGTATCATGCTGCTATTGCCAATCTTTCTTCTCTACTAGATGAGGCTATTTGGACTTTTAAGTAAAGAATCTCTTCCAAAGTTTGCCCTCTCTCTAATTAACTTTAATATCTAGAAGATACACTTTTATATATCACAAGAGTTGAATTTTAACAAATTAGAGTTTGCATAAAAATCTCTTCTGTTGGTGTTTTCTACCTTTTAACCTAGAAAAAAATTCCACTTGAACTTAGTTTCACAGAAATAATGGAGGGACTGGGGGAATGATTTGACCTAGTCTTGAAGTGGTAACATGGTATTTCAGCGTACTATCTAGATTAAAACCTATAGAGACCCATGTGAAATAAAGCTTTACCTCAGTTCAACACATTTATTTTAAAACAAATTCAGTTCACACTGAGGTAATTGTTCTACTTCTGTGGTACTGTGAAATAAAGAAAGCATTTTTTTTTGGTTCAGTGGAGCAGGTTTTCAGAATTTGTAGCACTGTGACATCATGTTTCTGATAACTGAGCCTTGGATTTTTTCCCAATCCCACAGAATATGGAGCAGAAGTCTTTATCATCATAGCAGCGGTGGCAATTGCAGTCATCACGCTCGCTGTTGTCTTATCGGTGATCCTGTGTAAACGCAAGAAAGCAAAAACTGCAAGAGAAAAAGAACTGCTTAATGGTGTCTAAGGAAAAACTATTGTGGATACTCATGGAAGCTGCAAAGGCAGAAAAAAAGAAAAGTGAATTGGGTGGAGCCTTTCGCCTCTCTAGTACAGGAATTTTGAAGTCAAAACTTTAGGTGGACTGAAAGAGACATTAGACAGTCACAGATGAAAAAACCCCAGATACCAGGAATCCCCTGTCACTAGTGTCTGGAGGCTGGAAGAGTGTTCCGGTGATCTGTTACAATACGATTATCCTGCTCATACGCTCCTCTCTGCTACAATCAAATGAATCTTTAATTTGACCAGGTATTCTGAAAGCATAAGCCTTACTGAGCCAGAATTCTTACGGTACTTGTGAGGGGAAAAAAAAAACACTACTTCTGAACAATACAGGTCCTTTCCTAACAAAAGGACCATTTTTCTGTTTCTATGAAACAAAACCTCTACCTATCTGACTTTCTTATAATGGTATTAACTGGTGAAATTATCTGTTAGTTCAGATGGGACAAAGATACTATTATTTCAGCACTTTTTGGATAAAACGGTCTTGGACTGTTGTTTGGATATATGCAATCAGTGGTAAACAAACTGCAACTAGCGTATTGGAGACTACTAATGAACACTCCTGAAGTAGATAGCTGCTAACCATGTGGAAAGTGCATCTGGAGTACACTACAACTACAGTTACACAGACAGGGTAGTCTGATGGTTCCAAGTGTTAGGATAAACACTCGGCAGTTTGCAGCAACAGTAACTCGCTTCAAGCAAACACTGAATAGGTAGCAGTAGTTACTGCATTTTAAACTTTATTACAAATTAAGCAGTTGATGAATCAACAGTGTACGTATTATAGATTCAAATCATCTTGGTGATGGGATTCAGAGGTACCTTTTTCTATGATTTTAATATTTATTTTATGGATGGCAATCTAATTTTTATACTGGTGATGTCTGTATTTATGATAGTAATTTATACTTTTCTAGTGAAATAAAGGTGACTGGGAAAATAAGACTTTCTTTTCCTTTTTTAAATGAAGAACAATATTCATTCTGGAACTAAAGTTAAAAATGTGTAGAAACTTAGCGTGCAATTGCAGTTTACACCATCTGTAAGGATAAAAATACGAGAAGCCATACCTCATGAACCAACACAAAAGGCTCTGAAGAGTCCCAAGTTGCTGTTCAGCTGTCTGCTTGTTTGTGTGATGATTCAGTGTCAGCTTAATCTAATGGAAAGTATATTGAATACCCATCTGTTCAGGGGTCCCCACACTGATGCCTATGCCACTGTTGGTACTAGTGTTCCTTCAAGGCAGCATGGGGCTCAGCCTAGAGATGATAACTGCTGCAATCTTATATCTATTGCTGCTGCTAATGATGAAAATAGGCACCAAAACAGAAGCAAAAAAAAAAAAAAAAAAAAAGGAAAAAAATCACATAGTTTACACGAATTGGCTGCATACCTCAAGGCTTTGTATGTGCCTTTGAAGAGGATACCCATTGTGTTTACGAGAATTGATAACAAAAAATGATTATCCCAACCTGTCAATTTTTATAGAATTTTGATTTTTATCATCCTTACTATACAGCAAGATTCTTCTTTGTATGGATTAAGAGTCCTGTGATTATTCCACTGTGGCTTACCGGCATTTGCTTTGTTCTTGAGTTCTGTTTTTCACAAGGAGGGGAAAAACTGTTGACTTAACAAAGCACAATAAATGCTTAATGCGTTTTCTGCAGATGCGTAAGCCTTGTATGGAAGAGGAATCTTACAGCAGCAATCAAAAACAAGAAAGTGTGTGGGAGTAAATGTAAAAGCATTCCGAAGTTGTCCTCATTACTCCCCTTGCCTGTGCTGTGCCGCTTCACTGTTTTCATTCAGAGCAAAGCTCAGTGAGGGGGACAGCTCATAAGAAAAAAAGAGCCTGTAGGAAATAGCACAGCATTTACTGAACTATACCATGCATTTGATTATCTACACAGAATGATGGTATAAATCAAGCTTTGGTAGCTAGATTTTTCTTTTGTTCTCAGTATGAAGGTTATTTTTAATAAAAGAACACCCACAGATCACTAGCAGTGCCTTAGATGGTATAAGAATGACCCACTGCTGCACAGGTTTTAGAAACTTGTGGCACTTCTGCTCCCTAGCTACAGCACTTTATCACCCCAACAGCGCTAAGTAACCAGCGTCACAGGGCTACAGATCCAATTCCAAAAGTTTTCTTGCTGTTTGTGAAGATATTTGAGAATAGGGCTTTTTTTCTTTCCCCACGCCCCAAAGCTTCTAGAAGTAATATTCCTCGGATCAGTGTATACAGCCCACATAAGCTGTTCCATGCAGAGATTTAACTTTCTCAGTATTGTCACTAGGAAGAAATACTAGATCTTATGTACAGCACACATGAGACCTGCTTTGGTGCTGTACAAATGTAGAGCAGGTCAGGCAGCCAGAGAATTGATGTGAGAAAGGGAAGGCTTTTCCTATGTACTCAAGTTCCCAGGCCTATCTCATGAACAGGTTTCTGGCACCAAGCATGTTCCTGCTGACGCTCCTAACTCCCATCTTCCACTTTGCTCCTTGACATTAGTTGCAAAAAAAACCAAAAAAAACTATCCAACTATTTTTAGGTGGAAAAAAACATCTGCACATTTCCCTTACACAACACTTGTGTTCCCTCCCTGTGCAAATGAACATGTAGCATCCTGTATGCATTGTGTACTGTAACGAGCCACTATCATTTTATAACACTGCTTTAAATTCAGATTTTTCCTCATACCAAGTGAATAAACACTGATGCGATGCTAGTTTTCTGCCAGCCCAAATAGCATTGCAGGTGATAAAATTACTGCCATTACTTAACTTTGCAGGACTTCATAAATACATCACAGATAAAGCTGCAGACAGCTTAGCTGATTTGTTCCTAGCAGACTCAGCTTTTCACTGTGAGACGGCTGCTGAGAGGCACACAATGGTAAGAATGTGATTATAAGCTTAACTTGGGTCACTGTTCATGTGGCAGCTCAGGACAATGGTTCTGCATTGAATCAGTGAGAACAAACAGCTACGAAATATTTCCTTCTTGGTTCCATACTGATTATTTCCAAGTTAGTAGTGATTGCTACACAATTTTAGAACTTTATAATACACAAGAACAAGTGGGCTTTTGAGAGGACCAGATGAGAGTCAGTTCAGCACTTTGCATTTCCTCGCCATGTAGCCACACGCACGTTAACTGTGCTTTCTATAGCCTAGGCTTGTCACTGAGGGAGAGAGAAGTCCTGGGCTGGAGATTTGTTGCTGGTTTGTTTGTTTGTTTTGGAGGGGGGGTGGGAGGGAGTGGGACGAGCGTTAACTCCTTTCTCAACCACAAAGCACAATCTGCTAGACAGGGCAGAAACCAGAACTGGTCAGCTGACAATCCTTCCAAAAGCACCCTGCGTGGTGTTACCGTGCCATCCGCTCTCCCCCACGCAGTACACCCACCCAGAGATAACCCTCACAGAAAGCACTGCGGTATGTGCCCTCCAGGGCTATACAGCAGGACACTTAAAAAGCTCAGGGAATAATGAACAGGACAGATGTGCTGCACATCCGCTTTGCCATTCTTTGGGGGCAACTTCTTCCAGTAAAACCTGCCTGTGCCTGAAAAAAGTCACAACTGTCCCCAGGGCTCTTATAGCCAGGTACCATCTCGTGGATCCAGCTGCAGGGATTATGCCTATTTCTCTTCTGTAAAAAACTGCATCCTACTGCTGACATACTTCAATTATGTGTTCCTATAAGAACCACACAACTTTTCTGCTCCTTACTTCCTCTAGCTCCGCTGCTGTTTCCATTCCTCCCAACCACCCACCCATTTCCATGACCTCTTCTTCCCTAGAGATGCACTCACCATCTCATTTCTGCCAACAGCTCATTAGGATCTCATTTAAACGAAAATATAGCATCTGAATATATATATATATCTCCCTTAAGCAACAATCAGGAACATATTAACAGCATAGCAGCATTTTTCATTCTCCACAACTTCCCTTGCTCACCATAATCAGATCAGTATCATTCAGAGCATTTCCTAACACTGTTTTGAGTGTCTCAGTGCACCCACCTACCATAAAATGGTAACACTTACAGACTTCTTAATTAGCAACAAAAATATTAAACTGAACTCAAAGAGCACTCACAGTTCCAGATATCAGGAAGCCTCAATGATACCTTTTCTGGTTTTGTTTTCATCTTTTTCATATTACTTCAGGTTTATTTAAATAGCAAAGTACCCAAACTCCATTAGAATCACAAAACTCTTTCAACAAAAGAGCAGTTTAATTAAAAATCTCCTTCCTCTGAATAGAGGCATTCTCCCAATGTGATCACATTTTTAATTTGCACTTCAGTGGTCATATAACTTAATTAAAAATCTAACACAACAAAAGAGCTAAAATGACAAGGGAGATTTTAAAGCCTACTCCAGTAAAAAGTAGTCTTTATTTCAGCCAAAAAATGTGGTATTTTTAAATTTAATTAAAAGACCACATTCTTGATTAGCATAAAAGATTTTCCCTCTGCTGCTTTCACACTTTACCATCCATTCACATCAAATACATATCACCACAGAGATGGTAATCTGATTTTCCATCTTTCCACTTTATTCATAAGAAATCAGTTTGCTTCCATAAAGCATCAAGGGTGCAACCATACCGTCGTATGTCACTGCTTCAGCTGTCGCTACAGGAGCAGAGCCACAAACGCATCTTCTCCTTCTTCACTCTTCATACTGCGATATCAGAATAGCAGCACTGTATAAGCAACTTATATTCTATGAGCCATCTCTACATGAATCCTGCAACAGAATGTTTGGTATTACGTTCCATGGGACTTAGAAAAGATGACCCCAAGTGGCAAAAGAAGGCATAATCGCTACGTTATCAGTCTAACTTTTCCTAAATGGCTAACATGCTGACACTCAGTTTGAATCCAGAACTCATCAGAATTTGAAGGAAAAGGGCATATTAAATTTGTCAGGTCTTCTCTTTCCAAGTAGTGAAGTGCATTAGACAATTTGAACAGTTCAATGAGACCCAGCAGGACACACAAGAGCAGTTCTCTCCCTGGATACTTCCCAAATCCTCAATGCACTCCATACTTCACTCTGCCAATTTCTCCAAGGACCTTAGGTTATCATGTATCTTGTCTTGCCAACAATCCCTCAGGTAGCAGCAAGTGCCTATTTACCCTTTGCTTGATGGTGTTAAAATCTGCTCAAAACCAAATTCCTATCGCCTATAGTCTCAGAAAACTCAGAAGTAGCTCACTGTCAAGAGATTTACACATGGTGTTTAAACTTCTTAACAGGCTTTTTCCCTCCCAATATGGCTGAAACAGATTCCTGTTTCCCCTTTCAACTCTTGGACTGAGAACCTCTGAGAAGTGGCTACAATCTTCTAGGACCACTGGAAAGCGTGTTGCTACTGCGCAGGGCAGTGAAAGCCACACGAGTCACGTTGCAGTACATTTGGAACTACGGTAACACACCATTCATCCAGCAACAAGTTAAAAAAAAGGCATAAATAAGAAGAGATCATCTGGAATGCAATTGGATTTGTAACAACAACTATTTTTGGCTTCACGTGCTTTGAGTTCTACTGAGCTTGCCTCACAAAAGCAACCCCAAAAAAACTTTTTGGGGAATGGCCTTCCCCTTTAGAGGTAGTGACAGGCACAAGAAGTTGCTGAGGAACAGGTCCCAGGTGAGAGGCTGCTCAGCCCATCTGTGCTGTTTCTCTGACAGACCATGAACTCCCATGCAGGCCGGGGGACACTAACACTTAGGGCGCACACAGGAACTCCCCGTCTCCCAGACTCACCCTCGCAAGCACCTTATATCCTAGTGGCACAATGCACCCCACCACCTCAGAGAAGGGGGAAGGAAGTTTGCTGAATACACCCTAAGCATTAAGATTTTTGTGAGCACTGAAGGATTAAATTCAAGCAGCCTTTCCAAAATTCTCTTAGGAATATTATAAATACAATTACTCTGATAAAAACAAAAATAGTTTCTCTGTATCTTCTAGCTAGCGTTTTCAGTTTAAAAAATATCAGAATGTCAATGTGCATGTTCGACCTTGGCCCCTAATTCCCTATTAAGTACGAAAAAAGTTGCTAATAGTTCTTGGCTTTCCAGGTAAGTCCTGTTTCAATACTGGAGTTTTAAGAAGCCTCCAGCACACACTGATCTCTCTGTAACCATTGTTTCCCCCAACACTTCAGTTCTTTGGCCCCTCTATGGACAGTTATCCTTCAGCACTGTACTAAGTCTGACAAATTAGCAGCTTCTGACTTGGCTGTTTTTAGCCCTGTGGCTTTTGTGCCAATACATTCCTGCAGTAGCACACCACAATAAAGTAAATAAACAAAAAGGCTAGTTTACTTTGGAGAGCATCTTCACACTGCTTACCATGCCACCATTCACCAAGGCTAGTATCAGTCAAACAGTTTTAGCACCTGATTGCAATAAACCCTTCAATCTAATAGAGTAAAGGGCACATTTCATTATGTAGAAGAATGTCTCTTCAACTGCATACATGGTATGGTTTTTCCAGAGCAGTGTTCTCCAAATTTCTATCATCAAGATTCAACAAAAATTTCTGTGATTTATGACAAACCCTAAAAGTATTTTTGTGCAGAAAACTTGCTCTGTCACACAGGCGGAGTTCCCCATTTCTACCCAAATAAACCAGTCTCAGCAGTCTTCCTTTTGTACAGACAGCATTGACCTCATTTTTCCAGTTCTGTTCTATTTTGGTGTGGCATCATGTGTGGATGCCATGTTTCCCAGAACGAGCGACGGATGGGAAATAGAGATGTTGGTCTGTGGAAAAGCAGAGTGAGAAGTAGGGCTGGGCACTACTGCACAACAGCTCCTCTTGCCAGTAAAAGCATTGTACTAGAACTTTACAGTACAGCCTTGACAAAGGACACCAAGGGTGAGGCTTCTAAACAGAGTGAAAGAGATGGGGAGCGTTACCCCTTGTTTGGGAAAGATATATTCCACAGCAGCGGTGTGCCCAAGTTCCCCTCCTCTCTTATTTTAAAATGCCAATGGGATGATTATTCTTTACGCTGCTGCATTTCTCACAGAATTACTGGCAATATGTCTTCAGTTTCCAAAGTCAGTCCCCATGGAATTGCACCAGACATTTAGGCATATTATTTCAATTTAACGTTCAAATCTATCATGTTTTTTAAACTATTCCCTTAATACAGCTGCTGTCTGTGGACTTGCAGGCTGTTTACAGTCTGGCTCTACTTTTGCATTGAGACAAAAAAAAAAATGATGCAACAGTTCAAAGATGACTGTGCAATTTGAAGATAACATTCTTCTAAGGTTTTAACATCAAAGATAAATTGCTTTTGTAGTACCAAAACCAGAAGAAATCAGTTTCATCCTGTATTTGAATGCACACGACAGGATGAGTTTCTTCAGAATGCACAGGTGCTGCAGAAACCTTTACTGTGCAACAATTCTAATCTTTCAGGTGAAGATTAAGGCATTACAATACAATCTGACTACAGCTGGCTGGGAGGGTGGCAGTCTGTTACCCAGTAAAGAAAAAGATGCCTTTAATTAATTACTGATAAGCTAATATATAAGGAAAGAATAGACAGACTAACCTGTAACAATTGTTAATAGATACCCTCAAAGCTAAAAAAGCAAATTTGCATATCCACAAGATGAAGTTACTTCTTGCAGCACTCTATTTTAAAGTCTTCCACTTTGTGTACTCACAATCACTCCAGACTGGAGGCACAGATGAGAACCCAGACACGCAAATTCTGTGTTGACAACTTGAGACTGAATGAAGTATGTTTAAAAATAAAAAAAATAAAAACACACCACCACCACCTGCAATAGAGTTGGCTTGAACACAATACAAATGTGTCTATTACAAAAAAGTGATTCCTTAGACATTTCCTCTTCAGTAAGCAACACTTGAAGTCTCATTTAAGAAACAAAATCACAGATTTTCTTACCTGTTTAGTTTCTCTCACAAACTCCAGAGCAATAGCAAGACTGAAAATCTGGAATCACAACCTGTGAAGCAAAAAACACCCAGCCTCCTACTGTTCCCAAAACAACTGCAGATCACTGATTTATAAAAGGCAAGAAACCTCCTTCCATGATGATGAAAGGAACTGACATAAATTAGGTGGTATCTAATGAAGAAACAAATACATTATACAATAAACAGCAGCTTTGTAAACAGAAATTTGAACTTGTACATTGTTGACTTTCTTCTCAACAAACATAAGTTGTGTTTCATTTTTTCCTACAAAACCAAAACAAGTTTCTTCTCCTACTGTTTTTCACAGTTGAATTCCAGGTGATCATTATCATAAAGCTTCTGCAAACATCTCACAGTATGTGCAGTAATGCTATATAAACGTTAATAATGGATTTTTAACTCCTAACTTGATGATAGGTCATCTTAATGTTTTTTTCACGTTTTTGGATCATTTTTTGACACCAAAGATCAGATGACACACTGGTACCCTGGTACCTGTTGAGTCTGCAGAGGGCTGAACCCTATGAGGGGAAAAAAAATAATGAAAAAAAGTCACTGAATTAATTCTCTCTCTCCAGTGCTAAGCCACAGGATGCTACTTCTATATCCATTTCAGAAACACGAAGATGAAACTGCCAATTCTGCTAAGGTGTAATGATTCATCTGTCAATTCCAATTACGACTTAATTAAAATGTCTGTCAAGTAAGCATCATGGTGGCACTCTACAAAGAGAGCCACACTGCTGCTTTTGTTCTCACTAGTTAATCTCTTGTATACAGCACATAGCAAATGAAATGGCAATGTCTCCAGAATTTTCTTCACAGAACAAGTCACCCTGAAATGGTGCTGAATTTTATATTTGGGCAGCTCAGCCAGGTGTCTGCTATACCATCTGTGCCTCTATTGGGCAAAGAACATTTGTACAACATGCATACTGGCCAGGACGTGGTTTACACTGCCAACCTTTCCCAGATTAACTTCAAAGATCAGATGGCGGCTGGATTTTCGTGCATGCTTCTTTCTTACCAAAACCACCCATAACAAAGTATGTTATGCACTGAAGCACGCTTTGCTCTTGGAATGGAAGATGACAAGGCTCATAGTGATTCTCCGTTCATCTTGCAACTCTCTCCATTGCCATGCTTTTTCTGTAGAAAGCACCATCACCACCCAAGCAAGCATCGCCCTGAGAAGGGACAGCAGTCTGGAGGCTTTAGTAAACCATTCAGAAACACTGATGACTGATTCCTGAAAATGAGTTTTAACTTGCTCCTTCATTATTTCAGTTTTACTGCTCCATAAGTTGATGTTTTTCCTTTTCATAAGGAAGAATTAGTGCTGAGGCATACAAAATATTTACAATGAGCTGAGTAGCAGAGACCAGAATTGTCTAACTAGCAGACTTGACACTGCTCTAAATGTTAGAATATTAAATATAACATCTGTAACATAAACATCATCCAGCTCATCATCTAAGTTGAATGACAGATTTTCAGACTAAATCCCTGACCGAGAGAAGCCTCCTTACAAAGGAAGCTCTACCCTTTAAGAACATCAAACAATACATTTATAGCATACGCAATCTCAGTTAAGAAAAAACATTAACATTAGAAGGTACTGATCACAGGATAAGACCCTTAATATCAACTTGTTCAGGTATATCTTGATTTCACTCTTAGACCATTGAGTTTCAAGATCCTGGTAGGGGGTATGTCTACAAGGAAAAAAGTAAAATCACAAATACAATAAAGGTGGAGAGTGATTAACCTATTTTTCCTCAAAGTACAAGGGGTAGGGAGCACTCATAAGAATTACTGCTTAAGTACTGATGTTAATCTTAATCAACAGGCCTACACCCTTCTAACATCAGTAAACTTGAAGGGAAAAGAAGTGGAGAAAGGACAGAGGAGAGAAGACAGACATTGGAATCAGCGCAGATTTAACAATGATCAATGCACCTATAACTCAACTGCTCTATGCACAGATCTGCATGTACCGAGTTCACATTTCTGTTAAGCCTACAACTGGGTGGCATCATCTGGCGGATTCTGGGTGAGTTTCAGGCAGTACTACTGCCTTTATAAGATGAAAATGAATCAATTGACTCATTACGTAATTCAGTATTTGTTGAACATGCATTCCCTGCATTGTTACAAAATTTCTCATCACATCAAGAAACATAGAAAGCCTAGATATATTTTGTCTTTAGATTTATTATTTCAGAGGCACTTAATGTCTTACATTTATATAGCGCCATTTCCCCCTCCAAAGCACTTTACAGTATTTACATACAGGAATGTTTCCCACCACTGCTGAAATGCAGCCATCTGACTACAACCAGTACCATCTTCAAAGCACCAACAGTTCAGTACTCTGCCTTACCAAGATATAGATCAGAATTCCAAACTTCCAACTTGTGCTATTAAAAAGACTTAAGAGCTAAAATACAGTATCACAGTGCAATTCTGCAACACAGCTGGGACTTGATCATGTTCATTAGGCTTTACAAACATTCATTAGATCAAGTCCATCTCAAAATACTTTAATATAAGGCCTTTTAAGAATATCATTCTAAAACATTTTTTGTACTGTTTCACAAGCCTTTTTTACAATCAAGCACAGAACATTTTCATCTCTCCTCCCGGTATATTTAGAAACACTAAGTCCTGGCCCTAAGGAGATACTAGCATCCTCCATGTCAATGAACATCACTGTCATCTCTAAAGACAAACCTATTTCTCCTTAGTTATAGGATTGGACTATTTTTTTTTAGTTTATTAAATAAATCTTACACAAAGTTCTGTTATTAACCTACAGAATTGTTAAGAACCACAGGACTGGTTGCTGGAGTTGCTTATCAGTGTGCTGTGTGGGGTTTTGCTTGTCAGTGTCAGAAATATGTTAAAGTATCCCAAGTCTACTACTCCACTGCAAAGTCCGCCCTAGTCACAAAGATAATAGCAACCTTCTCATTTTAATGATCTTTTTTAAACTTGTCTTTCAAAAAGGCTAAGACATCCCTTTCAAGAAAAGAAGTTGTGCTGACAACTTTCACAAAAATAGCCATCTGGCAGCCATATTTTCACAGTTAACAGTTAAAAAAAAGATTACAACCTCACATAATGCATGCTGCTACCTGCTACAGTACAAATCAGGTTGATATGAGAATTTGAGTGTACAGAAAAATGTTAGTAAAATGAGATTATCTGTTTGTTATCTCGTGGATCAAGCACAAAAATTTATTCTGGTGCCTTATGCTCCTGAATATGCTGCAGTTTGATTTTCATCGATGCATCCTACTACGAATCTACTGTGATCACTGGGTTTTTAGACTAGGATAGCTGTTTGCATTTGAGTACTATAGAAGAATACTAGTAGTGACAGGTATGGGCAAGAACTATGATAAAAGGGAAAATACTAACAGGTAGCAGACTCAACGTGAAAGATGGTGAAACTGGGTAAAATTAACAGACAGCAGTACATCCAAGTTCACACCAACTTTATAAAAAGATATCTTTTTCAAATCTAAACCCGTGATAAAAGATGCACAGAGAGCAGACTTATTGCATATTTTATGCATGCCTTTGTGTAGTGCATTCCTATATATCTTATGTAGAACAATAAAGAACTATTAGACCTTCACTGTACAACAGGTATTGCAATTTTTTGTTTTAAAGCCTAAACAGTGATTCAGTTTGAGTTATACCTTCCTATTCCTTGATGATAAAATTCACCTTGCTGCATTTATGTCTGTAAAAGTCACATGGCCACCACAGTCATCATTTGTATGAAGAAAAAATGGTTACAGTGAACTATTTAAACAATTTGGTTTCTTCTAGGGGATTTGGCAGCAGGGACTAGCAATACTTGGATAACAAGTGAGAATCACTGCTAATTTTTTTTTTTTTTAAACCAGAAATCAAAAAACCTCACAAAAGAATTGAGAAAAATTTGAAGGATGAAAGCATAATTTTTAGGCCTCAGACTAGAAAACCAAAGAGTAATATTATCACTTACTTTCAAACTCATCTCTGTAAAGCAGCTAAAACCACAAGGAGATCTGATTTTTTGAAGAAGAAAAAGAAAAGTAGCTGCTGTGTCACAGGACTGAACACGTGCAGGACAGACGTCAGTCTGCTATTTTCAATTTAACATTACCTTCCAGAGGAATGAAGATCTGAGTCCATTCTAACTCCTACCAATTTCAAGAGAAGGATGATTGCTCCCACACTTGACCTGTGGGAGCCATTTGTTTCCTCAGATAGCTGGAACATCTCTTTTCCCTTTCTTTTTGGTCAATCCTTTCTCCCCTCAGCTTCCTCTCAACTCTCCATTAGCACAGGATTTCACTGAAGAGGTGGGGCAGGGGGAAGAGCAGAAGAGGTATTACTAAGTTGGAAGAGAATGAGATTGGTGAGCGGCACAGAACTGTATGAACAGACAAATGTTAAAAAAGAACCCAAAACCCAGCACAGAACAAGCTTAATTTTCTTAGTGGAAGGAATTAGTTTCATCTTCCAGGTTCAGTCCATCCTTTATCAGCAAGGGTGTATTGGCTACATCACAAGGCTTGGTCAAGAAAAAGGCGCTTTCATCAACCAAGCGGGGCACAGATCTGAAGATGGGATAATGTCCTGCACTGCGTGAGATAACTCAGAAATATGCATAGAACAGAGCAAAATATCCAAGACTGCTTTGCAGGAACAAGAGAGGTAGCAACCCTAATTTTAACAGGGCTTTTCACCAAAGGGGAAGAAGGTGTACAAAAGTCAAATCAGCTGATTTCAAATGGTTTGCATCCCAGGATGAATCAGGTTACACTGATTTAAGCCCAATTTAATTTAGGCAGGTTTTTAAACCACAAGAATAAAGACATTCTTAGTACATATTAATAATTAAACCAACATATACATAATTAGCAATATCCTACATAATAGTAAACGCTTAACAGCTTGTTTTCGGTTATCCTAGTTAATTTGTTTAAAAACAAGCTGAGTAGTTTCATTGTACAATGTCTGCTGTTCTACACATTTCCAGTAATCAGTCTCTGTAGCAGTTCAGTTTATGAATTTTAAGATCCAAATTCAACTGTGTCTTCAGTTATCTTCTTGAACTCATAATTTCCTCTGCCATCCATGTGCAAGTAAAACTGAAACAAAAACATACATTATCAACGCCTTAAAAATTACCAGCTCTATAAATGCATAAATAAATCATAATTTGTAAGTAGTTTTAATGTAAGATCTTAAACTCAGCTGGCCAGGGCTTACCACCTTCATTAAATTCAATTACCTCTGGGAGGCGTTTTTTGAGGCTAAGTAGTCTAAGATGGAATTTACGAGCCTTTTATATTGTTGAGGCTACTTTTACAGACACTTTTTAAGATTTTTGTTTACCTCACCTTTCAAGAGTAAGAATATTTCAAATTCTGCAACTGATTATGAAAGAAAAACCTTTTTAATAAAACAGAGCATGATCTACTAGGAAGTAAAACGTGAACACCTTGAATTTAATAGAGAAAGTCAAACACCACAACTCATTCAAATACAGACAGACAGAAAGGTAGATTACGTACATCATGATGTTTCCAGAGTGACTTCCTGTGGGAGACAGTGAAGAGAGTAATGCCAACCTACACAAGAAAAACAAAATTAACTCCTTTATTGTGTGTATTTCCTTCTTCATGAGTAGACTCTATTCATTCTTCAGCTGAAGAGGTTAAATTCCTAAACATGAGCTTCCAGATTTATGTAAGTTGCTCTGAAAGTAATGTCTTTGTTAGTCTATGATTTCAAGTGTCCTGGCCAAAAGAAATCTCTTTTTGAATTTTTTTTTTTCTTTTTTTTCTTTTTTTTAACATAACCATTGCATACATTTTTAATTATTTGACACTAAGAGTTTATCTGGAAAAATAAGGTTACTTACCAAGAGTACTGATATACAGAACACGTACATCTAAATTATCTCAAGACTTCCAAACGTTCACTGAATCCCAATGTGTATAAATGGACCCTGCATACCCTTCTAAGCTTTTTTCCCCCCCCTTCAATAAACTCTATACTAGGCATAAGGTACAGTTCACCTTATACTACTTTCAAGTTTCCTGTTAGCCACAGACCTAATTCTAGGAATTGAAGATTTTGAGGAAGAAAAGATTACATGTTTTTGGAGTATGTTTCAAGTAACTCCTATTACTCTGTCAACTCTCTTCCGCTTTCCTTAGCCATGATGAAAAACAACGGATGAACAGGGAAAAAACAAAGATTTTCTTAGTAGCATAACCTCAGGAACTCAAGAAAGGAAGAAATGAGAAAGACTGGGTTTGCTGTGTCAAAGTTCTTTCAGAGCACTGATTTGGGAAGGCCCTGAGCCCTCCTCCAAAAATGTCTACATGCATTCCCTGAACACTTTATTGGGCACCACAGACATCCGATCTTCTCTCATGCTAGGTTTAAAAGAATACTAGGCACTTACTAGAAGTTTTCTCTAAAGTAGTAAGGCATACTTGTCTGTAGGTGGAAGATGCAGCCTGGCCCTCTCAAATAACAAAGGAAAATGATTATCTTTCTGCAAGGCTCTACAGAAGCATGCAGAATGTCTGGCATGACAAGCAAGCTATGCAGATCACAAAACTGTGTAGCTGAGAAGATACAAAATAGCAGTGGGTAATTTCTACTTCAGACATTCATATGGAACACTACTGCATGGAAAAAATTCACGCTTAAGTGACGGAAGGTATGGGTATCTGTCGTGCGAGGACTGTCATTCAAAGAGCACAACTGCTATAGCTAGCAGTTTTGTCCCCAAAGGTCAGTCTTTCTAAACTAGAAGCTGTACACACCAAGAGCAGTGAGAATACAGCAGTGCCTTCTCATACAATTTATTAGGAAATAAAAGGAAAGGGCCTACCTTTCGGCAGTGGCTGTAAATGTAGCCTTCGACATCAACACTAACAGCACTGGTGCATTCATCCAGAATTGCAAACTGGGGCTTGTGATAAAATAATCTTGCCATCTGGAATGCGAACCAAAGAGAAAGTGGATACAGTACCGCAACCAGTACTGCAATGTGACAAGTTCAGTTACAAATCAGTGCTAAAAAATTTACTGTGGAAAGAGAACTTTTAATTTGGCACTAACTACAGACTGGAAATTTCAGAGATGCATTTTATCCCCGGCTCTTCCCCCACCCCCCCCCCCTTTTTCTCTTTCATTTTTTACGTTTTTTTTGCAAAATGGTTTGCAAAACAATTATTTTAGAACTTTTGTTCATATAATTGAAGTGTAAGGAGTGGAACAAGTTCAACATTTGATATTACATTTTGAGCAAAAGTGTTAGTTTAGCTAGTTGTTTCCTCAGTATTCAGGTATTTCACACTTTGGAGTTTCCTTCTTTAAGTCAAATATTAATATTTAATAAACAAAAATTGCTTAAAATTCACATTGCATTTTCAACTTATGTCCTGTATTTGTTAAGTATTTATGTTTTTGAGACATACGGCCATTCTCTGTTTTTCTCCCCCGCTGAGTACATCCATCCAGTCCTGAACACTATCCCAGCCTCCTTCACGCTCCAAGATTTGACCCAGCTGGACATTATCCAAGTACTCCTTCAGCACCTATTTTGAACAGTAACGACAAAGCTTAAGTGAACTTGATAAAAATCAAAATAAGTGATAAAGTTGTAAAGAGTTATACTGCTACTATGGGGTATGATCAACCATGACAAACATTAGAAACAAACTAAATGCAGTGTTTGTAATAGCATCTTCAGTACTTTTAATCTGAAGCATAACTAGTGGTCTCACAATGAATAAATGAACTGCTTATCATTACCTGGTCAGAAATTCCTTTCTTTCGCTGATCTTCTACAGTATCTGGGTATATAACTTGATCTCTGAGTGTTCCAAGAGTCATATACGGTCTCTGAGACAGACACAGACAATAAGTTATGTCAAATATTTATAAGCAGTCAAAGAAGGAAGAAAGAGAAGATACATCATTTAAAGAAGTTAGTCTCACCTGTGGAACATAAAATAACTTTCCTCTTACAGGTTTTGTTAAACGTCCACCGAATAAAGGCCACAACTACAAGAAGAAAAAGGTGTAAACTTGAAGAAAAAAAAAAGTTCTACAACAGAGCTTCTGCTGTAGACTCTTCCCATTTTATTTTAAAAAGCTTCCTTACCTCACCAAGAACACGGAAAAGTGAGCTCTTCCCACATCCATTTGGCCCACAGATGAGAACATTGGCACCAGATCGAACCTAAAAATGCAAAGTCAATGCATTAAAAATGGTAGTGAGAAAGTACTGTTGAAAGCTGCTACAAATGATGAGACAAGCTCTTATCCTTGTAAGCTTGTACACAGTAGTTTTGGACATCAGTGAGGGATTTCCAACAATACTTAATTATTTTTCCCAACTAATTTAGCACTAACTGCAGCTGGAAAAAAACCCACAGCTGTAACAGCCTTTTTTTTTTGTCCCAATAGCCTTTTGCATTTTTTAAAATTAAAAAAAGTGTTTGTTTTTTTTTAAACATTAACCATATCATACAAGCACTTCTCTTTACATTTGTTTGCTTTTTAACTCAGACTCACTTCTGAAATTATTATTTTCACTTTAAAGTGTTATATGAAGTGCAATGTATTTTTCTATGACATTTAAAAACTTACCTCAAAGTTCAGGTCTTGAATCAAAACATCCCCATTAGGTGTCACCAATGGAACATGATCAAACCTATTTGTATTGCAGTATTAAAAAAAAAATAAAGCAAAATGAGAGCAGATACCTAAAAGCAGCTAGCACTGCATGTTTACACAAAGATTTCAGGAACAGGGCAAGACTTCAGAACTACACTGTCCCAGATTTCCAGCTATCAGAAGCAAAGAAAATTAAGGTATCGCTTTTGTTTCAAGAGGAAATTAAGGTATCACTTTTGCTTCAAGAGTGTTTAATGAACCTCTTGAGATGTTTTTCCTTCATATGTATTTTTTCTGAATTCTTCTAAACCTTCAGCCTCCAAAACATCCTACGGATATAAACCTACATTCAGTTAGTTCTGTTTTTTTCTTTTTTTAAAATAACTCAACCATCAACTTTCTCCTCCTGCCCTCCTCTCTACTCCACTCTCTGGCTTCCATGATAACTAGATTGAGACTATTTAGTGCCTTAATTTGCCCTACTTTATGTCTTCGTTTTAGTAGTACTACTATGTCAATACTGCGCTCCTTAGGCTGCAAAAAAATAAAAAATTGCTATTTAAGTACATCAGTGAACAGTCATAGCATACAAAAAATAAGCAAGTGTTTTGAAAATGAACACAGACTTACTCCTTATTTCTGCAGCTAAACAATATCAAAGAACAAAGCATGCTATCAAGATTTTTCTAAGAAATACTAATCAGAGCATTAAGACAATGTTATGGGCAGCAGGAAATGTTACCAAAAGGGCTAAGTGAATACAATGGGTACTACGCCTTCTGCTAACATCCAAAGACAAAGGTTGAACAGAAATGCTGACTGGGAGTGAGAGTGATCTACCGTACAACAGCAACTGCTTACTGTACTGAAGTGTATTACGAGCTCTATTAACAGTGGTAGCAGAAAAGATGAAAAAGCCAGATTATGTTAAAAATACTGAAGTTGTGGGAACTTGATAAACATACTTGATAAGGTTATCAGTGTTGATAATTTCTCCAGATCCAGGTACCAAAGTCAAAGCTTGTTTTATATCTGCATCTTAAATCAAGAAGAAACATATTAGAAATTGAAGCATTACAAAGAGAAGCAAGCATTGCACAGCATACATCCCACTTACCTTTTTCTTGTGATACCATAGTACGCTGATATTTGCCACTATTCAAGTCCTTAAGAACCTGCATTAATTCTGTAATTCGAGCTGTGAAACTAAAACAAACAAACAAAAACTATGAATAATCCTTATAAGTTTCAGAAATCCATGTAAGTAGTACTGAGTATTCTACTATAAAGTCAAAATGACAAATTTCTGCAACCCAGAGTTTAAAGCTGCACTAGGGTTGCAAGAACCTCTTCCTGTTCTTGTCAAATATTTGACACTTTAGCGAAGGGCTTTTCTTAAGTGAACCAAAAGCCCCCAAACGTTTTGGTAAAATAATACATAATTGATTCATGACTACTTGCCAACATCTTTTCAACTAACCATTCGAACTGTATGCTGCTACTTATCAGTAGAGACAATCAGCATGACTTTAAATATGTTTTCCATATAAAATATTTTTAATTTCTGAATTTACTGTTCTGAACAACACACATAGCTCATTTTAATTGTACAGTTATCCATTTCTTTAAATGAGACAAGAAACAGCAAAAACATAACTTTAAGAAAGACGATCTTAGGCAACTACTATTAAGCTTACCCAGCCAACCTCGTCATTTCACGACCCGCTAGGACTATTCTGCCCAAAGCTTGAGACATTCTCAGTAACATTCTTCCACTTTGGTAGTAATCCTAGAGTAGAATAAAGTTTCTTTATGTGAACTAACAAAATCTAAACTCAAAAAATTGTTTTAATTCTGCTCTGTTTACCTCCAGAAGTTCTGCATGGGTACTATTCTGATGACGAGGATCATCCAGGTTCAAAAATGGACGACTAACAACCAGGTAACCAACCACAGTGGCAAGATCTGCAGTTTTTAAAAGTTAAATATTAACTACATATTAATTGAAGCAAATAGAAAAGAGAGAGAGAGAGAATTTTCCCATAAAGAGATTAGTGCTTGTTATTTGTTACAGTTCATTAGCACTGAACAAATACTTACATTTGGCAATGATAGTATCAATGAAACCCATAGAGAAACGGAACAAGATGAAATTATGCAAGTGTTCCACCTGGCAAGTTACAGAAATAAAAAAAGTCAAACTTGATCAATACTTATTTTACTATACTTCACTATTTTACAGAATTTTGAATCCAAGTATAGTGATTTTTCAGTAAGTCACAAATACCCCAACAACGACTATGTTCTAACTGTGATACGCACTATAGATGTCCCTGCTCCCAAACATCCGCACTCTAGATCAAGACAACCTAAACCTGAAATTAAACAGCAACAGACCAGTAACTGCGGTGTGTAAAAATGAGGTAAGGAGCAGGAGAAAGATCATTCTGTCAGAAAATTTCATTTGGGTTATATCTTACAATTTTATATATAATCTGACAATTGTAACAGCATAAACACCAAGCCAACTCCATTTATACTAATATACATACCAAGACCAAGGGAAAGGCTTGGAAGAGAGTTCTAAACTAATGAATGCATAAAACACAATGAATGAGAAAGAGGAGGAAAAGCAGACAGAAGTACCGAAATCTGGCAAAACAAAGAACAGAAGCAATTAAGGGAAAAAAAACAGTGGACAGAAGAGCAAATAAACTAAAGGGACATTAATTTCTGAACATAGAATTTGAAGGCATGAGAAGAGGAATCAAAGGCTAAGAGGCCTACACAAGTAGAAAGGAACTGAGGAGCGCTTTAATTTTTCATGTGCTGAACAGACAAAAACGAGTGTTAAAGAATTAAACTACAATTGAATTGCAAAGACTTAATCAAGAGAACCATGAGTAGTTTTAAGTAACTGCTTTTGGAGACACACACACACTCTGGACATTTCCACTTCTCAACTTTTCCTTTATATTCTCCCCTTTTGTTCTACTATAATTTTGTGCATTCAGCAGTTACTCTCAACAGAATAAGAAATATGAGTCTTTCAATATAGTTCAGCTGTTTATTAATTATCCAATAAATTCCTACAGAAATACTACTACAAGATATGACAACTTTTCAAGATATACTACAGAATTCCAAGGTATCATCCATTTCTGTATTGGACAATATTATCTTTCTCCTGACCAGAACCGTAAAGTCAGTTTCCGCAATACATTTATATTAGAATGATTATTTTAGTTGAAATTCAGTACCAGCTTCTACGGAAAAGTTCATTGACACAAAGCTGGCAATAACTGTCAGGATTTTAAGAATGCTATTACAAAATCAGCTGTTTCAAGAAAATAAACTTAACTGAGATAGATAAACCCTTTTCTAGTTCTTACCCTTTCAAAATTCTGACAATATAAAACCAGAGAAAGGATTGACAGAAAGTCAGTGAAAAAATGATAAATTACTTTTATCATGGTGATTCAAGTTTAATCAGAGTTTTGCTTAAAATGTTTTAAAAGTTAAGTAGTCTTACCAGCTTACGGAATGTTCTGTGAATAGTCTGTTTTTCTCTCAAGTTTCCATTATAGAAAGCAATTTCCTCACTTTAAAAAAAAGACAAAAGAGTGAAACTTAATTTTTAATGACAGTCTGAAAGAGTCAACTATCAAACACAAACTGCTCTTTTTGTGCAAAATAGGAGTTTGCACCTTCTCACAACAGAAGAGCATAAGCTTATTCTACCACAGCTACAGTTTTTCTTTCAAAATTAGGAATATAATGGAAATAGAAATTATTAAATAATAATCTGCATAAAGACATTTTATTCAGAACTGATCATGTAAGACTTTCAAAATTCATTTTAGCTTCCAGCCTTTATTTATGCCACAGAATTTCTTTGTCACTTATATCTTGCTAACCAAGTAAATTCATACCTGTTTGTAATAAGCCGTGAGTTGACATATCTGTACTCCCCTTCGTATTTTTGTTCTATGATAGTCATCTTGCCAATTGGTCTCCTTAAACGTGTAAGGAAAAACCCTGACACAATCAAGTACGCCATCATGCTAGCTGGACCCTGTAAACGTCAAAGAGAACGAAAACATACCATCCAGTTGTTTCAAACTGCAATATCTGTACCCAAAATGCACGGAAAGCATTAAATCCTTGATTTTCTCTTCCTATGTGTCTGTATTACCAACCCCATACAATTCCCATCATGCTCCTCCTCTTTTGTGAAGTAGACATTGTTTTCTTCCTCCCAATTCCCTGTCCCCAGATGTCCTCCCTCCGAGCCTTCTAAGTCAAGTTTCTATCATAATCCAGAGGAAATATCCATCTCCTATGTTGCTTGTTTGTTTCACTAAATTTCCCGGTCCTTTCTTATTTCCTCTCCTTCACTTCCACCCAAGGAATGGCTCCTCTTTATACAGGATACAAAGAAACAGGAAACCTATTTTCTCCCTTAAACGAAAGTCATGCGAGATATGAGCAGCCAGAAAGAGCAGTGTTCTAAAGGGAATTCCCAAGTAACTGCTAAAAGAAAATACAGAACTTTCTTGTGTGGAACAATAGCTGAGTGCCTGCAAATTCTGTTTTTATCTTGTTTGCCTCAAGACAAAAAGCACTGAACACTAAGCGTGAAAACATATTTTAGAATATCCTTTCAAACAATGGATGAATCTATGACATCTAATGTTTTCCTCAGACTCCAAACAGGTACAATGCTAGTACAACGCTATAACCAAAGAGGGGAAAACTTACTTATGTAGAAAATACTCAAGTTACCTGAGCTCCTATTGCACTTGTTAGCTTGAAGATGTACAAAACTATATCCAAGAATGGCTGTAACAGAAGCATAGGAGAAAAAAAATAACATTAGAACACCAACATAATACGACGGCAGAAACTACCCCCGTCCCAGAAGAACAGTTACTGCTCTGCATAAAAAGCACAATACCACAGTGACACAAACTAAAGGCTAAGACAAAAGGAATTTCAACCACATGACATTTCCTGACAACGTTCATTCAAGAACTGAACATTGCAGCACAGAATCATAGAACAGTTTGAGTTAGAATGAATGTTAAAGATCATCTAGTTCCAACCCTCTTGCACTGGGGCAGGGACACCTTCCACTAGATCATGTTGCCTACAGTCCCATACAGCTTGGCACTGACCACCTCCAGGGATGAGGGCATCATTATCTTCAGATAAAATATGCACCATATAAAAAAATGGTTTCCTATTTTAAGTCATAATAAATTCCTCTGCTAACCAGATAAGCAAAGTGGACAAAAATCTCTTCCTAACTAAATAATTTTGAAAAATTGAGTGGAAAAACAATGCCATGTAGTTGGTTATGTACCTGATAGAAGCAATATTACAGTTAGAAAATGTACATTGTTAAACCCATTCTCTTTCAAATCTAAAGCAGCTGAAATACAGATCGAGTAGCAAGAAGTTTCTGAACACATTAGCTTGTATTTTCCTCTACATTTCCGCTTGTAGGGACATATAGCATGAAAAAATACTGTTTATTCCATTTTTTTATTTTCAAAAACCCATGGTTTACACATGAAACAGAGGAAAATGCTTATTCAATCATAATTCCCTAACCTGAATGGGTATTTGTATCTAACTAAAAATTAGCAATTATTTTTCTTCTGAAACCTAACTAGCTGAGAAAGCATACACTCGTTCCAGCTTAACTGTAGAAAACAAAACGCATCAAGTTCCTTAAAACAAAACTTAAGAAAAATTATTACAACCCACAATAACGCTTTAGCAGAAGTTGTGGAAACTGCAGAAAAAAAAAGGTATTAGTATAATATCTTTAATTTTTGGCACTATACCCCGAACAATACACACGTAAGTGATTGTTCTAACATAATGTTCCAAGCACCCATAGCTATTACTCACAGTTCTCCATGAAAAAGCTCACCTTGCTAAGGTTTGAGTACAGGTCCACTACACTGTTACAGAATTTTTCCACATCTTGTGTAAGGAGTTGATCTGGATTAGCTATTCTGTTGTCCAGATTTCCCATTTTGTAGTATGTATAGGCCCTGAAAGAAAAGAATAGTTAAGAGGCAGAAAAAGAAATCATTACCTTGGGATCTCAAATAATTAGAAACCCCTTACATCATACAATAACAGGGAAAGCAGTACAGATATTAAATGACTGTATGAAGTCAACATTGCTTGTGTGTCTGCAGGAACACATCCACAATAAATGTTGCAGAAATCCTTAGGCTCCAGGATGTCATCTTAGTTGAAGCGCAGCCCCAGACTGCTCTATGCATTGGTGCTGCATTTAGAGTTAGAAAATCCTCATAAGCACTGCATTAGTACACCTGACAATCTAAGTTTAGTGCAGAGGAACATAAGAAGCTACTCAAATTCACACATGCAGTCCAGTCTGCAGGATTATTAGCCCTAAATTAAAATAAATGAAGGACTTCGAGAGCTCACCTCTCAGTAGTAAGCAGTATGATGCCTGTTTTTTTGTTCAATTGAGCCAACTCTGTTGTCTTTGCACCTGGTACTATATACAATCTGGATAAACCACTCATCCTTAATTGCAAGCTATGGCAATTAAAAGCCCTTTCTAAACAATATAGCTACTAAGCACCTCACTACTTTCTTAGTATGGAATTAAAATGATTTGTTTTGATCCATTTAGTTTTTAAAACCACTAGATATTAAGGTGTTACTTACTTAAGATATTCCTCATAGAGGTATCTGGTGAGTCTTACTCGGAAGCAGAGTTTCAATTCATTTAGACCATATTTCAAGAAGTTATTTACTAAAGAGATCTAGAAAGAGACAGTATTTCAATATTTTGCCAACAAGGTTTAATATACCTAGATCAGCTTGCAGCACAGATTGTGCAAACACATTAAAGCAGGTGAATTGACCCCTTGAGGTCAGTAACATTGTCTGAAACACTTAACGCCAAATAGATAGTGTCTGCACAACCACTGATTAAGTTTTAATCTACATTTTTGACAATTCCAGTTCTCAGTGGGACTCACCACATCAAAAGATCTAATATAAACCAACATTCAAATAACATATCTTTAGCTCTTCTGTTAAACTCTAGAGAAGAGCCATCATTTAACAGTCACTACCTTAAAATGATCGATTCATTTTTAAGTCTATCATGATGATAGACTTACACATCATGATGATCTATTCATTTTTATCTGGTGAGGGCCAGAGATGTTGACAGCTGAAAGAAAGTTAATGGGGAAAAAGATCCAAGTCTTAGAAAAACCCGTAAGAAATTTGAAACTTGAAAAAGAAATCTTCACCTTCAGTGGTGTTGAAAATATCCCAAAACTACATTGCTGTGACATCATCCAATTCACAGGATGTTGTTATGCAGTACTAACACGTGTCACGCTAAGCAGTTAGCCAAAATTGTGATTTACAAAACCAACCTGAAAACCTAAATGTAAGCCAGCAACATAGTTGCAAGCAATGCAGAAATGTGCCAATAGTCTCCCACTTACCAAAGCCAGGACATTAAATGTTTAATACAGACCTTCACATAAAACAACTATTTCCCATGCATTCTGAGACACTCATTTGAAATCTTCTCCTGAAATTCTTAACTTGTGTCATTCTTGTAGCAGAAAATATTTCAAATACAAGAAAAGCACTTACAGCAGGCATCGCGGCAATGAAGTTGAACAAGTATTTCTTGAAATCTTTCCTGCTGCGACCAATGATAGCACTGCAAATAATCATAAGCAAAGAGTTATTTATGAGACAAATTATAAACCTTCTCACATAAGTGGATAAATTCTCAGTGGATCACATAGCAGAGAAAAAAACTCACGGGGAAGACCTGTGGTCTGTAGCGGTAGGATCAAGTATGACAAATTCAAGTAAAACAGACATTAAAAAAGTATTCTTACCGTCTCCTAATAGTACAAAAGCTCCTCTGATATAAAGAGCTAACTACTGCTGTTGAACTTCCTTATGTATTTCTGACATCACAAGATCAGAGATGACATTATTGCTACTGGCTGACTGACAGCTTAGAAAGAGTAGAATCTTCCAGCCGTACAGACAAAGTAATAGTAAGATAGAGTTGTATCATTATTAGAGTTTCATTAGATATTAAAAAATGAGAATCAATTTTCATTTATAAATGATTAAAAATTGTTGCTGATGAAAATCTACATTTATTTAACTATACTGGAGATTGAAAAGAAACTAACAGTTCACAGGTTCTGAAGAGAACAGGAAAAACAGCAAAAGCAAACTTTTTTTTTTTTTTTAAAAGAAGAATAATAACTTAAACTTTATTTTAAATAGATAATAATTTAAGAATAAAAGTTCAAGATCAAAAGCAGTTGCTTCAGTGCTGCACCAGCTATGGAACACTTGCAGAGTACAACTGCCTATGTTACCAAGATCAGCAACTTTTAAACACTAGAGTAGCAGCAATAAATTTTAAAGGACCACCTTCAGTAGCCCCTTATCTTTGTTTACAATTGTATTATGGGGGAAAAAATCTGTAATTTAACAGAACTACGTATTTCTGATTGTATTTAAATTACTTTACACCTATGTTGTTCTAAAGTCCCAAAACTCTGTTACACATCTATAATGACCCATGTACTGACTTCATTCACTGTATATCCACTACATCACTATTCTGAAGCACCTTCTTGGAAGCTCAGATAAACATAAGACTTAGAGCAGTCAGCGTATAAGATGTGACAAAGACTGAAAAATCATTTACTTAGAAGTAAATTTGGTTAAAGAAAAAGCTGTAATTGCACCCAACAGTAGAACTATCGATTTTTTTTTTTCTCTTTTCAAAAATATAGGGGTCCCTCCCACCCATAAAATTATGGCTATACCAGGTGCTCAGCTGCAGCAATAAGCAACAGAATGTCTGAATCAGAGCACCCTCCCTGCTGAACATAAGGAAGAATATTTTAAAATAAGAAGCTAGATACCTTTCAATGACTGTCCCATTCTGAATCATCCAAATATCACAGTACGTGCGGACTACCAGCATTACGGCAATAAGCAGCAAATAACCTGTCTAGTACAAAAATAGATATGTAATAGTTAAACAATGGATACAAATAACCACACTTTTAGTTCTCTAACAACTAAAAGTACACGCTCATTTTTGCATTTATGTGTTTTGTTGCCATTTTGAAACACATACTATAATTTGGTCCTATTCTAACAAGGCACCCTGCAAGAGAAAACAACTCCAAAAATGCTCCTTTTTATTTGTTACTGCAGGCAATGCTTACCTCCTTACAAAGTGCTCTAGGGACCATTATTTTCAGGATTCGACATATCCTTGCAATAAACACTCTGTCCACCATCGCTCGCTCCTTCTTTCCTTCTTTCTGCTCAAAGAACAAGCAAAACAAGAAAAGTGAGATTTCCTGTAAAGTATGTTTAGATGATGTAGTATTTTCCCTATCTGCATTACTTACAGCTATGTTCCTTCTGCAGTTTTTGCAATTTTTCCTGCCAGTTTAAGACTTGCTTGCACAAGTTGAACGAAACGTAGGATTGTACATCTTAACAGCTAACACCAATCCTAAGTAAGAACTAAGCCATCAGAACAAGGTGCATTAGGAAACAGCTGTCATGATAGACAATTATATTTAGTTCAAATTTTTGCTACAAATAATGCTGTGATCTGCACTGCTTATTAAAACATGCAATTACAAGTTATAAAGTATTTTGCCATCTCTTTAATTGCTTGTCTCTGGAAGACATCATTTGGCAGTATTTCTAACAACACATTCCATTGTTTCTTGGGATCATCAGTGCTTTGAACTCTGCAGGCAGACGTTAGTTGCTAAGCATACAGGCAAATTTACAAAACTAGTCCTTAAACATTCATAAAGCACGAAGAGACAAAAAAGCAATGGTACACATCAAGCACTTATGAAAAGCTCAGCCATATGTGATTAACCAATTCTTCCGTTTGTTTCACCATTGCAAGTCTGAAGGTATAATTCATCAAATTCCATCTGCATCATACCCATCATTCTGTCCAAAATAAAACTGCAACAGTGGGACAGGAAGTAAAATAATCAACAGCACTTAAAATTATCAAATATATATTACATGAAGGAATACTTACCTCATTGTTCTGCAAGGCCTGTTTTCCACTTCTTTTACTGTCAAAGAAAAATAAAGTCTTTCACTTTTCATTAACATGCATCTTTTGTTTTGATCTCTCCAAACAGCAGACAACAAGAAAAGGTTGAGATTACATCCCTACTTCAAAGCAGGGTAGGGACTTCACAGCAGGGCTACCTTTTACATCAGACTTGCTACTTTGACACTTTCTGCAAGGAAAGGGTACTCCTTCCACCATTTGTTTTCACGTAGGGGATCAAGTCTCCCACTTACCTCTTGAGTTGTGCTTCACCTTGTACTTTGCACCATGAACTCCAGCGTTTCTATGCCTCTAACACACACTGCGTAGGCCTGGCTACAAGGTTCCAGGGACCACAAATGAAACTACATGGCAACTCAACCTGAATGTTTCACACTCGCTACAGAAGCCCAACAGATTTGTTTTGCATGATATCAGACTTCCAAATAACTCAGCTCATTTTACTATATGTAAAGATGATCTGTTTTTTCCCCTGCAGCACAGGCTTATAAAGTCAGATCCTGTGAAACAAAGTTACTTTGAAGGAGTGCACTGGTTTTCATTTTGTCCTTTTTTTCTAACACATTTGAAAATAAGGGAAAGAAGAATAACATTTATCAACTAGTACTAAACAATCACCCAAAACCACAAGGGCTTTCTTTTTCCCCTTTAAAACAGGCAAGCTAGCACACAAGACAGCTATGCTTTGTCTTCCGTTCTGAACATTCAAGCATCAAATAAGCACACGAGGCCGGTGGGACAGTTTACGCGTTTAGGTAATTTAAAAGTGACAGCTATCCATATCAAACTGTAACTCATCATTCCTCAAACATCATACTAAAAATATTTACAACAGGCTGGCCTTAAAACTACAATAGCCATACGGTTCCAAGACATGAGGGCTGCTCCAAAAGTAACACCTCCTCTTTTATGTTGGCCCACGATGTCAGAGGTGGATGTTGGTGGGATGGCAGCAGAGAGTGAACCTTCCCACAAACATCCCATTGCAATTTGTTGCCATGTGACAGATGGCAGCAGAGGAGCAGTCTGACACAATGGCATCTGACATGGGAGTGGGGATGAAGCAAAGGTGTGGAATTGATTTTCTCCATGCAGAAAAATCGGCACCCACTGACATTCACTGACACTTGCTGAATGTTTCTGGAGCCCAAACAGTGGCTGTGAGCACAGTGAGGCCGTGGTGCATTTCTGCAGCAGCAACAGCAAAAGTGGGTCATCTCCACTGGGGCAGATATTTACAAACATGGCATGCTAGCTCCTGTTTGTGGCTGGTGAAAATGCACAGCTAATGGTGGTGACTGCACTGAGAAATTTTGTGTTTCGTAGCTGAGAATTTGTTCTATCAAACAGTGCTCTTTGTAGCTGTTGCAGTATCCATGAAACTAAATTGGAGGCATTACTTTTGGAGCTACCTACCCAGGAAATCACAGGGAAGCAGAAACCAAGCAAGGCACTGTTCCTTCTTCCACCAACACCCAAACAACTGCAGACACTGCCCTGCAACCACTTACCCCACAACTTTATCAGCACCATCACTTCACAACTGTGCTTTGCAGTGCTGTAAAGAAAGTATCCAGGACGAAACTATGCCTGTTTTAATTTATGATGATTAAGAAGATCGAATGTCACTGACCAATAACTTAATTGCAAAGAAGGAAGAGGCAGGGCAGCAGAAGAGTATGAGAAAAGGAGACCAGAAAGTGAGAAGGACGAGATGCCAGCTTAATAAGAGCTTCATTAAAGGTGAGACACAAACCCGAAAGGAGAAGATAAAAATCTAAAGCTACTTGTGCAAAATACAGAGCAAAGAACGTGACAGACAGCAGAGGGCAGAACAGGGAGAAATAAAAGTTCTGAAGATGTGCAACACAATGGAAACATTTCTGGAAATGGTAACAAACAGCATGCAAAGACTAAGAAACCATTGAGTTTGAGCAGACATCCCAGTGAAGTAGGAGCGATGTGCTGCTGCTGCATGGAATCTCTTTCCCTCTTGGGACATCTTCTAGTTTTTCAAAGTACAAAAGACCAACTATTTACAAAGTCCTAAAAGCAGGGGCCAGTTTAAGAGTTCAGTCACATCTGGTTTGGGACCAAGAGAAAAGCAGCACTCTTACGAGTTAACAACTGCGATCGAACTAAGCGGGTACCTTCCCGCGTGATTCATGACTTGCAGAAATGCAAGATATAAGCGCGCTGCTCTTCCAGATATTTTGTATACAATTCCTGCCTTAGTTACTTCAAGGCCTGCTAACGTTTGAAGTCACATCACTCAATATACAACTACTGCAGCTTTAAAAGGATCAGAAGTGAATACACTAAAATAGTAATATATGAAAAACATGAGGGCCAGCATTATTCCAGCAGCTGAATACCTTTGATGTGTTTGTTAATACATTTCTCCTACAGAAACTGTAGAAATTCAGTAGGTGAAGTAACTGAGCTCACGTGAAACTGATGATCCACTAAAGAAAAGGAATTGTTCAGAAACAATGATCTTATATTTGCAAACTTGTATTTAATTAGAATTTGCATTCATAAAGTTTAAGACAAAAATCACATATTTGTAAATTCAAAGCTTAATGAAAATCAAGCTCTGACAGCATTTTTCTTTCTAAAGAAGCATGCAAGTTCAAATAAGAGCAATACCTCAACAAGAAAGGAAGCAATCATAGATGAACTATGGCTTACCTAGATGCAGAACAACTACTATGGCTACACGGGTCCAAACAGTTGCTCTGAATACTAACAAAATTAGTCCACTGTTATTTTAAAAAAGTAAAACCATTTTGCGCAACAAAAGACTCTGCCACCATTCTGCCTGGAAAAAGCTGCAGAACTTTCCTTCTCAGAAGTCACACTTTTCCAGCTGGCACTACTCCAGACTCCATTAACCATGGCAGAAGTTCGTGTGAGAACTGTGACTGCATTCTCATTGAATTTTAAGACTAAATAACACCCTCAATTAGTCAGCAAGTCTACCTGGTTGCAGCAGAGAGCACTAACATCCACATCGGTTCCGCTCCCTGGTGTTCCAGACTTGGTGCTGGAGCAGCACAACCCTTCGTGCTGGAGGAGGGTAACCGCTACCCGCTGTCCAGCTCCTCTGCTGCGCTTTCCCGGCACAGAGGTCACATCTGAGCAGCACAGGGGAAGGGCTGCTTGGAATCAAAACACGAGGCTGCTTTTCGCTGCAATGCCTGTTTGAGAGATGACCCTACCCACACGCACTGCCCTGCAGCTGGAGCTACTCAGCGCCTTTCACTGGAGTTACTGGACCCAACATCGGAGGCCTCAATGCCCCAGCACTGCAGTGCCTGACTCAGTGATGTGCCAGGGTGGTAGATATCGATACAGCTTGGGTTAGTGCTGTTTGTCACATGGTCACTCAATTAGTACTACCACAATTCAGGCAGCTACTATCTAACTGCAGAAAAGCCCTACTTTCCATCTTAAATATGGCTGCTCTCACTTCACCACCAGATCCTGACACTGAAACCCTGCCTGAGAGCGTGCACACTGAGGCTGGCTGGCTGGGATAACAAGAAGTACTGAAGCAAAAGTGATTTCCAGACAGTTTGAATGGAAGCAATGCTGGATTCACCAGCGGAATGGCAGATGTCCCATAAGAACACACTTCAGCTCCTCCTTACCTTGAAGCTTAGACAGTCCAGTGACCATTCACCATTCATTTTCTACCCTTTCCTTCTACATCAGGAAGTACAGAGTTTTTTCTTCTACCCTTCCCTGACTTTCAATCATTGTGGGGTTTTTTGTTTGTTTGTTTTTTGTTTTCTTTTTAACAAATTCCAGCCACAGGCATCCCCTAGGGCATTAGATTTTATCCAGTAGAATTACACAGATTACAGAGAGCAGGAGAACACAGCAACTTGCTGTAAGTGACAAAAAAGCACGAGGCTGTCAGAATAAGGCTACAAGAACTCAACAGCATCCATGGCAACAGAAATAAAATCAAAACACTAAGGTATACAGCATGAAGCAATGACATTCAGGAAAGAAAATTATGAATGCCTAACTCTGCAGGTTAAAACCAACATGATTTTAAACCAAAACAGGGCAGTCTGCAGACAGAATTTATATTTTGGAAGCATGAGTCAAGCACAAATTAATACAGTAACGTTATTCAAGATTATGCAAAAACTTGTGTATTGAGCTGCCCTACTAATTTATTTCTCCTAAATAATAAAACCCATAGAGATGTAAAAGCTAGCTTTCCTCTGGCCATCGCAGTGCCAGAAGAATACATATTCCTCTAGCAGAATTATTTCTTAATAAAACTTATCTCCAACAGCTGCTTGCTTTTGAGTGTTCCCACATGGGAGACCCTAACTGAAACTAAGTTTACAGCCAGGGTAAAGACAGGAAGTGATGGGCAGACAAACTTTAGATGTGGATCCTGCTTTGAGCAGACACGTGGACTAAGTGGACTGAGGTCTCTTCTATTCTGAACTATTCTATGATTCGTTCCATGATTCTACATCTTCAAAAAAAAAAAAAAGTCACAAAAAACTAGAGATGCAGTGGGACACGTATGACCTGAAGAAACTTCAGGGAAAGCAGCATCCAAAATGTAGCCTGCTATCTGTAATTTAACTGCACAGAGCTTTTACAGCAACTAAATGCACTTACGGCAAGCCAAGAAAGGCATCAGCAGCACTGGGCCAACACAACTCCAGCAGGCTTCTCGCTGGTATGTGCATGGTAACTGAATAGCAGCTCACTGAAGATAAGTAAATAGGTAAGTACTTACCTAATAAATAGGAGGTAATAGAACAAAACACCTTTCCCCAACATAAGAAACACAATCAGACAAAAAAAGGCAAGGTGTTTTAAAGAAAGTGGTACAGTTTCAGCACAGGCACCTGGCAGCTGATCCTGCTTAATGGGCAGCAATGCAGCACAGAAAGAGGGAGGCAGAAATCTTGAAGATAATATCATGCGATTTCAGTCTCCAAGTAAGTGTTGATCACAGCACTCAGCCTTTGGATTTTCCTCTGCATTTCCTTATCAGTCAAACCATTCTCTCTGAAGAGATACACAGCAATGGTGCTTACTCAAAAATTCTCAGCATTACTGCAGATGAAAGTGATTTCAGAAGTACTGGGAAAAGTCTTCCAGAGACCATCAAGTCTAGTTACTGAAAGGTTCAGAACAGTTCCCTAGTATTAATTAGCAAACTGGAATGTTAAAGGATTACAGCTTCTTGAAATATCCTCTTTCCAGAATAAAGTTTACTAGAGTTCTGTGGAAGCAATCCACACTGAGCTAAGCTTAACCACATGGAATTGCAGATGAAGACAGAAATAAGCAAGTCTTCCAATTTAACAATAGGTGAAGAGGAAATCAGGGTTTGAAAATGGTATTCTGTGCTTAACTGCAAAGAAGCTACAAAGTTCAGGTCATGCTATGTGCCTTCTACAGAGCAGGATGCCTAGCTTCTGCTCAACACAGTACAAAGGAAGAGTGCTATGGAGAGAAATGGAGCTTTACAAACAGTTGTTACCTCTGAGCAATCTTTGCATTTGTCTTTTGCAGATCTTCCTAGATTACAGGTGCAGTTTTCAGTCTGCTTTGCAGTTGGAATACCGCTCTGACATTGTAAAGACAACGCAATTCAGACAACTAAAGACGGAATACAAGAGCACAGACTGTTAGACCGTGATGGAATAATGCTCTACTGAGAAACACAGTGTGTACCTCCTAGAGTAATCACTGACAGACAGCTTCCCATTGCACATCCCCCACACAGCAAGAGTGCAACAGCAGTTACTTTGGGTCAAGGGCAGCAACCCTACTCAGAAGCATGGGCACAGTCCAAAAGCATGCATTTACACAGTGCCCTGAGTGCACACAGAAACAAAGGGAACAATTTTCTTGGCTCGAAGTTGACAACTAGTTGCAGCATAACCAAAAATAATGTGAGAGAATGCATTTGGGTGACCCAGAAGGGGACTGAGAAGGTCACTGGCAGCTGTGTACTGCAAGCTGAGCTCTGACTGCTGCACGGCTAGAGCTCGGAAAGTTTCTAGAAACATTTCAGAACGCAACAAAGCAGCACTGTTGTAGAGGAAAATCTCAGTTTGAGTAGAAGCCTGCATCTCAATAATGGAATAGTTCAAAGGAAAAAGGCTAAAGCTATTGTTTTTCCATATGGTTGTGCTTTGGCATAAGCTGTTGCTGCAGCTCTCCCTCAGGTACAGCAGTGGAAAAAGACAGGCTTGTAATTTGTTCTGTACTTCCTGAAAGTGAAAAAAATCTGCTTCACGCTGTCACACACTCTTACACTACATCTTGGCTCAGAGAACAATCATTTTATGCAACTTAATACAAGAGAAGCCACAAATTAACTACCCAGGCCCAAACCAAAGGCAGTCTGAATGCTAGGAGCAGGCCTGAGTCACCCGGTTTCTCCTGTCTCCATACCCTCCAGCTGAAGACAGGTTTTCTGAGCCTCAGGCAGTATTCTTCCCTCTAAGATTAGATTTTGATACATCTTCTAGTAATTCTGTCTGTATGTTTTGTAAGGTTTTTTGTTTTGTTGGGCCTTATGGTTTTTGTTTTTGTTTTTTTTAAAACATTAATGCACATGTAGCAAGTAGCAGACTGAACAGTCACCTTTACCTTCTGTGAAGTCCACCCTGATGTAGCTGCATAGTTTTCCTTGATACCTTCTTTAACCTGCCCATCACGCAGCACAGGCTCTCTTTACACCTGCCACACAGATGTAAGCAGCCTAGCCATCTGCGGCAATGCAATTTCACCCTTTTTCTCGGTCTCGGGGCCTCCCCACTGAACAGGCCCCTTTGTGCAAAGTACGCAAGCACGGCTCTCACACACCCATCTTCAGAACACGGAGGAACAAGGCACACTAATGAAAGAGAATATCATCTTACATATACAAACACTGAATATCAAAAAGTGTGACTTGCTTTAAGTTAAAGACGCCACTTGCTAGGTTTTAACTTCTGCGTTAGATTTCGCAATGTTTCAACAAGTTTCTGTCACTTCCGGTTGCACTTCTATGAATCACTGCCAAGTTCAAGGGCAATCCTGCCAAACACCAGCTTCCACTCCCTCAGCAGAAAAAGGTTGAGAAGCCCAGTGATAGGTAGATGCATGTGTCACCTAAGATGACCCATGGGAGAGCCTGCCTGATGTACACTGCATCAACAGCTCCTTGCTCTGGCCTCTCCCCTTGCTTTAGCCAGACCTCACCTCTTAAGCCCCAGGTAAACATTTTTCTTCCCTTATGCATTTTTTCCTCCACAGAAGGGACAGAAATCACTTGGACTTCAGAAGTTTTAAGTTCCCATACTCAAGCATTTCCTTGGATTCTAAAGGACATACTGGGTGATAAGGAAGGCCACTGTGTTGAGGAGCAGATTCCAAACATCTTTTGTCACCTTCACACGTACTATAAATTCCTATTATATTCTGCTTATTCTCATTCCCTACCTTTGCAGTTCTGAACTCTTGACTGAAGCACCTTCTACTCCTTTCAGTCGTCTCTTCCAGCAGAGATCTGTACGTGTTAAATACTTTCTGAAAGTAATCCCCATACATTCTCCATTTGTGCAAGTACTTAATTTTAAATCACGCAGAGACTCGGGAACAATTCTCACTGGAGTGAGAGAATCACAGACAAGGCCCAGCTCCTTTACACAACACCCATTAACATTTTATTTCTGAAGCAATCAAATCTTAAGCAAACGTCCTGCTTCCTGTTCTAGGCAGTAATGTCTAACACTTATGACAAAGCTCATAAAACATGGGGTTACACTTCTGCAGATGAAAGATAACTTCATTTTATTTAACACATTACACAGGTTTTGGTTTTTCCTTCATTTTACAATCCTATACTGTATAACCCTATTTCATCATTTACCACCTTTTTGAGTGTTGACATCGAGTACAAGCTTACTGTTCTTGTTTACAGAAGTAAAATTTTAGATGAACCATACCGGACAAGTGGGAAAATGAAGGGAGGGAGCTGAAGAGCAGCTCAACAGGTCAACTGTTTTGGTCGTTCCATTGTTTTGGCATTGTTTTGGCTGGTTTTTTCAATGCCACGCAAATATGAATTACAAACTACACTCAGGCATTGTCAGTAAAGCTGAAGCCATCTGCATTCAATTAAAACAGTAATTCTTAGCAACAAATAGCTATTCCATAGTAACAGCGGCTGTTAAGAAATATTTGCTGTCTGTGCTTGTATGCAGCCAAAGAGAACTTGTAATACACCGGAATACATCATCACTTGGAAATAATCTGTTGCATTTACCTAAGTTCTATTTCAGTACTTTTTATCATTTAAAAAAACATCCATTCCAAAACCCTTTTTTTTCAGACCTTGCTCAGTGTTAAGGTCTTGTTGGCATTAAACTTGGTTGTTTTCGCTGACAGAGGACAAAGTACAAAGACTACTGATCGGACTCACATTGGTTTTCCTTCTTTCTTCTACTCTTCAAATCTTTCTCCAATGCTCAATAGTGAAAAAATAGAACCATAGGTCTTTAAAATAGATTTTATGAGCTATTTCTCTAAACAGAAGCAAGCTTTTCCGTGGTCAGACAAAGATTATCGGTGCTGAAGTCACCTGTGCTGTCAAAAACAGCTCATGATTGACTGAAGTTGTGATCAGTTTTTACTGTACTATACACCGAGAATAATGTATTTTCTCAAACAAGACAATATCTTTTGACTCTAAAAACATTCCAATACAGCAGCTCAAGTCATAATTGCATTTACATGTAACAACTTCTTTTCTCCCAAGAAATGAAAGTTTTTCCAAGGAAACAGACTTCTCGAGGAGAGCAACTCAGTTGGAGAAATAGTGCCATTTTTTCTTTCTGTGGTTTACAAGTAACATGGAATACTAGCGAGCTACTGACTGCAAGCAAACTGTTCTATACTGTGCTGTTTTTGAGGATTTTAGAAATTTGTGGTTAAAATTTACTGTAAACTCCAAGTGAAACAGCCTCTCAATTCTGCAAAACTCACGTGCAATGCTATAAGTCTTACCAGCTGTGACTAATGCAACTAACACTAATTAACTGATCTTTGACCTACTAAGGTAGGTTAGCATGACATACAGTTTAATTATTCATACATTACTACTTGATATGAGTTGTACTGCACTTTGCCCCTACTGTCTGACAGCAGAAATGTAGGTGAGAGTTGTCAGCTACAGAAGCCATGGTAGGAAAAAGAGACTATTCCCTATAAAAATTAACACACACAATATGAAAAGGCTGTGTAAAGTCTGTAAGTTTGTTTTGTTACTCTTTCAACAAACAAACATTTGATTTGCTAAAACAGGAGGGCTGCTCTGAAAGCAATGCCCCCTATTTTATTATGTTGGCCCACAATGTCAGAGGTGGATGTTGGACAGAGACAGTTTGACCTCTCCTGTTTGACAGCAGAGGTTGAACCTTCCCACCAATGTTCCATTCCATGTTGTTGCCGTGTGACAGATGGCAGCAGAGGGGCAGCCTGTCACAATGGTGTCTGACATGGGAGTGCGGATGGAGGAAAGGTGTCACTGAATTCCTCCATGTGGAAAAAATGGCACCCACGGACATGCACCAACACTTGCTGAATGTTTCTGGAGCCCAAGCAGTGGATGTGAGCACAGTGAGGTGGTGGTGGTGAGTTTCAGCAGTGGTGACAGTGGTCACCTCCACTGAGGCAGATATTTATGAGTGCTACATGCAGGCTCTTGTTCATCATTGGCAAAAATGCAGAGTTCATGGTGGTGACTGCATTGGAAAAGAGCGTTTTGTAGCTGAGAATTTGTTCCATCAAACAGTGTTATTGTGTTCCTTGCATCTGTTATAGTTCCCATGGAAATAAATAGGAGGCATTACTTTTGGAGCTACCTATGTATGTTTGATTTTTCATTTGCATTTTATCTTATTTTACTCCTCAATTTTGGTCAGCAGTGATACTGAACCACTGCCAGCATTCCAGCAGAAATTTAAAAGAGACATTTATTCCAGGAAAACATGATATGATGTCATACCTTATTCTGAACATAAGGTGCTTGTTAAGTCCACATACTAAAACTGCTGGGAAGGAAGAAGTCCTGCAGCTAAATTTTACAGTTGCACTTGAGCAGCCAAACACTGGACTACAGTCAAGTCTGCAAAATCTATCTTATCCGGTAGGAGGTTCACAACTACAGTTTCAGCTTCCAGAATTCAAGAAGCTGAAACTCACCTCACATAAACAGGATGCAACATTTTCAGGCATTATACACTAAGGTGAACAAAGGAGTTCACACACTTAGAACTACAGTTTGCCACTACTTGCACACTTGGGTTAGCCTCAGGCTGCAGATATGCTACCTGTCCTTGTCTAGCCTGCAAAACAAAATTCTTCTCCTTAGGAAGAAGTAAAATTTAGGCCAGTCATACCTCCCCCAACTTCTCCCTCTTCCCAAAGAGGGCATGAATTAGATGGTACCTCAGGCCTTCGAAATTTTTCATCATTACTGCATGAAGCTTTGCCACTTACTTGTACGTCAGCACCACATACTGGCACAAGTATGCTGGAATATAAGAAGATTTGGCACAATGACTGTCTCTTCCAAAAGTATGCCATGATTTCCATTAGCAACAAAACATTAGGAAATGAACAATACATAAACAAGACTAAAAGAGGATGAGGCAATGGTAATAAGGGGATGCTTTTGTAGTGCAGGCAATGCAGCTTGCTTACTGCCTGCTCTTGATAGGCAGCATTCTGTAAGGCTCCTGGCAAGATTTGCCTCACAAGGAAAACGTGGAGAAAAGAATGAAGATCAATGGGCAAAAGCCATTGCCAAAAATAGCATTCAAGCAGCAGCACATCTGGTTTTGAAACAACTGAGCAGTGGATGTGAAGTCTGAAATTCATGCCCACAGTACAGTAGCAGTATTAAGACCTACGCTATGGAGGGACTCCAAAGCATGACGCAAAACCTGCACAGGTGGAACAAACCAGCTGGCAAACACGGTACTTATTTTGGAAACTGCATTTCTAATAGATTTGAGAAAGCAAAATGGCATAAGAGAGGAGGATTGCAGCAGCAATGATAAAGATGAGGTATCAGGATGACTGCAGTATGGGTAGAGGGAAAGGGAAAGGCCAGGTCAGACCACCTCAACTCCATTTGACTGCTAAATGTATGAATCACCTCCACTTTGCAGGCACCACTCAGATCACAATAGTCTTTGGTCCACCTAATACATACAAATGCTGTACCTAGCAAAATCGTAACGTTCCTGCAGCAGGAATGCATTCCAAACCTGATGTTGAGCATGAAAGCTACCGCTCAGTTTCACTCTATTCACTCTCGATGAATAGAGGCACTGTCCTCACCAAGTCCAGCAGATCATCATCAGGAGACCTGCAACAGAAACAGCTCACGGGGACAACCCAGGACCCACATTACATGTATTTCAGGAGTACACTAAATGCACTACAAAACTACACTGGACCTCAATCTACAATTGACGATGTGCTCCAAAACAAACAACCTACAGTATGTGCTCCAAGTTCGCTCCTCAATGAAGCGAGAGCAAGGGAAGCGTGAGCAATCAGGCGGTTCACTTCACAAGCACACTTTTGGTCTGAGGTACTACCAGGGCTGCCTGCCTTGGTCTTTCATACTAACACCACTAGAACACACCAAGTGGGAAAACCTTGTACTACAGCATCAGTAATCCTCCCAACTCCACACTTTCAAGCCCTTCTATACAGCTTTCCACCTTTTTACAAAGGTGTTGGACTAAATTCAGCGAGATAACTGAAAAATATCACCCTTCCCCAGCAGCGGGATGGAAGAGTAACTCTCAGCAAGAGCCTGGGATCTTCTTGTTTCCCACATAAACAACGTAACGTAGCAAATTCCAGGAAGCCCTATGCCCTCACAATTCGTGTGTGTTGTATGACGAAGTTACCTAACTTCAGAAAGTTCTAACGATATCACATGTATGGAAGGAATTAGATAAAATAACACTAGATCGTTGCTTAATTGCAGGTATGTTGTTACTTAAGCCTATTGAGTAAGTCCATTTCACCATCATCCCTGAGCACCGGGACCGGGCTGTAGCAAGCCCACGACACCTAACTGTACACAGCATATCTTCAGAACGCGGCCAGCGATCGGAGCCCACAGATCCGCCTCAGTCCCCAGAGGGCCGGCCCGGCGCATCCCACCCGCACACACCCGGTGCTCCGCCGGGGGCCGACAGCTGCCTCCCTCGCAGCGCTGAGACACCCTCAGGGGTAACCTCTCCGAAACGGCCGTCAGCTGCCCCGCTGCCACGGCATCAGAACAACGGGCTCCGTTGTTACCTGTGCAGATAGGGCATGCGGGTATTTAACCCGCTCTTAGCGCTAGCTCACAGATGGGGACAGCTGGGAAAACAAACGCACCCCGAGCAGCGAAGCGGCGGGGCGGCACAACCCGCCCCCCACAGAAAGCGCTCCCGCGGGCGGAGGCAGCGGCCCCCGGCCAGGCTGCAGGCNCTTCCCGGCGCCCCGAGCCCCGGCCTCGCGCGCTCACCCGTGCTGGGCGGCGGCCCGGCGCTTGCTGAGCAGGCAGAGCAGCGCGCAGGCGGCGGCCGTGGCCCCGGCGATGGCGGAATGGCGCACGGTAAGGAACTTGCTGTAGGCGGCCATGGCGAGAGCAGGCGCGGAGCCCAGCCGAGCCGAGCGGAGCCGAGCGGGGAATGCCGGGACGAAGGGCGGAGCCCGGCCGGCCGCGCCTCCGCCGGAGAGACAGAGTCGGCGAGCCTGTGTATGTCTGTGTGTGTCTGTGTGTTTGTGAGCTGCCAGCACCGCGCCGGGCTCTCCCCGGGAGCGGGGGGCGGCGCCTCGCGCAGTGCAGACAGCGGCGATCGGCGCTCCCTCAGCGCCCCGCGCGCAGCGGCTGAGGGGGCGGGCGGGGCCCGGCTGCCGCCCTGCGCTTCTGTGGCACCGCGGCGGGGTGAGATGTGGCTGCCCGGTGCGAGTCCCCAGCGCTGTACACGGGTGAAGGCGGCGCGCGGTAAGCCTTCCAGAAAGGCTTTCGCGTCCGTTTGCCGTCCCGTGTTTCTTTCACGGCTGCGAGGAGCTGCTAGGGCAACCGCAGGACGAGACGTGCGGGTGCGGAAACACCCATGACTCTATGCACGCCTGATCGTTCTCTGTGCGGGCATTTCCCTCAGAAAGACACCTGGCACCGCACACCGAGCGGCTGTCGAGGCGGGAGGTGGCCCGGCCGCCTCTGTGCTGCGCTGGGGCGGTGCTGCGCGCTGCGGTGCCCGCGTTGCTCCAGCCAGAGCTGCGCGTGCGGAGCGAAGTGCCCCGAGAGTCGGTGTACCTGCTCTCCGTGTGAGGAAGGGCTTTCATACAGGCTTCTGAAAATGTTTCCATACTTTTGAATGTTGCACTTCAGTTGTTGTAGTATGAGTGTGTGCATCGCGCTGTCCATTCCTCGAGTATTCCCGTTCCTTTCAAATGCGTGTGCCAAGAGCGTCGGGGCTGAAGCTGCAGTTGGTTGAGCACAGTCTCTGCTTCTTCCTTGGGAATCACCACGTCCACCTCTTTCGCTCTCCCTCTCCACATCCCGGGTACCACCAGGCATTTGGGGGCAAGTGTGTGTCTGGGTGCTGAGCTGCATTCTCAGAGCATCGGATTGTCCCCATTTCCTGTGGCACTGCGGACAAGGCTGTTAAATCTAGTTCTCACCCTCAGCTGTGTGCCTTGGACAAATCAGTGATCTCTGCTTTAGAGCGTCTGTACATTGTGTTTGGGGGGGAAATCGTAAACTGTTTGAAGTGTTTTCTGATCCTCAGGAAAATGAACAGCAGAATCACAAAACATTACTGAGTTCATTGTGTATCAAGATTTTGCTCTCTATCTTGCTCAAAGTTGAAGGCCCTTTTTTTTTTTTCTTTTAAGTTTTAGATACTTTGGCAGTAGGTAAATCAGAGAACCTAAAATAGGTAGTATCCTCATCAAATCCAGTTTCTTATATTCGAATCATTATGAAAATGAAACTTCAGAAATTTTCAGGTTTACTGAGTCTTTGAAGTACAGTTTTGCTGGTACTTTTCATCTCACTGTCTGTGCTGGGATCGAGAGCAGTGTGGTTTTGTGACTCTCTTCTTTACAAACCCCTCCCCTGCCAGGCTCGGGTTGGCTGTACCTTCCGCTGAACAGCTATCTAATGTAGCCCAGCTTTGTTTGCATACGATGTCCATCCATTTGGGCCATGCTGACCTTTGTTGTTTGCGTGACTTGTGTTCTGCTGTGTTTATCTTCTGTCCTTATCCCACCTTTTGAAGCTACCCAGTGCCATGTCACATCACTTAGTTCATTCATCTTCTAACTTGTCTCTAAATAATTTCACAAATGCTTGTCATCTTGTAAGAAACTTGTCTCATCATCCAGTCCTTGCACTGTTCAGTCTATCTACTTATTGTCTCCACTTTTCAATGTTGCTTTCTTGTCAGAAAAACTTTGTTAGTGGAACTGATAAATGGGCACTTAGTTCAAGACATGAGGTTTTTATTGATCCATTATTTCATCAGTTTCCAACACTCATGGGTAAGCATATCCTAGGTAAAATCACCCACACTGATCAAATGCTTTTGTGACAGAAGCTCCTTCTTTGTTCTGCAGTTTGATATCTGCTGTATTTCAATACTTTACATGTTGCAGCCACATATATATTCTTGGCTTTCTTGGTACAAGTAAGATTTTTCCAAGGTAGCAAGGAACAACATTAATTAAAATGTATCTGAAATATAAAAGCTAGAGCTTTGAAGAAAATAAAGCAAACTACAAAGGCTGTTAGCCGTATTGTGATGTGTCATTACTCTGAAGAAGCAAGATCAAATTGATAACTGTGCTTTTGATACGGTCAATGGTATGGTTCAAATTTCTCTTCAGCTATGTAAGAACATAGATAGGAAGAAAGCTATTTAAACTTGAAAATGCACAGTGGAAGACTGAGGTCTGTAGGAAGAAAAAAACACATTTACTGTTAAAGCCGAAAACCCAGTAATGGAAATACGGAGACGTCGTAACAGCAGTGTTAGGTTGTGGTCCTGTGCTTGGAGTTTTGAGCAGCAGTAGCCACCCGAACGCCTCCCAGCCCAGCTGGCTGCTTTTTCTACACAGGATGCCACGCTCTCAGATGTGCTGCTTATTGAGACCAACTTACAAAGTTAACATTGGAGGACAGAAAAGAGTCAGAAGCTTTTGCTTTTTCACCCAGATCAACTCCCTGACAGGTTTTGCAGTGCAACCCCACAAACACCACTTGATTGAGCAAAATATAATACGTTGTGCTTGATTTTCACAATAAACAAATTGCCTACTTAATAAAAAGCAGTGATAAAATTAGTAAACAGCTTAGATTCTCAGGTCACGTCTTCACTCAATATTGATTTTAGCCTGTTTAGTTTTAGGGAATGGGTCTAAGACAGGAAGATTAGAAACTTGTATGGAGTGTTTTATCCAACTAGCAATTATGTGAATACATCTGTTTTAAATGGAGTCTAGGTTAACAAATGAGAAGATGCTCTGATTTGTTGTTTTTTTTTTTCTCAGAACAGGAAGAACCTGTATTATTTGCTGTTGGCACTTGGCGTACAACAACCAGCTATTTTCTGAGAACAACATATCTAATAATTAAATGAAAATCATGCTGTTTATTATAGGTCCAGTGTAACATTAATATTAGGGAGAGCAATTTACAAGCGTTGTGAAAGGTGAGAGAAGAATGAGATTAATTTATGTTGATGTAAGCTGTAAGATGCACACTGTATAGTGTGTGTAAGTTAAGTTTGAAAGGAGTTTGTATGGTGCTGGTCTCCATTCTGTACTCTTGCACTTGCTTGAGATGTAAGTCCATAAAAATTCAGCAAGATTGTTCACTTCTTTGATGTTACTGCGATATTTGAAAACTTAGTAACTCGTAGAGCAAGAAGGACAGTTCCAGAGATTGATGTGGTGTCTTCTGTCATACCTATGTTCTCTGTTAGGTATATCCAGCCACTTTCAGGTTGTGGTTTTAGAACTGGCATGGTTTGCAGGGAGATTAATGAACTGCTCTGTTAATGTATGCACCAGTGTTGAATGATAAGGTTTTGTCAGTTTTACTGAAGCCCTATGCCAGAATATTAATTTCTTGCTCAAGTTTTAACAGAAAGAAATGTTTCATCTGAAGCTGAGCTACATTTAATTTTGTATCAGTGTATATATGTGTGATGAATAAAGATATGGATTATTCCAATGACAAGTTCATCAATACAGCCAGTACCAACCAAATTGAATCATTTCATGTTTAGTCACTTCACCTGACTTGAAACTCCGGTGTGGGTGAAGTAACGTGGACATGTTATCAGCCACTCAAAAACCAAGCCTCCGCCTCCATGAAACATATGCCAATTATACCACGAGTTTAATCTGCAGAGTGGGGCCTTTGGGGTGAAATTGAAATGGACATAAACTGTCTTTGATCTGCAGAACAGAGAGAGAGAAAATGCTTCCACCTCTTTGTTCTCCCGTTTCTTTTCTTGTTCTTGCACTTTTCTTACCCACCTCCTCCAGGGCCCCCAGGTGATTGGGATATTGCAGGAACTTAAGATGTGGGAAGACAGTCGTTATGTGCAGAAAGTAAAATTTGGGAATAATGTGGGGAGACAAATTTAAAGGCTGGATAGAAAAAAATACTTAGAGAGCTTAGAGGGTATGGTGTTGGCTTTTAAATACATTGATGCATGGAGGCTTTCTGTACCATTACTGCCTTACTTTCCTACTCTGTGGGGATAGCAGTACTTATCCTCATCTTCATTAGCTGACATCATAACCCACAAGAGATCAATTGCTAAACACAAATCTGCTTTCTCCATTTCCTTGATTTCTGACCATTTTCTTTGTCCCACAAACCTGTTTTTCACATGATTGTGATACATCCTTGATAAAAACTTCTATCTCTGTATAATGCTGCTTAATACCACATGCCCCCTAACTTTTTTTTTTTTTTAAATAAACACAGCTTGTAAATTTGCAAATCCAGGTAAAAATGAAAGATACATAGTATTTGTCGTTATTATACCAGACTTAGAAATTACCTGGTCTCGTATTCTGTCTATATATAGGTAGTGTCAGATACCCTAAAAGAAACTATAGGCTCCACACATCTGCTTTCATAGAGGATCTCTCTCTGATTTCAAACATGTACACACCTAAAAAAAAAGCAGGATGTTTGACATCCCTTCTAGTTTTTGTCATTATAGTAATCATTCATATTCTGCTGGTTCCAAAAACTCCTCTAACATTTCAGTTAAGAGCAAACCACTGATTTATAGCAAGAATGCTGTTGTATTTACATACTGTTTCCATTTGCTTTTGCTGTGCATCCAGATATCTTGTTAGTTGGTTTCTGTGTTTGGACTGCTTTATGGAAAGATAAACTGACTGATACAAACACACTGTCCAGAATGCTGATATTCCTTTCATGAACCACTATCATTGGACAATCTGTATGAAGTAAATGTAGAATTAGGTTTTGCATCTAAAACGCAGTACTCTGCATTTATTAAGTGCCAGTTAGTATTTGTGCTTCACTTGCCTGTCTTAATTGAACTGAGTGAGTGAGCAACTGAAACTGAGTGTTCCTATTTCGCATGTTCATTTTTTTCTCTGAAGTGAATCACAACTCAGTTTGATCTGATAACTTTCAGTGATGTGAAAGCTATGTTATATCACCACTCAACATTTATTTCTAGCTTATCTCTAATGCTGTATTACTTTGTTTTATTAGATACATCAAGTAGAAGACCAGAAGTAATCCATGTTCATTTTCTATTGTACTTAGAATGATGTTTTCAGAAAAAAAGTTTCCTTTTTCATCAAAGGGAGAAAGAAGAAGGAAGTTTTTAATGAAGCTTGAGTTGTTATAGTTTATTTCTAACATTGATAATGTAGAAAGGATACTAACATAATGCAAGGATTTTAATATACTGTGTGCAGTTCTGTTTGCTTAGTTAATTACTGCAAGAGATTAATAGCGAGGCTCCAATTTTTAGACTCTCCTGAATTCTTCTCCTTGTCATATTCCTGACTACTACTGTCACCTACAGTGAAGTCCCATCCTTGATGAGTACAGCATTCTTTTAATCATTGTTTTCTGAGTCAAAATAGTTTGGATGATTTTTGGAGAATTAGAATTTCTCCTTCACATGCAATGCTTTTTGGAACATTTTTCTTCTTATTTTTATTTTTGAGGATTTGTTGCTGCTCAATTATCGTTTTGCTACTCACTCACCTAGCTGAAATAAGACAGATGATAGAGGATCAGTGTGGTAACTGAAGTGGGTTCCTGGAATTTAACTCCCATCTCCACCCATTGTTTCACAAGTTGGCAGTTTTTATAGCAACACTTCTAATTAACTCTGTTAGAGACACTGAACATTCTGTAAGCCTAATGACTTACACCATGGGCGCCCAACCTTTTGGCTTGCCTGGGCCACATTGAGTGAAGAGGAATTGTCTTGAGCTGCATATAAGATATAATTAATGTATATAAGTAACAAAACTTTTTTTATTTTTTTATTGAAACATTAAAAAAGAGCTTCAAAAAAGCCTAGTGGGATATTTGACCTTGTTTTTGCATCAGTCTGGTTCAGTGGAAGTGGTTGTAATTCTCAGTGAGTTCTCAAGGTGTTTGTCAAAGATTTTTGATTAAATTTTACTATTCCCGTGCTTCATACTTGAAAGCAGTTGTTCACAAATGTATGTATTGCCAAAAAGCAATGACTTAAAGTGTGATGGTGAAGCAAAGGGTATTTTCCCCTCTCATAATATAGATCTTATAAAAATATATTAGAGAGACATAATCAAATTTTTCTTTGAGTTGAATGTCTGATGGCAACTCCTTACATTCAATTCAAAAATTTGCCAGTAATGCATTCATATAGACCGAAAATTGAGTCACAGATGGACCCAAAAATTGATGATTTTTTGGGCAATCTTGAAACCTATTCTGAAATTCCTTAATCAAAATGGAAAGCAAGGCTGCATATTTTTTGCTGTTCACAAGACTGTGTTTAGCCAGTGTATTAAAATGCATGAAGGTCTTTGCCATAACTTGAGTTAGCACTGCACAACACCCTCTCCGTGTCCTGGTTTCAGCCCAGACAGTGTTGATAGCCCATGGATGGTTTGGTCTTTGCTGAGTGATGGGAGTGCACCCAGGGCCAGGCTGGGCTGCTCAGCAGGGAAGAGCCACTGCCATGGTGGCACAGTGGCAGGGGGTGAGCTGAAATCCCAGCTGTGTCAAGCTGCATGCAAGCCACAGGTTGGACATGCCTGGGTTAGAGACCAGTTGAGCAAGGAGATTAGAGGGGCTGAACAATGATTCTGGTATTGGGAGGGAATCAAATGGTTGGGCAAGAAGATCAGACTGGATATGTGTTACAAAACAGGAGGATGACACTGAGCTAAGGAGGTAAACAGAAAGGAAGGATTTTGAGCTAATTGACTGAGGAATAAAAATGTTGAAAGAAGGTACTTAAATCTAATAAGGTATGAGATGGGACTGGGTGGACCAGGAATCTGTGGCACCTGAGCTAGCAATTCATGGTGGAGATGTAGTAGGACACTTGACAGGAAGTTCACGTGCATGAAGCTGTACTAGTCAGACGATTAGGACTGTCTGGGTAAGCAGACTGTGGCCTGCAGGACTGCTCTGTCATATATTACAAAATATTTTGAGAGACAACATATGAAGCAAGTGATGATGGGAAGTAAAGGGACAATTCTGTGGCTAAGGCAGCAAATGGTGACCTGACCTACCTCTAACTGCTACAGAATGCTACACCAGGGTGGATGCACATACAAAGTTGGCCATTAATTGCATTTTCCCATCTTGAGAAAAAAATAAATCAGATATACATTTGCAGGAGTGTTCTGTGCTGATAAGTAGTGTCAACTAAGTGAAGCTTGCTTTAAACACATTTTAAATAATTAGTATTTAATAACATTTTAAAATTTTGCATAGTACTTGAATGGCATTCATTAAAGTCTAGATACCAATTACAAGTGAATTTTTCAAATGAACTCTGTTCACTGAATGACACAGCAATAGTGTGGTAAAAAATGTATGAAGTCATGTAACTGAATGCTGCATCCTGCTATAGCCTTTATTCAGGCTGGTTGTGCCTTTTTAGACCACCTTTGTGGCAGTTTTATTTGGCAGTACTTCACCCATGCAGAATCTGGTTCCTTTAATCAGCAACATTTTCTGCTGATTAAGAAAAGTGTTTTGCTAGTGCTCTGCAGCACGCACTGGCTTCCAGTACTTGTCATAATTGACATGTTGGTTTAGAACTGTCATCTTTCTACAGATGGATTTAGTTGCCTTCTTCCTCCCTCAAAGCACCTGAACTCGCTCAAAGATTTGAAAGCACTAGTAACAGGGTAAGAAGCAACGAAGAAAGGTGTAAATCATTAATGACTGATGAGTTGTCAAATGGCAGGAAAATAGAGAATTCAGGTGAACTGTACAGAAAGTACACAGGTGGATGTTGGAATTTGATTGAGGAAACCAAGAGAGAATTGAATGTTTGTTAAAGATCACAAATTGTGAAGAACAGGACTGAAAGTTACCTTCAGGACCACCCAGACTGACTTCAAAGATAGCATAGAAAGAGAGGAATGAAAGCAGTCAGGGAAATAAGGTTATTCACAAGGTAAACCTCTTATTTGTATGGAACAGTTATGAAGAAACATTCCCAATATATTGCAGAATAAGTAAAAAGTGTAAATGTATAAGTAAAAATCAGAAATGTGGCACAAGTATGGGATCAAGACAGGTAGAGAAGGCAGAAAGTGGGCCCCTGAGGAACGTGAAGAAAGTAGCAAACTTCTAAAACACAAAGCTCCTTGCCACAAAGTGCAAAAAGGACTTTACTACATGTTACTACTATTACTACTTACTAATATTACATATCACTACTAAGATCTATTAACAATAGTATTTATTACTAATTTATTAATATTACATGTTAGTATTGCTAATAGATCTGTGATGCTACCGATACTACATTTAACAACAGATCTTAAGTTGTTTAGATTACTAGTCCCCAAGACAGTGCTTGCAGTTAAGCATGCTTTAACTTGTTCAGCATGCAGAGATACTGGTTTTCTAGTACAGCTCATGCCCACAGAAAATAATATGAAACTGAATTTATCAATGAATATGAAGCACAAAGCTGTCCAGATACATTATCCATCAGGGCTGTTGCCCTCATACTTTATAGGCTGGTTCTTTACATGTTTGAAAAATGATGAAAGTTTCTCTAGGGATGTAAATATGCACATACATATTATATGCACACATAGTCGAACTTCTTCCTTTATTGGTAGAGAAAATAAATCAATCTCTTTCACCTGAAAAAATAAATAGCAAAGTTTTATCCTATTCCAGCAGAAGGAAAAAAAATCTTATTGCTCTTCAGCCTTAAGGCATAAAGTTGTGTCTATAACAAACGTGAGAAAATTTTCTGTTCCTTCCTACGTAGAGCTACACCCTAAGCCACAGCTGAAAGCTCATCCTCTCCTGCCTGCCAGCTAGGGCAGAGTTTATAGGGTAGGGCAAGATTCTTTGCTCCAGCTCAGCAACACTGAACCCACACAGTCCATCTTAATGCAGAATATATAAATAGAAAATACACAGTTTAACTATTAAGTAAATCATCATCCAAATTGCATCACTACAAGTCAGATGTCATCTGCCAATTTGCCCTCTTATCTGAAGTTACATGAGAGTGAGTTTTTACCACATGTAAAGGCAAGTTTGCGTGTTATCATCACATATTAGTTAATGCACAGAATGTTCACACCCTAGCTGATCTCTCACTAACTTGTTGGGAATAGCACAAACAAGCAGCAGAAGCAAGCAAATACTATGTATGGACCAAACCTTTAAAAATGGTCTGTGTTAACTAAGCAAAACCAAACAAACTTAATCCTCTTGGTTCTTTTCCTAGACCTAGTTGTGTTCCTTCAGGAACACCTGTGTCCTAATCTTTAAGCGTATTACATTTTCAAAATCTGAAACTGTATATCAGGCTTGACTCATGTGACAACCTGAGTAGATCAGAAGCAGTTATGCTGTCCCAGTTGTACTGTTGAAATAGCTTTCAGTCCAAAAAGCCCTACAGTCCTGAGAAGAGGAGGATGAATAAAATTGCTAAAAGGAGGCGGTAGATCAAGACATGCAAGTACTGAACAGTCCCTGTAGGCACAGCCCGCAGAGGTTACTTCAGACACCACTGAAATGGCTGCTTCTCAGCTTGGTGTGCCACAGGCCTGTCTGTGCCATTGTACATTAAAAGCAGTTGTTCCAATTACAACTGGACCTTCACTTCAGAAACATCTGTATTTTTTCTTTTGCATTAAGCAAAGTCTGAAACAGAAAAGGCTTTTGTAGCAGCCTAGCACAACCATTGCCTGTGCACTCCCTGCTGCTGAGGAGACAACATCCACAAGGAAAATATTGAATAAAGTAGAGCTTTATGAAAGTCACTCACTGTGACTTTCACCTTGGATAAAGGAGAGAGACAAAGAAGTAACTGAAATCTCAGAAGAAGAAAGGTTAAAACAAGCAATAAAGGTCTAGGGAAGGAGGAAAGAAAAAAGGAGGGGGGTTCCAGCAAACATAAGTTAATCATAACAGCCATTCCCTAGGAACTCCAGAGATGGATAATAGGACCTCCTGGTTGCAACAGTAAGCCATAGGTATCAAGTTTATTCTGTTGTCGTTACATAAACAGTACTGCACTGGTTCAATAAAATTTAATTCATCTTCCAAACTTTTTGATAGTATCTCAAGTAACTTTAAGGTTCTTCTCCAAACGATCCAGATTCATCATCTTCCTTTTGAATGCAATCCCACAGTGAACCTAGCATTAACATTTTAGTGATATCATCACTTGTGCACTTGGAATTTGCTGTTTTCAGAATTCCACCAGTGAGCTAAAAACAATACAAAAATTGCAAGAGAACTGATAGAAAACAGAAGTGTAACAAATGTGAGAATAAGGATTAAAATGCTCTGAAGTTTGCTTTAAATCTACCAAGTCTCCTCCAACAGCATGAAATACTTTGACTAACACCCAAACAAAATGCAGTAGCTCAGGTTTTCTTCCCAGATACTAGTTAACAAAAAACACATTCTGAAAAAACACGGAAGGACTGTATATGTGGTAGTGAATTCTTGGGCTGGGAAGCCAAACTAGCTCTTCACAAATTTGATTTGATTGTAGGTTTTGTTTGTTTGCTTTTCCCAGGCGGTATTCATGCAAACAAGAACTTTGAAATAGCACAAAACTCTCAATCAACCCATGCCATAAAACCAGACAATTCTTCTATGCTGTGACCATTCACTGTATACCCATTCCAGTAGAGGTATCTTAACTGCATTCTTAGCTTTGAAAGTAACATTCGGCATCTCCCTAGCAGCGCTAATAAATTAACATGTCCAGCTGGTCTTTGGCAGATACCTGACCCACCACAGGTAAAGCTGGGCTGACAGCTTATGGAACACTCAATATTTCTTGACGGACACTTTGTTCACGATGAACTCGGGAGAGTGGTACTGTGCATGACACTGCATTGTGTGGTTTTGGGTTTCTCCCTAGAGGTTTTCCAGTCAACTGAGGGACACAGCTAGTTTTTGTTCCTGTGTTCCAACTGGAAATTTGTTCTGGAAACTTACACCCCTATGTTAGGATCTTTCTTCTGAATTCTGATATTAATTTATAAGTGCCAGTTTTTACTTGTATCTTCTTCAACATTGCCCTTTTGCTTTAGGCAAGTCTTCATCTTTGGTGTTTACCCGTTTAATATATTTATATGAAACAGTGATGTCACATCTAATCCCAGACTTTTTCTTCTCTTGGTCACCTCAGTAGTCATTTCTGCATTAGGGTTTACTGAATATTCCATTTTGAAGTCATACCGGTGTCACTTTATTTCTTTTGGAAAATACATCAGGTTGTAAGTAAATCCTGATGTTTTTACAACTCTATCACAATTAACAACTTGTATCAACTAGATCAGCCTGTTTTGCTGCTTCCAAACACTGTGTTTTTACAGGACATTCTTTGTTGTTACTCTTCAGAGGCATGATGCTACAGCTTATATTATGGTTTTATTTTGTTTCATGATTCCATTTCTTGAGATTAACCTTTTTTTCCTACATAATATCCCACCTCTTTTTCATATTAATGATACCGTCTAGTTTTCTGTCAATAGAACATTGGTAACATTTATGTCAGATTTTAATCATGTTAAAATCTAATAGCTTTCTTTTTCTTCTAGGCTGGATTCACCTTTCAAAAATCATTCATTACCTTATTGCTTTTAAGCAGTTCCTTGTCTATCATATAATCCTTATGAAAATTATCACCTTTGCAAACTTGATTAAAAAAATTTGAGCATTACTTGTTCAATATTCACTTGGATAATGCATCATACCGCCTTTGACTAGAAAATGCGGTTGTTTGGGAAAAAAAAGAAACGAGTCCAATACACGCTTGCCTACTTTTATACCTAATTATGCACCACTTCACTCATCGCACACAACTCAAATTCAGGGACCTATCAGACACGAATCACTTCTGTTCTCTGCTTTCTTTTTACAGTTGGATACAACATTCCCTGTTCTTGAGTCACGTGCCACCCCGACTTTACACTCATTTGATATATTCTCATGGAACTGATCCCAGTCTTCACATTTAGTTTGTTCCAGGATTCTGGATGAAGACTTGCAACTCACCCAATCTGAGTTTTTCTTCAAAACATCTGATTTCTACATTCTTATTTCTCTTAATCACACTAGCCATGGGTTGAGCAGTGCGTTTACATCTGTTTTAGGATAGTAAGGAAAGCTCCCTCCCCTTCAAAGCACTTTCCTATGGATAATCTGAAACTTAGAATAGCCATTGTGAAAGACAGAGACTGGAAACTTTCTCTCAAGCAGCCTCTGCTGCACCGCTGTCACAGACTGTGGGTGCTCGGCGAAGTCCCAGCCCTTAGTCGTGCAGTTACCGAGCGTGCCACGGGATGGTGCCAGCAGGTCGGGTTTGTAAACCACTGCGGTCACCTCAACTTTGTGAAGAGGCATGCTAAAGGAGATGATACACACATATTATACGCTTAACGGGGCACAATATTTGCATTTGCTGTAATCCTGACAGATAATTTCAATCCTGAAGTTACATTTGTTATTTTCTCAGTCTGTATTCATGTCATCTCCATTCCCAAGTGTCATGTATGTGTTAGAGGTGGCTGTCTGTGGACTGACAACAGTGGAAACAAACATCTGTACACTAGGGGCCTGTTGCTGTTGAAGCACAGTAGCCTTCTTTACCATCATACTTTTGGTTTTACAGAATTTCTGTAAAACAGTGCAGAAATAATATGAATAATGTAACTACTGAGGTAAAAATTTACAGGTAGTTAGCATAGATCTTATTTTTTCCTTCAGTGTAACAATGGTGCATTTTAAAAATCGTTTCTTCTGTTTTCATAATAGTTAAACCAGTCTCAGTCTGTTGGTCTGCTTTGGTTCACAATTCAGTACTCAGGGGACCAACGGAGAGCTGTACTTGTAAGACCACCTGAGATTCCTATTCCCTTTCTGTGGTATGTTGGTTCTTTATACACATCAACAAAAAAAGTTTAAGAATGCCTACATAACTGAAATGGTTGATATAATTATTCAGACAGTGAACTAAGAATAAAAGTAAAGTGACTGGAATTCAGATGTTTTTTGTTGTTGAGTTTAAGAAGAAAGACACCATTAATTTCACTCTAGCAGGAGCCCTGCACATGTTTAAGACTCCTCATCTCAGATTTATTTTGAAATTAATTACAAGAACTGACAGTATCTCTGAACATGACTCAAAATACAAACGTGTTGATACAGAACACATACACAACATGTGATAACTGTATGTAGTTTCCAGCAAGTAATGATTTTTTAATCAATGGAATTCAAAGCTCTGATGTAAGCTTCCAATCGAATTTAGGTTAACACTTGGGGCTTATCTGGGTGACACTGGTGTAACGGTTGCTTTTCAGTATTCAGGACTTTCCCCATCATTCCCCGTTCTTGGCTCCCAGTTATGCAATTCTCTTATTTGTTGAGAGAAGTCATACATTAAGCCATTGTTTCACTCAATAAGATTTATCAATCAGTAAATATGAGTAAAAATAGTACTGCTACCATTCTCACTCTTGAGTATCATCCTGGTTACAGTCCTGCATGTTTTTACTTCTTTCAGAGTCATATTTACCACAATTTTCAAGCCTTAGAGGCCTTCTGGTCTTACTTCATTTTCATTTCTGTAGGGAACATCTGAATGAAGAACCATCCTTGCTCTATGCTGAAACTTATACTGACTGTGCCAGCATGCTGTACATAGGGGAGCTTCTTGATACATCACCAAAACTGTCAAAATGTTTTCTGGGAAACAACTGCTTTTAGTTATATTCCTAAATCTTTACTTGTGAAAACAATAACATTTACCTCTGCTTGCAACAGAACCAGGCAACAAGTGGACCTTCAAAACTTATTATAAAATGCCCCAGAAGTGATGGTAGAAGTAAAACAAGTATATAACAATGACAAATCACTTGGAGTCTATATACTCAAATATTTTTTCCTAGTTTAAATATTTAGCTGTTTGTTTTGAAAAAGGTATAAACTTGCTTGTACGTCACTGATCTATGTTGTATTGATATTTGGATCATGGGACTCTTCTTGACATTCTGTGCAAATGGTATTTGTAACTACAGAAACATGGCATCATAATCCAGAGTACTAGTTGATAATATTCTGGCCTTAATCTGCCTGAACAGCTTTGCAACATTTCATCTGCCTTATAGAGCAACATCGCACACCTGAAACAGGAAAATTTCTGTAACAATTTATGATCCTCACCAGAGAAAGCAAACCAGCAGCATTCCCTTCTCCATACAGCTCTATCATTGTAAAGGAAGCAATTAAAAATTTCACTCGTAACCACAACTCATTACAACAAACAATTATTCTTTCATATATCTGTTCTAAGTCTTTAGAGAGGAATTGCATTTGATGACACTACTAGACTTAAATTTCTACAGGCACAGTTCCACCCAGGAAACTCCTAAGTCCTCAGATGCAAATTAACCTACAAACTTGCTTATGACCATGGGAGTAGGTGTATAACCCACTTTCATCAGAAAGGAATTGTGGTGCCTGGCTCCATAGGTGTTATATTAACTGTCAGGAATTCAAGCACTGGCCTCCAGGTGAAGACAATTAAGCTCTCCTACCAGATCTGGAATGTGTTGGGAGCAATTCGGTGACTAGTTATAAAGGAAGGAAGGAATGTGTCCTGCTTTTCCTTGTTAGGGCTTGCTACCTCCCCAGGGATAAGAGAATTGTTTATTTTCCTCTTGAAGGGAAAAAAAAAGGGTTTTATGTTCCATCTAAAGCAGATGATCTGAACAGCTTAACCCTTTCCTACTCCGTAGGATATATTCAATTTTTTATAAATTTTATTTTTAAATTGTATGAGTGCAAAGCAGGAAAATACAAATTTAACATACCACCTGCATATAAGCTTCTCTGCCCCCGCTAGAGGCTACAGGGAAGCAGTACTTCCCACTGGGCAAGGGAAGAATGAATTTCTGGTTTTCATCCCCAGTGCACACGCAGAGATGCATGTTTAAAGCAGTAGCAGATTCTCCCATATTTGGTAATTCTGCTACGCTCTGAAAATTGATAACAGAACTTCACAGAAACAAAAAAATTATCAATGGAATTTTAACTGCAGCCCCATGGCACCATGCTAAGCCACACAGAGCACACAAGATGTGCTATAATACATTTCGAGAATGTCCTCAAATGGTCATTTAGATGTGCAGGGTCATACACTGCTGTTGCTTCCTTCCCCTTACTGATTTGTTTCACTCCTTGCACACCGGCAGTAGTGGAGGCCACATCCCTGCAACTTGTTCTAATGGGGCTTGTACTCACAGATCAGGTGTTGTGGCAGGAACCAGATTCAGAAACCCAGGCTGGATTTCAGTACAAAGCTGTGATTCTCAAACATCAAAACAAAAACACCCCTGCTCCCCCCCCTCCTCCCCCAACTCTCCAAAACAGAAAACGACCTGTTTTTAAAAGTTGTGAAACTCCCTGCTAAGATTTTGGAGTTTTTAAAAGTTTACATGGTTTCATGAGACAACTGCACATGAGACAAGTCCACATGATGAGAGGGATTCACTGACAATTACTGAACATGCAGAAATAATGCCTGGCTCCAGACATGTCTTAGCTGCAAGCAGCTTGAAGCTCACTGAAAGTGTTTGATATTCCTGTCCAGTTCTCATTAGCTTCCTTAAGAACCCATTCACGGGCATTATGAGAAGCAGGATGTTGGTCTTAGTGAATTCTTGATCTCACCCAGCCTGGTCAATCCTAGGTTGCTTAAAAGCAATACCTATCTTCAGTTCCAAAGTTCCTTCTTAGTAATTTTATGTTCTCATGATACATTTTTATTGCTGAGAATTCTCCACTTGAGAGATAAGGTTCCAAAGATAAGAAGACATACTACTGAAATTAATCCACATCCCAGTAAGTTTCTACATGAAGTCTTTTAGGTCTCACACTTGGATTTGATAAGTTATGTGAAGAATCTGATCTATCATGACCATGCCTTTCACTATTTATGTATTTTCTACACTGTTATAAGCAACATTATTAAAAAAACGTGTAGTATACTAGCTTTATATATGAGGAAAAATACTGATATGAATTGTTAGTCTCCTCTTGAGGAATTAACTGTATTTATTTATATTCTAGGTGTACTGATGTACTTATCCCAAAGACAAGATAGCTGTTGCTTACACAGTACGTGGACACATGAAGCCATAAGGAAACTGCATATTTCTCCCTTTTATTTTCTTTCCAACTTCAATTCAAGTGAGAAATTTGTTTCTGTCTGATTTTGATAACTGTTATCAAGTTTCCACGTATCTTCTACCTTTGAAGTCCTTTCATATTATCTTTGAGGATTTCCTCTTGGATTTCTGGCTTCCAACCCTTGCAACAGCATTCCCTGACATACTGTTTGATGTTTTGGTAGGTCACTGACATACAGCTCTTACCTGCCAGCAGACTTCAAAGCCTGTAATACCTGGCAGTCAAGCCTGTCTCAGATTTTTACTGGTTTGAAAAAGTTATTGAAATTGAATGGCAAATGCTCCATCAGCACTGGAGTCACATTCCTATGCTAGAGAATATTGCCAGTGTTGCCTTCTTGATTGAATTGGTGGTTATTTGCGGAGCGTGGTCTCCAAAACCACTCCAGAAAAACAGTATTAGGATGGCAAGGAAGAACAAGCCCAGGTTTGCAGCCTACCATCAGTACACACCACTGGTTCTAGGCGAATGGAATTTGATTCTCTGTAGGCTTGTGCTTGTTCCAACTTCTCTTCCCAGAGCAGGTGCCAGCAGTGTCTGCCAAAGCACAAGGACCATCTGCAGTCACAGACGGAGCTGCTGAGGTACTGGGCTACCAGATTGCAGTGAGAAAACAGTACCGACTCCAGCCTCACCTCCATCCCCAGAGTTCTCTTGAGATTCCCAAGAGATAGCCAACGTATTCTTCATGGAAATAGGTTTCTGATTTTAAAATCATTCCTTTTAATCGAGCAGCTCCTCTCAGTCCCTAAAGAGGATGAAATTGTGCCACTTGGAGGCCAGCTTAGGGTCTCTGCTATTCCTCCACTCTGTTACTGTCTCCTTGAGAAGGGACTGCCAGAACCTGCCACTGAACCTCCATGTTCAACAGCTGCCCATGTCCCTTAGCCCTGACACACAGTCTCCTTACAGGCACCCTACCGTACACGGGGACCACCACCTTTCCAAGACAGGGTGAAAGGTGGGGTACTCATGATGAATCCCCTCATGTGTTCCTACCAAGGCAGGTTAACTCACAGTAGAAGGCCAGGGGGTTCTCCAGAGTGCATTCTGCTATAGCTCAGGGGACATCAGAGGCCTCTGTTTACTAGATTTGCAAGCTTGTCAAGGTAGACTTGTCATTCATGCTGTTATATTCATACTGTTATCAAGCACAATTCAATAATGCTAAGGTACCAATTAGCTGTTAACCAAACTTATAACTTACATCCAAGTTACTATTTTTTAGTATTGCAGTTTTTGTAGTAACTTATGCATAATTCAGATCTCATTAGGGCTACAAATTTGAGGTAGTATTTGCTGAAACCAAGCTCCTTTTTAATACCTATGCAGTAAGTGCAAACCAGTTCTGGCTTCTGCCAGAAAATAAGTGTTAAAATACTGTGGTTTTCAGCATAGTGAATTGTACTCTGTATTCTTATGCATAACCAAAAGTAACAGAGCTTTACATATTTTATCGATTGACCTTTAACCAATAAGGTATCACATTGAATTCTCTTATCTATACAGTGACAAAAATAGATCAATTCTATTACCTTGTCAGTTAAGCTTTCTGTGATCAGCACTATTTCAAAATATAGTGCTGTATTAGATAGAGCAATATTTTCTCATATATATGCATAAAATAATGGTGCTGATTTCATGTATATCGTTCAATAAGTGGTTTCTCAAAGAGCAGAACACCTGGTTTCCATTCCACAAGAAAGTATTTAAAAATGATAAATAACATATGCCATTTAATCCAAGGCTAGAGCATGTTCTCACATCTGTTATTCAAATCTGACATTACAATAGCATCTGCTCTCTTACAGAGAATCAGATTCATTGCTACTATTTAAAGCAACAACAGGAAACAAAACACAACAGCCAGACCACTGTTGGTGGTCTTGAATGAGCAAATTTTGGGCCACATCCAGTGAGAGGGATGGGCTACTACACACAGTGTCCCAGCCTGTGGCCTGCAGGGAACCCTGTGCTGGTACTTACACTGCCTGTATTGTGCCCAGCAAGATTTAGGAGCCTCATTAAACAGCAGCTGAACAACCTGTGCCCTGAGAAATGAGGCATTAAGGTCAGCAGGAAATACTTGTCAGAATTTTAAGTGCTGCACCTAGGCTGCAGGGAGGTTCACAGCTCAAGTCCAAAGCTGAGGTCCACTCAGGAATTGCCTGTTGGAACCAGGCATCTACAACTCTTTCATCAAGAACTGAACAGAGCTCACTAGTTTTTATTGTACCAGGGATTAGAGTACTCAAAAGATATTTAAGAGGTGTTTACTAACTTGCTTATCCTTGAAGGGCCCATACCTGCATCTTTTCTACTTGCGTTTATTTGTAAATGATACGTCCACTTGGACACCATGTCTCAACTGCACGTCACATGTTTTCTTCCCTGCTGTCCATAATTATGTCACTCAAGTGAAGATCCAATACTTTGAAAGAATGAAAGGAATTACAGAACCAAGATTGCCTCAGGATGTTAATCTGCATTCACTAACACCAAAAGAGACAGGCAATGGCACTGTACTTTCGAAACCTATGAATACATGATCACTTCTGCAGCTTCATTAAACAATGTCATACCCTCTAGCATGTGTACTCACCAGTGTTCAGTGAAAGCAGGATGACATTTAAGACCTAAACTAATGCAGATGATTAAGACTACTACATCACAAAGCAAACCCTATTACTTGATTTGTTAAGATGACATATCAGGAAGAACTTGACTGAGATATTCAAGCTATAAAGTCCAGGATGAAAACTGCTGAATGAGTTCCTTATACAGAGAAATACTTTCTTTAGTAAGATGTGACCAGCATATGGAATTCAGTAAAAACTTCAGACCAGCCACACATTATAGCTTGATTATTTTTCCTAGCATCATTATTATGGTCAGACACTGCTTTTAATTACAAAACTCAATTATCAGATAAATCTATTCTGGTATAGAGATTTATCATCTATGAGTTACAGTAAGGTTAAGATATGTGTTGCTTCACAATGATGAGAATAACCTCTATACTCCGCTTGTTTTCAGAAGTGCAAGATGCTGGCCATTAATCATGCATAGCAGTGCACAATTCATCACCATCACCTTCCTTCCTGCCGCCCCGCTCCCAAGCTGTATCCCTGCCTAGTTCAAACAGTGTTACTATGGCACACAGTCACTGTGCTTCAAGTTCACCACCGTTAGGTCAGTGCTCCTTGCTAGCCAATAGCCACAACCTTTATTCTTTAGCTGCAGTTGTTAAACAAGGTTCTTACAAGCATACTTATACTAAGAATAACACATCTTGTTATGAGGGCATTAAGTACAGTAACAAGACTTCTGTGCCTACATAATTGCAAGTAGCAAGGAATAGTTTTAGTTTACCTCTTTTTTTCCGCCTCCTGAGGTAGGAGAAAGAAAAACCACAAAACATGCATCCACGTATCTGAAACCTGTATTGGCATAAATGCTGAATATGAAAGTTTCTTCCTGCACAAACTGTACAACAGCCTAGATATCAACAGTGCTGATTCTTAATGAGTCTCTCCTATGCTTGTCTACACTCCAATGTGAAAATATGATTCCTGGCAGCAAAACTGCATAGGGATGCCAAAGGAGTCTGAAACTAGTCCAGGAAATGCTAGGCTGCAACAACAAAAAAAATATTCCAGCTTCACCTAAAGCAGCTTGAGAGGTTGCAGCTCCCTACCCCATCACAAACTGTCACACTTAGATGTTGACTACAAGACTTATAGCCATAAGAAATGGTTTATATAAATTATTTATATTTATATTATTTATAACTGGGTCATTTTGTCAGGACCAGTCAGACAACTATGCCTGACCATCAGAGGTGGGAGAAGGAAGAGGCAAAAACATAGAAGCAGCAAACACTTAATTGCATGTAATACATGATCATTTAAGGACCTTACCTGCTCTCCCAAGATGAAATACACCAATCTGTCATGCAAATTATTCTTTATTTACCTCTGTAAGTTCTCTTTAAGCCTTGTCCCAGAGCATTTTTCTTAGTTCCCCTTTTTCTCTAGCAATATTTATGAAGCTATAGAGGTTGGGAATTAAAGAAGTCTCTAGCCACGTGCATCTTTGTTTGTTTTTCATCTTATGTATCAAACACTTAAACTACTAAAGTCCTTGAAGAGTATTTAAAGGAGCTTTGGTTTGCTGTTGTGAGCAGTAGTGGTCAGTGGTTTCAGTGACTTCAGCATGCTGCAGCACAGCACAGGTGCTGGCAGCCCCAGCTGGTACGGGGAGTGTCAGCAACTAGCTTGCTGTCCTGTATTTGTCACTGTCTGCAGACTCCAAATACAAAACTCAACACCAGCACCTTCTGTTTACCACTACTGGCAAACAACAGCCCTGCTGCCCAGAGCATACCCAGGCCAGCAGCCTGGCTGCTGCCATATCCAAGCAGGCCCCAGCCAGCTAGCCTTCTGCCCCTCACAGAAGCACTCTGCTGCTCCCAGCCCTGAGCTGCTGGCTTCTCTCTCTCTCTTAAATCTAGCCAGTGCTCAGGTGGGGCCTGCTGCACCTGTGGCGAGCTTCAGGCCTGCTGGCTCCGAAAGCAGGTGGCTGGGCCGTAATTAGGGTTGGCTAATAGCATGCTTGGCAAGCCAGGAAGGTTCTGGAAGTTGTTTCCTTCATGCAGTCTTTCCTCTCATTCCTCACCACCCACTGCCCCTGTGGACAACTGGTAGTTAAGGTAGAAGTTTTTTAAGAAGCTGCTTGTTAAAGGTTGGGAAATGGGGCACTGCCCGTGCCAGCGGCGGCCCTTTTCCCCAGTGGATCAGTGCACTGAGCTGCCCTGTGTCTGGCATGTCTCCATATCCAGCCTTGCAAAAGGTTTGAAGAATGGTTTATGGCAGTGTGTGTCTCATCCTGAGCAAGGCAGGATCTCACATAGAGAGGAAAGGCTGAGGAAAAGGGGTTTTCAATGAAAAGAAGAGACAGTAGGGGAGAGGAGGGCTATTAGCAGGGATGATGTGATGACGTGATTATCTCCTGTAAAAAAAACACTGAGGCCTCCTTCACCGTGTTAAGTATGGAGGGATTATCTTGGAGATGAATTGTAATGAGCCATTAAACCAGAAATATGGTTTTTAATATCTGCTAAAGCTGTGCCTTTCCCTTCCCTTGCTCCTCTGCTGAAGCGTTCTGGGCCTGCCCTGAAGCCCAGCCTGTGAGGAGAGGCACAGCGTGATCCTGCGGGCAGCGGCATGGCCGTGCTCCATTGGCTCTGCGGGCCCCTTCCAGTGCGCTGCGGCTGCCTTAGTTTCACCCACACAGATCCCCTGAGGGTGTCTGGTGCACGGGCTGAAACGTGCTTCGTTCTAGGAAGTGCAGATGAGCATGGGAATCTCTGTGGGTTCTCAGGTGGGCGGTATTTACTACGGTCAAAGTGGAGATCTCGTGAGGAAAATATAAATTCTTTTCTAAGCCAGCAGCAGATGTAATAGCAGGGGAACCACTTTCTGAGTTTTCTTGTTGTCAGGTAGGACGGTTTTGTATAGATAACTTTCATTTCTGAGTTCTAGCTGTTCTTCCTTGACTGTTTGTTAAACCCTACAGTGTAGCTGTGGACATGGGCTTTTTACCGAAAATGTCACATTATTTCCTTTGAGAGTAGCTGAGTCCTGACTGATTTCTGATACACTGGCCTTCTGCAGGAGCCTGTATGTAAGAAGTGATTCTTGGAAAGAAATGATTTATGGAAATGCTTCTTCAGAGCAGAATTCTGCTCACTGGAATGTAAACAGAATGTGGAATCCTCTACCAACACAGCTCTATCAGTAATTTGTTTAATCTTAGTGATGCTCACTTTGTGGCTAGAACTGGGGTCCTTTCTCAGGTGCTGTACCCTTGCTGGTGTGGCCAGCTAATAGTAATAGCAAATGTCCAGCTCTGTATTCAACTCTTATTGCTCCTATTAATTTACATACTATTTATGTCATCCAACTAGTCTAGAATATCCGTCTCTTCAGCAGATAAGTGGAAGTACAGAGCCAGTATTTTGAAAATGATTTTTTAATAAATATCACTTTCCCAGTTCTAGTTACATTAATGGTGCTACCTGGAATGGTTTCTTCTCTTACAGTGATTGTAGGCTGCAATCTACATTAGCTTTCATCAAGCCAACTTTCCTTGGATTTCAAAGGGACTTTTTTGTGAGTGAAGTACTATTCAACACTGAAAATGGAGAAACAGGCACTTGGAGTTTATTCCATAGATTGTTTTCTCTTAAAAGAAAGAGAATGTGCTGCGGCTTTTATTTCACTGTGTACACATGCCCTGTCAACAGAAAAACTGTTAAAACAACTGTATAGGTGGCTCTTAAGGAGTTAGATTTCAGTGCCTGCTCAGAGGAAAATTCAGCATTTTTGATGAAAATAAATTGAATATTTGTGTCACTTCTTGGAGAATTCTGTCTTCATTGCCTTGCTCTTCACTATTTGCCTAGTAACTGATTGTTCATGGTTCTTGTTCATTCCACGCCAACTATGATAGTTGGATGAAGTGCAGAAAAAGAGGCGACTTTAAATAACTTTGCACATGCTCAACTTCTGTTGCTTTCCTGAAGCCTGCGTTAGTGAAGTCAGCTGTATTTGGCTAAAAAGGACCTTGGCTCTGTCAAGTAACAAAGGATAATGAAAATACAGCAGCTGTCAGACTTTAATCTTCCTTTCAGTTTACCTACTGCAGTAAAAACTGCAAGCCATGGTATAGACTTGGCCTTCTATGTAATCTGTATTTTCTTCAGAGTGTATCTGTTACTTCCACGTTTCCTTCGTGTAGCACTTTCTGAGGCAACTTAGGAGGTAATCAACGCCGTACAGTCTGGGACACGATTGGAGCTGTTCTGAGTCTTGATTCAGGAGGAATGCAGAGAATTCTGTATTCAGTTTGGCAGCCAAACTGAGAACGGGGAGGGGAAAAAAGCTCTGAACTGAAATGAAAAGGACAATTACTTTGAAGAAAACCCAAAACTTCGCATAACATTCACATAATGTGCAGATGTGGGCTCAAATCACTTTTTCAAAAGATGTTTGAGGCCAGGCCTCCCACAGTATAGAAAACCTGCGTTTTAAATCATGTGCCTTCAATAAAATATTTCAGAAGCATACAAACATATAATGCTAGGACTAATTTTTGTCACTTTTAGTTTCACCTCTGGAGTTGATTTTTTCTTTTTTCTTTTTCTTTTTTTTTTTTTTCAATCCAATGATTCACCAAAAGAATTGATGAATTTCATACAGACACAGGTTAGCCTGCAAGGGAACCAAGGTGAGAGAGAGGACTGATGCGGAGATGGCTGAGGCGCAATGGAACGCGTGTCTGCTTCACACTGGAGCTGGGTGTGTGCTCAGGTCAGCAGAGCTCATTCTTCTTTGCATCTTCTAAAGTGTGCCTGGAAATGGCACAGTTGCAGCAAAACAAAGGCACTTCTCTTTTAAAAGAGTGTCTGTCCCAGCCTGCTGTACCTGTATGCTTTCCTTTCTAACAAAGGTTTGGAGACCAAATGGTACCCATTGCTTTGTAGTCTATCTGTTGATAAGTATAGGTGGAATTTCTTGTTTATCTTTTTTATTGCTTTTGTACCCCTAGATAAGTGTTTCAATGACTTTTTCCACACTAACCCCTCCATGCAGCCCCTGGTTGCAGTGTTTGAGCTGCGCTCCGTGCCACAGTTCCCCGCACACTTGGTGGGATTACAGCTGTTTTCTCAGCCAGGTTCTGGCCTCAGCCCACCAATGGCCTGAATCACCCACAGCTTTTAGAAGCTCAGCACATTGCTGTCTTTGTTTTTCTCCAAACTCAGAGGACTTCAGGAATGTATAACCATTTACTTGGTTTCTTAATTTACATTTTGTTTAATGTGTTGGTTTTTTAAAGTAATTGAACAGTGCTTGTAACTGGCACAGAGATAAGCAATGTCACACGGGGTTTTAGTTTGATTGCTTAGTTTTGTACTTCCGAAATCCCTATAGGATTGGAACAGCATTTTTCAAGTGGAATGACGGAGGGGAAGGATGGTCAGGGAGAGGACGGGCGACTCCAGACCCTGAGTGTGCGGCGCGCGGCGGAAGGAGAACGGATGGGCGCGGAACTCCGGGACGGGAGACCCGGGGGTGGGAGCTCCCCTGGCACCGCCGTACACCGGGCGGCACCGCGGGGCCGGGAGCGGAGAGGATCGCTCTTCCCCTCGGCCGCAGCGCTTTGGTTTCCAGTCGGGTCGCAACCGCCCCCCGCTCCCGCAGCTCCGCGGGGACTCTGGGCCCCGCCCCCGGGCGGGCCGTGCGCACAGCCCCGCCCCGCGTCGCGCGGGCGGCCAACGGCGTCGCGTGGGCGTNCCTCGGGGCGGCCCCTCCGCCTCGCGCTGCCATTGTGCCGCTTCGCTCCCGAGCGGGGACTGTGCGGGGAGGGCGCGTGTGCGGGACGTGCGCGCGGAACGCCCCTGTGCGCTCCGGGGGGGTTTCTCGGCCGCGCGTGGGGAAGCGGTGCGCGGCTCCCGGCACGGCCCCGCTGCCGCCTTAGGGGCTGCCTCTGCTCCAGACGTCGTGGAAGTCTCCGTCGCGAGTGATAGAGGGAGGGGAGGTTCTGCAGCTTTCTCTCGTAACTGCGGGGTGGGATGGCCGAGTAGCTCTTCCGCCGTGTATGGGCGAACAGAGGAAAGCTGCTCGCACGTTGCGCTCGGCGGAGCCCCCCGCCCCGCCGCGGTGCTGCGAGCCTGTGCCCGCGTTCGCTGGGAGAGCGCCCGGGGGCAGCGGGCCCGGCACCGGGCGGCGCGGGGCGGGAGAGCCGTGAGGGGACACGGCCGGAGCGCGTCCGTGCTGGGGGGGAGCGCTCGGAACGCCCAAGGCAGTGTGTCTGCCCAGCCAAACAGCGATGTGTCCCATGTCGTGCTGCACTTCATACTCAAATCGTAGTAACTTTTTTTTATTAAAAGTAGTTGAGTTTGAGATGTTGCTGCAGATGTGTCAGCAACCAGTATCAAGTTTTTTAGTTGACGCGTTTCAGTTTTTTGTTGTGATGTTTGCTGTTTAGTGTAAAGGCTGAGAGCAGGCATGGAGCTGCTGGAGCTGGGGCCGGTGCTGCCTTCGTTCAGACAGAGCCTCAGCCCGGCCTTGAGCTCCCAGCCAGCGCTTGGCCTCTCTGGAGCTCAGGTGCAGGCAGTTGGTTACTCACACCCGTGTAGCAGCCCCCAGATTTGTCTGTTGTTATAGTGGAACTTTTAAGGTGTGCTGAAGCAGAGCACTGCCCTTAAAGTGAACTGTGCTGAGATCTGCAGATAAACTTTGGTGCAAAGATGTTTTAAATTACTTTTCTCGGTCTTTCCTTTGACTCTCAAACCAAAAGGTAGCAGACCTAAAAGCCCACGTAACTTCGTTCAGGATGTTTTCACAGGCTGCATAGGTCAAAGTTTCTTGCTCAGCACAATCTGTGCAGCAAAAACTCATGCTATCAGATGAAGGCTGACTGTTATCTTGAGGGACAGGATGCTGAGCGCAGCCTGGTGGCTGATGCAAGCGGGATGTTGCTTGTCGTCTGCATCACATGCAGTGTTTTTGCAATTGTTTTCAGCTGCAGTAACATTTCATGGTAAAGAACATGTCTGGGAGTAAGTGTAGCAAACTTCCCTCTGAGGGTTTCCAAAACAAGTACTCAGTGAAGGAGCCTTTTCTCGTGAAGGAAGCCTGCATAGTGTTTAGCTCTAGAAATAATATCTGCATACCACTGATTTTCATACAGTGCTGTATATTTTCTGTAAAATTTAAAAAAAAAGAAAACAGCTTAAAATAGTTAAAAACCTTTATAATGCTTCAGTTAATTATAACATAAAGCAATACCATTTGAAAGAATTTTTGGATCTTGTCAGTACAAAATATTACTGCCTGTGTTTCTACAATAACTGACACTTTTCCTTCTCCACCTCCTTCCCCCTCCCCTGTTTTTAAGGGCTTCACCTGTGGCTGATGGGCGTGAGGCGATCCTGAATGTTATCTGCGGGAGCTCTCTAGGCACAGCGGCTGCTGGGATGTTGCGACAGAACGGTGGAAGTAACAAACGTGGTTTGGGATTAGCCCGGCTGTCTACTGCCAACTTCTTCACCATCTCTAATTCAGGAAATTGGGGAATGGGGCGCAGCACCAAGAGCAGCTCTCTGAGCAGCATTAGCTCCAACTCAGACTGCTATGATAATCCTGCTGTGGACCCAGAATACATCATGCAGCTGGTGAATGATGTCAGAAAATTTGCAGATGTGCTGCTCTACCTGAAGGAAGCCATTCGTTCTGAAGGTACGATGGTTGGTTTTTATCTTGAATTCTTACATTTTTCTGAAAGTCTCACACTTAAATGGTTTTATCAGCTTTACTGTGGCTATTATCCTCCCCTTTGCTTCTCGCCTTTGTTCTGCCCCCCTTGCATGATGATAATGGGAAATGGTGGTTGTTACTTTGGGCTCTGTGTTTCCTCATCAGAACGCTGTGCAATCTGTTTCATAATCAGCGGTGCAGTGCTCTGGAGTTCTTAACAGTTCTTAACAGGACAAGGGAGGAGAGGCTTCTAGCAGGCTGTAGAGGCTGCTACTGAAAGTTAGTGATTAGTTTTTAACTGCTTGTATATTCTTGTAATTGCAAAAAACTGTTGGCAATCTTGTAGTTTTCTAAGCTACTTTTTCTGTTGCATTGTTTTTTGAGAGTCTCATAAGTTAGTAGTGTGAATTTGAGTTTTAAAGTAGAATGAAACTGCAATTTTTTCTACACAATAAGTATTTACTGTCTTCTGCCAGCAGGTGGAAACTACAAAGTTTTTTTTGGTTCTGAGGTGTGTTTCCTTCTGTGCCTTTGGATTTCTTGAGGGATATTAGTCCATTTTTGATCATCAGCAGGAAAGCTTTTATCTAGATTTTACAGAAACATTCTCATGTTAATTGCTGAACTGACATCCAAAGAAGCTTTGAGTAAATGTCATGAACATGAAGCATTAGCAGTCACTTCTGTGTTTCATATTACATTTTTTCTTTTTTGCCATTCCACATCTTAATGCTGTCAATGTCTGTTTTCTCTGAAATTCGGATTTGCTGACAAGTAACTTTGTGTACTGTGTAGATAAGCAGAAGTCTTGTTCCCGAAAAGTAAGATAATATTTTAAGATCTTTACTCAGTTCAAAGGCAGTGAATGTGCTAGTGCTCACTGTGCAATGCTTGTTACCTCTAACTTTATATTTAGAATTACCACTTCATTTATAGATAATGTTATAAGCCTGAGCAGGAATGAAAAGAATGATTATACTATGATTTCAGAATTTGCATTGGTCCGTCTTTGAGGAGAAGGCTGGAAGGTGAATGGATCCAGTGCTTTATAAACGTCAAGTGCTTGAGTCTGTACACAGCTGAAACCGCGGTGCCAAAAAGTGTGAACAAATCTCAACAGGGCAGTAACTTGAGACCAGTGATTGCTTCATGTCAACAGTATTTTTGCTGAACACGCAGGATGAGCAGTTATGTGTGAGATCAGGTGTCCGGTGCCTACTGACACTGAAATAGGCATCCAGTAGGAAAGGTCTATCAAAACTCTTACTTATTCCAGCTGCCATGCAGGACTTGTTAATTAATCTTCAGTGTAAAATGTTGGACTCAAAGACCCAAAAAGCTAACATGCAAGACAGCAGTTGTATTGTTTTATATCAGATTGCAGAACTAATTTGTTAAGCAATGTTATCCATTAAAAGGATTGTTAATTTATGAAGGAGAAATGTTTCTTGTCCTCCATTGGGAGCATTCTTTTTCATCTCTGTCCCCAAAATCTCATGAATTCTGTAATTCTGGAGTTGCTTACTGCTGCCTGGAGATGACCTCTTTGAAACAGAATAGTTTGAATTTCATTTCTCTGTCTTTCTTATCTTGAGAGATGTTTATAGTTGTCTGTCCAAAACCTGACAAAAATGTACTCAAGTGGCTAAACGTGCTTCTTACAAGCAAAATTTTGGCTTGTAAGACTTGCAGCTTACCACCATTTCGTAGTTAGTTATGTGACTTATTTCAAGGTGAAATCAGTTGCAGGAATGGGAAATTAACTTCTTCCTTTCTGGACAGCACTAGCATAATGACTCGATGTAGTTTTTGCTGAGTCGTAAAACTTTGCTCTGAAGTCTATGAAATAAGAACCAGAAATAAATTGTTCTACTAGCTACAGCAGCCATCTTATTTTGTTGCATGTTTACTGTGTGCATTTTTAACTGGTTCAGAAGGGACAAACGCTTGAGTGATGCAGCAGGGTTGCATCAACAAGCCCTGGTGGTTGTCTGGCAAGCATTCCTAGAGCCTGGCGTGAGTCTTTCAAGCTGGTGTTCCCCCAGTTAGCTTGCATGGCTGCTGGTAGTCATAGTAGTGCCACTTTGGCAGATTTGTCTAAAAACTAGTACACTGTAAGCTCCCTCTGGAGCACATGGCTGAGCTTGCTGCAGGCTGCTCGGGCCTGCAGCAGCAGTTGGGCTGGCTCCAGTGGGTGCAGGCCTCGAATTCCATGCTGTGGTCAGATGGTTGCGGTCCCTGTTTGCAATGTCTGAGCTGCACTGGAAGTGTCTGGCAGTTATTCACTGACAGCTCACTTAGCGTCCTCCGAATGTAGTGATACCACCTGGGGTGAAGAATGTGAGTTATTTTGGACCATAATATATATTGGTGTCTTGACTAAATAATAAGATCATAGATATAGACTTGTGCTGTTTTCCATGGTGCCGATGTAAGTCAATGAATAATACGAAAAAATTTTGAGGTGGTGAGTGTTAGCAGCAGAAATTTCTCACCCACTTTTTCTGCAAGTTTCAGTGACAATTCCCTTTGTGTTACTTATGCTAATATAATTTCTTACAGCAGTATTATTTTCATAATACTGAATGAAATATGGATGTTACTTTTAAATATACATGTGGAACGATGATTACAATCAAAAACTGAAATCTGAAAAACTGCTTCTCAATGGCACATGAAAACTAAACAAAACAACACCCCTATGCCCCCGGAAAAAACCCTCCCTCTGAATAGAACTGCCAGGTTGAAGTTTTTCAGCTGTTTGGACACAAGGGAGCTGCAGTTGCCTCTTGCATTGAGTGAAATACCATGTGCTCCCTGCACTTCAGTTCGCTTCCCTTCCTGAATCTAGGCATTGTACTTGCTGGTCGTCATACTCTGTTATTAGCGATTCATCTGCAGGCACAAGACCAAGATACTTACCAACATCTTCATTAAAGAAGAGCTCTGTGTTTTTTTGAACCTAGGTCAATGAATTCAGCATTGTTTCACAAGAGGAAAAAAAATTAATTCTACCTGATGACAGGCTGAACCTGTGGTGGTTGGACTGCACGAATGTCCATGGATCGGTCTTTGTGCTTGACCTGAAAGGCCTGCTTGTTCTGTAGCATTAGTACTTTCTGAGGTCAAAGATATTTTGAGTCTCTTCAATTAAGTCAGTTGTCTTTCCTTTCTGATAAGGAGAAAAGGAAAACAGTTCCTCAGGAATCCCGCCTGGCAGGCCAAACTTGAGAGTATACACTGAAATAACACCTAGGAGACTCGAGCTATTTCTGTCACCTGCAGTCTGTGCTACCCTTAAGATTGTTCATTTGTGTTTGCAGTTTTACTGATGGCATTTTTCATTCTTGCTGTGCCCCAAATTTAGCTCTTGTTTCAATGTACCTCCTAAATACAGGCTGTTAAGATGTAATGGATTGAAAGCTGATGGGTTTTCTGTTTGAGTTTTGAGTTCAGCAAGTGGCTTTTCAGCTATAGCTTGAGAGTGTGAGGAAAAGATTGCTGCATTCGCCTGGCACCCCTCTTTCAAATGGTAGGATGTACAGCAAAGCACGCTCTAAAGGCTGGAGCTATCTTTGATCTTCAGAGGTAGTGACACAGAAGGAAAAAATTAGCTTGGTAGAGAAAACTGTAGGAACTGAATGGTTGTTTGCCTCCTGCAGACCTGCTGAGGGCCTGGCAACCTGGCCATGATATGGAAACTATCTCAGAGCTTGATGTGCATGGGTATACCTCAACTAAATCCTGTAACGTGAAAGGGGTTAATTCTTGTCGCAGGGCATGGCTTGGTGCCTGCAGGTAAATGCTATTGTATTGTATAAGGCTGAGTGACTTCTGCATGCAGAGCATGTTCTTTTGGCGGGGAAGAGATACAGGGTAGTTACTCTATGCTGTACAATCTCCTCGAAGTGTAAGGATGCCTACACGTCACAGAAGTGGCTTACATGCTTTCTCTGCAGCTTCTTGGGACAAAACAGACAGGACCTACCTCTAGCAAATATCTATTATGAGTTGCATTTATTGGTTCAAAACCAGTGTTGCGCGTTGCATAGATGTAGATTCCCAACTTTGCACCTAATCGTATGTGCCTGCATGTGAGATTGGTGCCATTACAGTCTGTTTCGTTACTGCCCATAATAAATTCCACCACTGCTTTAAGCAAATGATGTCACTGTGTGGCCTTTGCTCAAATGAGTCGTTTACTCAGGTTTAAAAGCATCACCTAAAAGAATGGTTAGGGCAAAGTCTGAGTTCCTAATCAGAATATTTTACTTTTCACTTTTGAACAGTAAATAGTAGCTTTTACTTGAATCAAGTCACAGATGGGTGGAAACATTCCTGTTCCCCTCGTCTGAAGATAGCTAACTACTGGTTTTGTGACATCTGCTATTTATTTTTTTAAGGAATGCAGTGTATGCTTCACACAGCAAGGTCTGCCCTTGGGACTGTGGGAAATGTTGCTGCATTTTGAATAGCTGTAGGGATAACATTTGCATGTGGTCTGAAAGTGCTGGTGTAATTATACTTCATACTTTAATATGTAATCTGTGCCTCTTCTTCAGAATATATTTAGGTATTGCTGCTTTCTTTATCACAAACTTTGAAGTACTCTTCAAAGTGTGATATTGTGTGCTTCATGTGGGTTATTCTGCATCCTTTTCATGAGCAAAAGCTTTGTTCCTCAAGTTCATCCTGTCTTCAACTAATGTAAATCAGAGCTTATTATAAAATGGTAATGCACTCTTTTTCCCAGATATATTAGAAAACAGAATAACAAGGTGAAGCTCTTGCCTTTCATCACAAGTTTCTCTTTGAGGATCAAATTTTGCTGTCTGGTTTCTTAGGGTTCTATGAAGCTGTTTATAACTGCAGCAGAAGTGAAAATACAGGTGAAGCTGGATGGCCTGGTCAGGAATGCTTGAATCCTCTTTACAGTAGCACTGATACTTTCAAAAGGATCAGGAATGCTACCTAACTCGAAACCTATCAGGTCCTTATTCTTGAAGGATAGGTGTTTGGCCCGGTGGGACATCTGTAAAGGTGTGTCAAGTTACTTTCCTCAAAACAAGGATCTTGCAGTCTCTAGTGACTTCAAAACCACCGTGGAGATTGGTATTGCTACACTGAAAGCCAGAAGTTGTCTGCTGAATATAGTGCCTGAGGGCCAAATGTGAACAATTCACTCCTTCCAGGCTTGGTTGGTAATGTGTGCTTTTTTTTTTTTTTTTTTTTAACATTGTCCATGTTTTTAGCATGTCTAAGGCACTAAAGCACTTTTAGGTTTTGATTTTTGTTTATCTTCTCCTAATATAAAGCATTCAAGTCCTTTGCAGCAAAGTTCAGAGGCAGTACTTTGGAAAGTCAGCTTGCCCTGTTTTACTAGGGAGATCTGAAGTTCATTAGATTGGGAAGTGAATACTGAAATTATGATAATTTACAATACTAGGTGTCATCTTGTTGTTTGCTTTTTATTCCAATTGTGTTATTTCTCAGTGAAAGCTGCTGTCTTTGATACACCTTAAATGGGATGTCTAAGTGTCACCTGAGATTCTGAAAGCGTAACTCGTAGTACGGCACTTGGTTAGGTGGGCAGGGTGCTCTGAGCAAGGTTAAGAGTCTTGACTTTTCTTTGCAGCGCTCTGACAGGAATGTTTATAAATGTGTTTTTGTTTGAAGTTGTGCTGATTTCTTCAGTTTTGGGGAGGAAGATGGGGCTGTTTTTCTCCTCATGCATAGTATTGTGTGTCCTAAATGAGAAAGCTTTATGGGGGAGGGGGAAGTGAAGTGCTGACAGAGCAGCTAACTTCCAGGCACCGTGAGAACAAAGTGATTATCAAATATGTAAACAATCTGTTTGTGAATTGATTAAGTGACCTTCAAGAATCCTCTGGAAAAGGCAGAGGAATTCACATAAAGTATGGCACATTGTTTCTTTTATTCCATGTAGCACAAAAGAAAAGAAAAGAAAATGAGCTGTCTGGAAAATAATAAATTCTGTTACAGAAATCACAGCTTTTCAGCCATGCAGTCTGAAGTGGAATTTTCATGTTGATCACCTCCAGGATCTACTGAAGTGTTATATGCTACAATATCTGTGGAATAAGTCTTTAAATTCTGTAACTTACCGTAAAATACGCCTTTTTATTTCATAGCTTTGCTCACGTTTGATTCACAAGGGACTAGCTGCATGTTTTAAATATATTTTAGCTTACAATAACTTCGTTCAAATTCTGGCTGAAACAAATAAGGTGTTAAGAGCTGGATTCTGGCAATTGGCTGTTCTGGATGTTGTGGTTCCATAGCAGAGTTGGCAGAAGTGTTCTTGTGAACAGCAGAACGGGCCGGCCAGGATCCAGACAGACTGGGGCAGGTGTGAGGCAGCTGCACAGAGCTGAACGCTAACTTCTGAAAGTGATCCTACACGAACTGCAGGTTTTCCTTCCCCACCAACAGCTGAAATGATAGTACAATTATTTGAGTATCTGCAAGATGCATTTACAATTGTTGTTCTCGTCTCACTGTGAGGCTTGTTCTGTTTAGGACACAGCCTTTAACCAAACTGACGGTGTATTTCTTACTAAACTTGAGAACGTGAGCTGCTGTGAGCTCCCCACTGCTTCCTGGGCCTGGCAGCCATCCTCCAGGGCCTGCGTCGCGCTCCTGAGAGCAGCTCTGGCTGAGTGCTGGTCCTGAGAAGAAAGGAAATTGTTTCCAGCCAGATCAGTTCTATGGACTGAAAGGCTGTGGGGTTGTTCTGAGGAAAAGAGGGAGATGGCAGCTGGCAAAGGAACGAGTGGCCAGAGGGGAAAGAAAAGAAACGAGACTGTGACAGTCGGGGTGTTCCACCCTGGCTTTACAGCTGAGCCCTCTACCGACTCGTGTCCCCTCTGTCAAACACAGCACTCAGCAGATGCGTGAAGGGTGGTGAGGAAAGAGCAGCAAGCAGCGAATACCCTTTGTGGGTGGCGAATCAGTTGCTTGTAGCTCTGAGCTGTGGGCATATGTGGATTGTGCAGTCATCAGTGAAACTCGCCTTCTGAAACTTGCTGCTCATGTGCAAAGACACAAAGGGTTCCAGTCTTTCTGATCTGGAAACATCTTATTACACCCCTGTATACATTTCCCAGTAGTGACTTCTAGATATTAGTGCTGCCAATCTGAAATTGAAACTGTTCTTTGACAAATGAGAATGACTTTCAAGGTAAGAGATGTAAAGGATGTAAATAGAGATAACAGCAAAGTAAATACTTCCTTCAGTTTTTTGTTTAACAAGTTAGAGATTCTTGCTAAGAACACAAAGCCAATAGTAGTGACTTATTTAACAGCTTCTGATGTTTTTTACGGCAAAATTTGGAGGAAAAAAGAGTATCTAGGCCTGTAAATGTCTTCCTGAGCAGAGCTGTAGGAGCACAGTGCTGCAGTGCCCCAGTCCCTTCCCTCCACACTGCTGTGCCCAGCCCCTCTCTGGGCAGAGCCCTGGGACCCCAGCCATCAGTCCTGGCCCTGTACAGGGCCAGGCTCCTCGAACCTGACCAGTTCTGCAGGGAAAGCAGAAGTTTGATGTGCTCCAGAGAGCCCAGTCCGTAGGCAGGCAGTGACACCTGTACGAGGGCAGGCCTGCAGCGAGCTGGTGCTCCGCTCAGCATCGCAGTGCAGAGGCACTGCCAGCTGCAGGCTGTGCTAGGCCGGGCGTGCTGCGCTTAGAGGAGTGCAGAGAGCTTTCTGCCTGCCTCAGCTCTCCACTTGGAGCCCTTCCAAAAGCTGCTTTGCCCCCATTCTTGTCAGTCACGGGCCTGCACCTTGCAGGCTGCTGCCAGGGAGCCTCGGGCTTCTGGGGGCTGAGGCTAGGGAGAACCAGCAGCTGGGAGTTTTCTTTTGCTGTGCAGGTTGGTGCTATTGGAACTCTGCTTAATTAATCTGCATGGAACAAGCCTGCTGTTTCCAATGCTCTGAACTAGGGAAGGAAGAGCACCTTGCAGTCTGTTTCGAGCAAAGCTGCGCTCTTCAGAGCCCAAGCGTAAGCTACGTGTAGAACGCAGGTCGCTGGCGCTGCCCGGGAGCGCCGTTTCCCTGCTGCCGGGCTCCGAGCGNGGGGCGCCGCGGGTGCCGCTTCTGCGTCGCTTTGCAAGTGCAACGAATGTAGTGCAAGTGAAAACTCTCTCCCTCCTTTGTGTCTTTTGGTGTACAAAAGAGTTGGAAAACACTTTATTTAAAGAGCCATAGCTTTTCTTTTCATCAGAATTCCCTCTCCACAGCAGCAGCTCAACTAGTGCAACTGATGTTAGTGCAATGCAAAGGGAGAAGTGAGGGAGAGACTCGAAGTCAGGCTTCTTTTTTAGAGTGTAGACGTGAAGGAAGGCCTCCTAACACCACCACCTTTTCTGAGTTGGCAGCTTGCTTGAGGAGCAGGAGCGCCTGCGCACAGACCGTGCATCTCCTGCAGCTCTGCACCCAAAGGACGGGATGTGGCCCGCTGCCACCACCACCAGCAGCAGCTCGTGTGTACCTGTAGGAGCACTTGTATGGGTTTTGGTTTTTTCTAAGTAGTGTTAGAGTGTATCCACGGATGTGCTGTCATTTCTTATGCCCCAGTTTGTCAAAGTTGCAACACAAAACATAAACATCAGCACGAACAGTTACTGTGTACCCCACAGCACCAAGTTGTGGGTTCTGACCTTCTCTCCAGTGATCTGAATTTGGGGAAGGTTTTACAGACTAAACCATCCCCTCTGTTTCCTTGGGAGCATGTTCCCTACTTATGCAGTTGGTCGTGGAGCTGAAGCTGACTTGTTTCTTAATTCCAAGTCGATGTTCTCGTGATCTGGTGGCTGCAGGGATTTGGTTATGTTTAATGTTTCATTAACGGCTTGGCACTAGAACTGCACAGCAGCAGTTGTAAATTATGAATTTCTAGTTTTAGGTACTTTGGAGACTCTGTCTACCTTGGTAAGGTGAAGGATTGTTTACCAAGCGTAACCTCTTCAGTGCTGTGCTCTGCATCGTGACTGAACTGCTCCAGATCCTCGAGCAAGTGCAGTTATTGCTTTAAGTGACAAGGAAAGCTCTTATTAAATTTAAGGTGACAATGAAGATGTACCTAGTGGGTGGAGCAGTGAAAAGCTTTCAAAGGAGCTTACAGGACTGATTTCTGGAGTTAGAGTGCTCAGTTACTCCTTTGTGCATGTGAAGCAGCATTCAGAATGGTGCTACGTGCTCTGGTCTGGAGTGGGAAATGAACAGAGTGTGAATGCTCAGACTTCATGGTCTCCTGTTCTTGTAGCGTATGAAATAACGTACAGACTTATTTGATTCTTTGTGCTGTGTAAGAACTGAGTTTATATTACATCATATTACTATTATATTTAAATTACGCTTTTGAAAGTTCTATTGTTAGTCCTGCTTAGCAGTGAGACAGTGACAGTGATGCTATGGATGTGGCCATGCAGACTGCAAGCGCTGAAGGGGAAGGGAGACTCTTACTTTAGAAAGAGTGAAGTGTGTATTTTGGAAAGCTTAAAGGAAAGAATAAGTCTAGTAATGATGTCTTAATCCTCTTCTAGTTTTAGGAATCTGAAATATGTGGAAGACCTGGTGAGGAAGTTCCAGCTAAATGTGTTGAAAATCCTGTTGGCTTTGGTTAAGTGAATTGCAGGATTGTCAATCAATAATTTGTAAGAAGTGTATTTGTAGGATGGTGAAGCATGAGTGTGTTCTCTCTCTTGCCTTGTGCGAGGGCTTTGACGTGTTTAGGGCTTGGGGCCAAATTTGAGTGCTGTAATACAGGATTTCCAAGGGCTGTGCTTTTCTGAGCATTGTATTGAGATTTTCTCAGTGCATGCAGGCATGATCAGTTTAGGGCTCTGTTGTGAACCAAGTTACCATCTCAGCTGATGTTTGGTTTTAGACTATAGCTTTGTCTTAGCTGTATTTGTAAGATCAGATGTTATTGAAATAACTACGTGCAGGCAATTCCTGAAGCGTTAGCTTGAAGTCTGCTCAATATTCACAAATTCTTGCTGGTGCTTTAGTGTTGACAGTGATATGAATAGGTTTTTTAGCATATTTAAGTTCTTCCATCTGTTTTTTGTTAGTTGTTTTTTGTTTTCTGGAGATTTTTTCCCCATTCATTAAGCATTGTAGTATATAAGATACTTTGTTCTTCGTGCTACTGCATCCATGAAACAATGGAGTCCACCCAGAAGTTCCTGAATATTGGCAATAAGCGGAAAAAATGTTTACTGGAGTCACTGAAGTGGAGGTGTAAAGAGACAAAACAGCATTGGCCAACAAAATGGGCTGTTTGTCTCAGTAGGCCAACCACTGCCAGCAGAAGAGCGGCTGAAGGAGGCAGCTGCTGGATGGGTAGTCCAGACCTGTTGTGCTGCATCAGATGAGATGCAGGTTGTTTACCCCAAAGTTTAGTAGCATAAATGATTAAAGTTGAGCAAAGACGATTTGTGAAAGTGTCACTAGGGTTAAGATTGCAGAGTGGTCAAATTAAAGGCTTTGTGGTGTTCATCTTTAAACCCTTGTATAAGAGCAAGTTAACAAATTCAGCAAGAAATGGAGAACTTTTAGCAGTAGCTGGCTACAGCTGATGACGAGACGTGAGAAGCAAGCTGAGAACTTAACTGGAAAAAAAACAGTAGGTCTGAAACACGTAAATACATTAATTTCTTAATAATGAGAGAAGCTTGTTATGCAACATCAAATGCCGCGTGCCCTTGGATGAAAAGTGAAATGCATGGGGCTGCTGGGTATGTAGTTGACCAAGTTCTGCCTGTTTTTATTATAATTTTCCTTTTCTGTAACTTTACTGGCTTGTACAGCCTTTTGTTTGGTTGGTTTTTAGTTAGCATTGGCTACCTGGAATGACAGCTTCAGGGATACTGAGGGGAAACAGCTCTGTAAATCCAGAACCATAAAGCAAACATTCTGCTGTCTGTCTGTCTTTCACCTTTTTAAACTACTTGTGATGAAATACTGCTCAATTAAATATGCATAACGAGCTGTGCGATGGGTTGCTGTTGTCTTTTGAGGCATGCAAGTGCTAGTATGTCATCAGTTATAACTTCAGTGACCATGGTCTAGTATCTTCTCTCCATACAAAATCATTGAAGATGTTTTGGTGGAATACTTAATTCCAAAAGACTACTGCAGGGGAGATCATCTGTTCCTGATTCGAGGAAATGGGAGGATTTTGGAAGTATGTTTTGAGCATGCAAATGGCTTATCACTTGGCCTTCACCTGTACGAGTCATACAGCCAGGCTGTACGCCGTTGGGTGGTTGTTTCAGCAGGACTTCAGTGCTGGAACTTCAAACAATCCCTTGTGTTCAGCAGTTTTCTAGACAACTGATGCTATTGGTGATTGCTGCAGAGACTTGATTTTTGTGCAAGTTCTCTTTTAATCAATAAAATAGAAGTGGAATGCTGCCACCCCCTGTATCAGTCCATAGCTGTGTTTAAAAGATCCCTTAAAAGAAATGCACAAAGTAAATTCACCTCTTGTTTAACACTTTATAATCTCATAATCCTGGTTTTGTGTGGTCTTTTGAAAACTAGGTGGGCTGGCAGCAATAAAATAGCTTCTTCATTCAGTCAGTGACCTAAGCTACAAGTGGAAGGAGCAGCCATGTAGAACAGGTAGTATTTTAGACGAAAAGTTAAAGGTTAAGGGCTTTTTGATAATCTCTTGATATGGTTTACCAAAGGCTAAACTTATTTTCTTTTTTTTAATTAATTCAAAAGGAAAAAAAGACCTTCATAGTATCCCTTCTGCACCAGGTTGGTATGGTGAGATCACATTTCTGGGGATAGTTTTTCCTTTTCTGACCTGTTTGTTTTCAGAAATTTGTGTTGGTAAAGTTGAGTATTACTTCTGTGTATTTTTTTCAGAACTTGAAGCAACACACAAGGGACATAGTTGCTTAAGGCACACTTTTTTTCCTCATTTTATTTCACAAATGTCTTTGGTTGTAAACTGCTAAGTTCAGGGACTGTTGTACTAAACTGTATTGAAATTTCCTTGAATTAGAAATAAGTAGCATCCTACTAGAAGTATAGTGAGTTATCCTGATGGATACGACTTAAGTCTGACTGGCCAGACTTAAGGCAAATGTTTTCATTATAAAGAATATAGCCTTACATCCACTTGAGAATTTACAATTCTGACTTGAATGCCTCTGGAAGAGTTGTAGCATTATCCTCTCCTAGTTTTATTCTTCACGGAAATGATATTAGTGGTGGCTAAAATGGCCCTCTAATGTGTTCGCTCTCATTTGTCAGAAGCAGGTAAATAAGGAAACTCCAGCAATTTTCATTCCTGCTTTTCTTTGGTCTTTAAATTGTGTTAATAAAAGATTAATGTATTCTAAAGATTAAACTGCATGGCTGAACACATCTAGGTTAGTTGACTGGAATCTCAAGGCTAGTGGAATACAAAAGTTGAAGGAATGTGGCATACAGCATATTGAAATAGATTAATGAAAAGATGCATTGTGGTAGGTTTCCTGAAAGGCTTCCCCCCACGCACAAATGGGGAGTTTATCTATGAATTTCAGTGTGAAGTGGATGTGAAGTAACAAATGTTCTGTTGATATCAGTTGGCACACCAACAAAACAAAAATATTTAACTGTTTTCGATGTATGCAGAAATATAAGATTTTGATTATTCTAACGTATTTTGCATGTGTTCACCATTTATTTTGACTTTTTGAAAATATTTTTTTGCTGACATCTTACATTTTACAACTTCAGTCTTGATTTGTCCTGTTTGTGTAGGTGAAGGCTTGCGTAATTCTGAATAAGCTTTGATTTCTCAGAGGTACAGAATTGGAACATAATTAAAATGGGGGTACTCTATTTAAAAAAAAACAGCTTAATGGAGAATATTCTGCATGGTTAATCACTGTAGAGAGGGGTTTTAGGCTTATCTGTTACTGTCTTCTACTTCCCCATTCTTAACTGTAACCTGGAACACATCTTGATAGGTGTGATGTTGGGATGCTTACTGTTGAGAAATGTATTCTGATCTTTGTGAGCTCTTTATTAGAGCAATACATCGGCTATGAATCTGACGAAGCTTACTCAACTACTAAATGGCAAAAGTTAGGTCACTTTACTCCACTGTATCAACTGAAAAGACAAAAGGGGAGCTAGAGGCAGGAAGATAATGTGAACTTCAGAAAAGTGAGAGTGAACTATTTTTCTCAGCAAATTTCAAAAGTGAACTTGATCAACAAAACATTCACTTTTCTTGGGAAAATACTACAAACAGGTCCCTTTTTTCATCTGAAATTCCAGAACAAGTTATTTCCTGTGTTGGATTTCCAATAGCTTTTTTTGTTTTGAAATTGACCTATTATAAAGACAATGTTCTTAAAGTCTGTTAGTGGCTATTTTACGATGAGAAGTGGGCTTCTGTCTGTGACTTTTGTGAACCACATAAGTAATGAAAAGTTGAGAAGGTTAAGTTTAGGTTTTTTTTTTTCTTTAAGTGCTTAGGTACGCAAACAAAATAAAATGGCTGAAAGCGATACCAAGGATGTCATGAACACTAATGCTGTTTTAATGTGGCTACCTATCAAGAGCACTAATGCCAGCTGTTTTACACAGATGATTAGCAGTGTGTGGTTTTTGGCTTTAGGCCTACAGGTTTCTATCAGAGCAGAAATCATCATAGTATAGGATTTGGCTAAACCTTTTAGCACGCTGTCACTATGATTTAAATATGAGAGTGCACTATGGAAATTACAGCCTTCATTTTGTAGCAGTATATTTTTGAAAGTACAAATTCCACAGAATAAAAGATTTTTTTTTAAAACATACAGGCTTTAATCTCACAATTCAGTACATGTGAATAGGAATTGTAGTTTCACTTTACAATTAAAACTTGATAAACAAGCTGTAGTCAAAGATGCATCTTGGAAGCAGAAATATGGAAGACTCAAATCTGAGACAGAATAAGCAGTCCCTTCGTAAGTGCTCTGACAAAAAACAATACAGTTAGCAAGGCTTAATTTTCTTCAACATTACAACTTCTTCTTTTAGACTTTGGTTACTGTTGAAGGGTTTGGAGCTTAGACTTCAAGTCATGGGTTTCATTCTGTGTAAAATGGCTTCACCTGCCCCTCTCAGCACCATTCAAGGCGGTCTGCATAGCTCAGAGGAGGTATTGCTACTGCAGACAATGTGGTTTTCTTAAATAGTAAGAAAGAGGAATTAATAATACCATTTGGTTAAAATTACTGAGGCACTTGAATAATACCAAGCAGATCTGGGTGCATGATTGCTTATTGTGCTTGCCAGAGCACCTAGTACAAAGTTTATACTCGTTTCATGGTTTTGTGCCAGCTGCACCGATAGTCTGTGTCAGTTGTGAGAAGACAGGCAGCTGATTTAGCATCAAGCTAGGGTACCTTCACGTGGTGTGTAATGATTAACCCCTTGCCATTTTGAACAGCCCCAGTCTGCTTGATAACTGACCAGCACTGTGCCATGTGGCAATAGCATTTTCTGCTGCTAGAAAGCATAAAGATGGGTTGCTTGTTGCCCTGGCCTACTTCTTGGCGTTGAAGGGACAGGTAGGTAGCTTCTAATTCTGCATCGTAAAATGAGGCTGAAGCACGATGACTTCACTAGTGCCATTGGCAGCTTCCAGCCTTTTTAATAAAATAGAAAGATTCTAGGATAAATTCTTCCTGAACTCCGTTTGCTTTTCAATAATTTAAAATGTTTCATTCCTTATATCTGCAGCATGTTTGTACAGCTGAATAAAGGAATAAATGATAACTAAGGCTGCTGTTAATCTCATCACCCCCAAACTGTACCCCTCAACAATAAAATACCGATGCTGCCATTAGAGCAAATAAGTTTTGTTCATTTTATCAGTACAGTTAATAAAAATCACACCTAGCCCGTATGTGAATTGCCTTACAAAGGCTTCCCTGAGACTGGATGAAAAAGCACTGGCCGAACCATGGGGTAAAACACGCTTCAACTGCATGTTTTGGCGTAGTTCTTGTAGTGTTTTGACTCTGATAGTGACCTCTGTCAGATCAGACCAATAGGGCACTGTTGGCCATATTAGTGGGGCTAAAGCGGGGGAAGGATGAAAGGCAAGAGTAAAATGACTGATGAATCTGAGATTGTCTCCCCAAGTGAAGGAATTAGGTGGCTGCCACTGACTTCACTGCTGTGGGATTGTTTTGCTTACTCTGTGATGCTCTTTGGGAAGTCTCATAGTTGTTTGGATGAGGCTCAGAACTGAGTGCTGACAGTTTCCTAGCCTACAACGTGGGCATTGATGAAGCTGGTAGTAACACAGCTCTAAATTTGAGTCCTCTTTTTCTTTTTGGATTAGCTTCTTTCCAATGCTGGTATTTTTTTTAACCTAGATGACATAACTACCGATACCATTTAATCTTTCTCAGTAACATGATGGAAACAGAATGTAGACCTTGATCCCTGATGCCAAAAATGAGATTGTTGGTAAACAACAGTTGACGGTCTTTTAGCCAAGGTGCTGGCCTTGCAGATTGAAATGTTTATTACTCAAACTTATTCCCTCTGAATCCTTCCAAGATCAAGACATGAGGAGTTGACTGTTCGCATCCCATAAGATGAAACTTCAATAAGTTCTAGATCCAGATGTTTGGATATTGGAGAAGTTGCTTCCCAGATTGCATGATTATTCTCACCGCCACCCTGCAGTGCTAGTTCTGTCTCACTTGTTCCCTTCCTCTTGACGGAGATTGGGATGTAGGCAGAAGATGCAGAGTGTAGCTGGCTTCCTTTATCTCATGAATTGTGGAAATGGGATGGTGGAGGATAAGTTTGCTGTTGTTAGGAAGTTCTAGGTGGAGAAGCTGTGTAAGCAGAATGGTGTGTGTGTCTTCTGCTCGGGTCTGAACAGCTAAGTAGGGTGTGTGGTGGCAGTGCAGGTGAAAAAACACTGTTAGTCTGTATTTTAACTTTCCCTGGCTAACATTTGTTGAAATAAACAGCTTCAGAAATGTTTGGGCTAACAATGAATTAGGCCAGACGAAAGAGTACCAGCCAACTGACACAGCAGTGCTTTTCCTGACTGCATGGATTGTGATCGGCCCTGGCTTGGCAGGGAGGGTGGCTGGCACTGACAGGCTTGATGAGCAAATCTTGTTTTGTTTGGGATGGACAGAATCTTTATCTGTAAGGCTGTTATTACTTGCTAGTATTTACCTTTTTTTTTAAAAAAAAAAAAAAAGAAGCTTCCTTCTGAGAAATACCTAAAATGAAAGAATAGATAAGTGGTTTTTACGCTGAAAGCAGACATTTCAGTCGCCGTCTTATGACCAGGAATGAGATGCTGACAGAGCAGCGTGCTACTGAGCTGGAAGCCTGTCAGCATTAGCCAAGGCAGCTGCTTTGCTGTAACATTCTTGTGCATAAGGTCTCCTCTGCAGATGAGGAGTTGAGGCTGTAAACTGAAAATATGCTTTTTTGTCCTTTCCTTCTTCTTTTGCTTCTCTTGCATAGCATGCTTTCCTTGTGGTTGCCTTTTTGTTTTTGAATGAGCTTGTTTTCTGCTGAAGTAAATTATGGTTTCAACCCTGATGAAAGAAGATTAGCAGATAAGCTACTAAGCTCTTCCATGCCCTTTTCTTTCTTTCTTTCCTTTTTCCCCCTCTACAATTTTAAGAGCTCTTTTGTTTTGGAGGAGAGAGGGCTGGCTGCTTCTTTCTAGAGATTCCAAGAGACTCATCACTGAAGCAAGCACCTGGACCTGTGTCCTCTGTGCTGCAGGACTGCCAGGGCAGTCACATTCCTCTGGCCCACAGTACTTGATTAGTCTTCCGCAGTATTGCAATCCATATTAAGCTGGAGAACCACAGATATTTTAAATTCGATGTAGCATCCATTGGTGGAGGAATTTCCTGCTTGACTTCATGTAGATAAATGGACCCACACAGTGTTGCAAGTAGGAACAAAAGGAAAACTGAAAGTAAATACTGATTTTTGTGGCTGCTTAAGACTGAATTGCTGCAGGAGCCTGTTGGAGGCTCATGTCCTCATGCATTCTTTTCACTGTGAACTGTGTTTGCTCTGTGGTTGATTTGATCTCAGCCATATTAAAACTCCTTAGTATCGAAACTGTTTCTATTAATCTGGTATATTTAGATTCTTTTACTACCTGAAGCTCATAAATCTGTCACGAACAGGAAACCCCTGTTAGTGTCTGTTTGGTGAGCATCAGTCGCTGAATGCAGTGTCACTGCGGTTCCTGATGGCTTCTGCCCTCCCAGGTGCTATTTGTGTTGCAGTCCTTTTGTCTTCGGGAGGTACAGAAACAATGTTTCAGATATCTTGTAAATAAATAATACAGTGGTGGAATACAAAGAAATCTCAGCTGGGTGTAGCCAGATTTTTACTGTTGAGAGTAAACAACTAACCTCATGCTTGAATGTATTATCTGAGTGATAGTGTTCTCCAGGACAGTGTGATAAACATTGAATTCAACTCAGCAGCTGTTTTCAAGGAGCATTTCCTTTGAAGCTTACTGCTTCTGTTTCAGATTTGAAGAGGCCCACGTCCTTTAAGATTTTTTCTCTCTGCTTCTCCTCCCTCTCTCCACATTTTTTGCCTTTTTTCCCCAACTCTACTGGTCTGGGAAGATATTATCAAATGTTAATACAAAGAAACTGCATCTTGGTATCATACATTAGCCTGCTGTTTTATTTTTTTTTTTTCTTTTTGTAATGAACCTTAAGAGGCTGTTTTATCCTGTAATGACAAGCCTGTATTTGTGCATCATACTGAGCTCTGCAGACTAAGTTGTCTAGTGATAATTTGCCTATGACACACTCCTTCCTGAGGACGGGCTGGGAGCAGTCTGTAGGCTGGCTTGGCTGCATCCTTGCCTTGCTTCCCCTCCCATGCTTGTTAGGGGACCAGAAGTCTATCCACTGCATCACCAATAGGATCTGGTTATGGGATATGTGCATGGGAGTTCCGGATCACATCATCAGGTACTGTTCTCTCTCTGTCCACAAGTGGATGTGTGCCCATCAGAAGACAGATGCCTCTGTCTTGGCTGCACAAGAGTTGCAGTTCAAGTCAATTTGTGCAGACTTTCTGCAGCTGACCCCAATATTTATGCCCTTCAGGTGAGGACTGCATTCATTCTGGCTGACTAGAGACAGGTGATGGGGCAAATTTGTGACATATAGCCTTCAAATGCCTCCAGAGAAGCCTTTCTTTCCTAGTCCTGCAAATCTAAATCATTAATCACCAAGGAAGGATTCTGGAAGTTTTGTCTGTATCCAGAGATTTGAAAGAAGAGATGAGATGCTACCTTCATAGACAACATGTTTCAAAACTTAAGTCTACACACTGTACTTGTTTCTTAACTAAACGGAATTGCTTTTCATTATCCAATATCCAATTTCTTGAAAATAGCACATTACTAGAATTTTCAGGTATGTTTTTTGGGTTGTAGTATCCTCTCTTGGTTTGTGGGCATCAGAGCAGCCGTGCTGTCTTTCCCCGCTACCTTTGCCTGCAGCTAGCCGGTACTCTGAACAGCATTTATTGTTGCTTTGATAGAGTGCAGTTGAGCCTTTGAATTAAAGCCCAAATGGACCATTGTAATTAAGTATAATGGCTGTAGAGCTTCTCCAAGTATTAGAAGGTGACAGTGGCAGTGCTGTTTCAGACTAAAGCTATGTGTAACTCAATGGCTGAGGCCTGACAACTGCCAAAAGTGAATAGCTAGAGAAAAGTAAAAGTGGTAAGTTGGGCGTATATAATGCTTCTGCCTTCTTCTGAATGCTTTCTGCTTAGGGGAGCTCTTGAGCTGCTGCAGGTTGCGTTGTTTCTGCACAGTGCTTCAGCAAAGAGGAGTAGTTCAGTAAAAAGAGGTTGCAGAGGTAGGTTGAGAAGGAACCGGATGTATTGAAAGACAGCAGGTCTGTATGCAGTTCCTGAAGTACCCAGGAACCGTGGTGCAGAAGCTGTGGGTGTGGGGGGCCCTGAGGAAGCTGTACCACAGAAAGCAGCCGGTCTTGGCATGTCCCCTGAGCTGCATCGCCTGCTGCTGCACTGGGCGCACGCTCGCCAGACCCTAGCATGACAAAGTGTTTTTTGACTCATCAGTAACCCAAAGGGATGCTCCGAAGAGCTTGTCCAGTCTGTCCTTGCATCCATGCAACCTTTTGTCAGTGCTGTGTTTTGGCAAGGAGCTGCACAGGTCTCTTACATGAAGAATCACCATTTTTAGTTTGAATCTAGCTCTTGCTTGCTCCATTTAATTGTCTGAGGTGTTTTATTTTTAACTGATTGGTGGTAAGGAGTTGATTCTACCCACTACTTTCACGCCTTTCTTGATTTTTGTAGACCTCTTTCAGACCCCCTGCAAGTCATCTCTTATCCAAAGTCCCAGCTCCTGCTCCCGTTGCTTACAGTGCAAACTGTTTCTGGCCTGGATTGGTTTCTGTATTAAATTTCAGACCCTGAGCCTTTAGATCAATGTTTTTGTCATAAACTACCTCTGCCATTCATGTGTATGTACTGAATTCTAGCCGTGTTTAGTGCCAGCCTCTTGACACTTCTTGCTATTGTCTGTATTTTTAACTGCTGTGAGTTAAAAATCATTGGATGTGTACTTACAAATGAAGATAAAGCTACAACTGTGTTTCTCTTTAATAAACTACATAGAGCTTAATTTATGGCAGTATAAGATGGGTTTTTCTAGACTTCTCTATATCCTGTTAAGGATACAGAGCTTCCTACCCCCCTCCAGCAGGAAAAAACACAAAGTGCCAGTGAATGGTAGATAACGTTTTTGCCTTAGTCCACTTCCTGAGTCAAGGATTTTCCTTTGACTGTGTATAAGCTAGGCCGAGTTGGGGGAAAAAAAATCTCCTTATATTTGACATCTAGGGAGGTCAAGCCTGAAGCACAATAGTACTTAGAAAGCTTCATTTTGGGGACTTCTGTGCTGGATGTAATGCTGCATTATTTGTTAGTAATATCCCCACTTACGTGCATGACAGCAGCAATACACTGTCATGTTGTACTTCATTGATTCTTCAAAAATAAATAGGTACTTCTAGCCCAAACGTAATGTTTTATAGTCAGAGTAAAATTACTCAAATTTGGAAGTGAAATTTGAAAACATTGGATCAATTTTCACTGGACTGAATTGTCTGTATTGACGTGTTTGTTAGCACGCCCACAGACAAGGCAGAAATGCCATTCCCTTTTGCTCTATGGGGAAGTGAGTCAGCTTGTACTAGATCCCCTTTTTCTTTTTCATAAGCTAGACTTTCCTGAGTTTGAAAGCTTTTTCACCACAACTTGCAACGCAGCACTCTGGTGCACGTGAAACTTCAGTTCTGCTCACCAGCACCTCTCCTGTAGCAGGACGGGAGAGCTTGTGGCCTAACCTGCGCAGTGGATGCATCAAGGACTATTCAAAAAAAAAAAAGGGGGGGGNTGGAGGCACAAAGCAAGAGAAAAGTTGTAGCTCTGTGTGTGTGCTTGTTTGAGAGTTTTTCTAGTTTAGGCCTAATTCAACAAAATTATTTAGGTGTTCCTTTTTTATCTGGGCTGACTTGCCTGAAGAAAGACCTTTGGAGATCTAGGCTTATATGCTAGAGATGCTTAAGATTTAATTGATGTGAGTTAAATGCCAACCAACACTTGACAAGAATCTTTAGTTCTGTGAACATGCAGAGTTTTTTTTTGAATTTGTATCAATATAAGAAATATCTAATGTGCAATTCAAATCTACTTTTGATTATGTACTTTTCTGGATATATGTAATGATCAAAATGGTGATCGATGAAATGACGTAAGTGGGTTGAATTCAAAAACCTGAGGGTATTAGTGTATAATCCCTAAAGTTGTGGATTTCGTTTTTTATTTCTTAATTATTCTTCCTTGACTTTTTTGGAGGAAATAACTTTATTTACTGTGTTGCATGTCATTTACATATAAACTACTGGCAAATGATTCTTTTAAAAAAAATAACGTCCTTGTTCTAAGCAGACCCAGCTTTCATATGGCCTACTTCAATGTTTGAATACTGTTAAAGTGGGTTTTAATGCCATTACTTCACTATTTTTGATGTAGTTTCTTCTTTGTTTTTTTCCAGAAAACCAAGACGGCCTGCATCAAGTAGTACATGAACGCTTGGGAGAGTTGTTGCGTGTGTTAAAAGCAGTGATAAATAAACATCAGACTTTAAACTCAGTTGATATTCTTAGTGCTGCAGGAACAGTTATTGCAAAAGTAAAAGGTAAGGAAATATTTCTTTTCAAACTCTGGATAAATTTTAATGAGTCACTTGACTGACCATGACTTGGAGTTGTAGGAGGGATTGTGTATACGTGAGAAACAGGTTTTTTAACAGTAGAACATTAACATGTTTAAAAATACCTTCTCAAAGTGAAATTTAATATTAAATAGCTTGTTCTCCTTTTGCTGTAATAAAATCGCATTTATAGGAAGCTCACTGCAAAACCACACTGAATTCTGAAAGCACAAGCCTTTGATCTTGATCTTTACCTGTGTATCTCAGAATGAAATCAGAATGATAAACCTTGGGTTTATCCACTTAGAGATTTGCTAAAAATCTTTGCTTAAATTTGTGAATTTATAGGGGTGGTGTTAGATTTATATAAAGTGAAGAACTACTTAAATGAGCAATCCAAATCTGAGTAGTCTTAACACTTTTTTAATAAATTCCTTCAAATAGTTCATAAGCATGATTTATAAGGTAAAAACAAAAAAGACTTGCAGGCATATATGTTAATGCTTTCTGTTGCTGGCCTTTACTGTCACAGTTCTCTGTGTGTCAGACAAATAGAAATGGTGAAGTACACAGTTGTTCCAGCCCAATACATTATAGCTGTTTCTTCTCTGTGTAGCCTTTGACCGCAGCTCTCCCTGTTCTGGAGTAAGTCCAGTGTATTCCAGTGGAACAAGTGGTTTTTTTCCATGTGGCATGGAGAATGTTTTGAGAAGGGTTAAATCTACACACCTCTTGACTGTCTTCAACCATGTGGAATATCTTCCACAAGAGATGGCTACTTTAGTTTTTCTCCTCGTTCTAGTTTTTTGCTCATTTCCTAATTACCTTAGTACGTCTGAATGCACACTGCCAATTAAGTGATTGTAATTCTACAGCCACCTTAGACAAGCTGTTTCTAAGCTTAATTGCTGTGGTGAGATTCCTGTGTGTCTTCCATTACTCTATAATTTCAGTGGCCACAGGACAATGTTCAGCTGTACTTTCCCCAGTTTGGGAAACCTTGGGGAGAACTGACTCGATATGCTAGTAAATCAAATTACATCAACCTTTGCTAAATCGTGCTGCTGAAAACTTTTGCAATGACATTGACCCTTTCTGGACTACATCTTTTATCAAGATTGTTGTTGATATGCAGTGCCCTATACTGATCACTGCCTATGCCATTCAAGTTTACCATTGCTGAATAAAGCAGTAGGATTACTTTCCTTGTCTTGTGTGGTAATATTGTTGACAGATCTCATAATTATGTTGGCCTTCTTTTTCATGACATCACCTTTTGTCATTTTTTGTATTTGATTTAAAGCCGTTCTTAGTCCCAGGCCACTTTCTGTAGTTCTATTACAGAACCACTTACCTAGATCTTGACTTTCGTATATTTCTTTCATTCCCTTTGCCTTCTGAAGGGGCGAATTAAATACTGAATTACATAATTTTGAGGAAGCATGTTCTGCATGTAGGATGTTCTGAATTCTAATCAGTTTCTTCGGAGTATTTGCAGCCTTCTGAACCTGATGCCATGCATGTTTCTTCTCTCATCTTTGTGCACTCTGTTTCTTCACTGAATTTCAATAGTACTGGATCCTGGTCAGGTGCATTAGTGTTTCTTACACACATCTACTTCTGCCTGGTTTGATGAGTGGCCGCTCTTTGGATAGTTATTCCATGATTCAATCATTTATTTGGATAATGAGCAGAAGAAATAATTTCTAAGCGGCTTCTTGGCAATACAGATACTAAAAAATACTTTTTCTTATGCTAATATGATTTTAGTTCATATAATTAATATGTTTACACTTAAAGAAACTAGCTATAAATGTTGTTTGGGTTGTTGAGTTCACTTAATGTGCTGAGTCCTTCATGAGTATAGCTCCTGAAGGACTGCGTGATTTTCTAGGTAGAAGGAAAAATTACTGTTAGAAACATCACTGTGTATTGCATAAATACAGAATTTTGAAGTAACTTGATTTATTCTAAGAATACCACTTATGACTGCACTGCTTTTGTCTCGTCATCCAGTTTTCTGACAAACATGTTTAAGTGGATCAAGTTGTAAGACGTTACTTTCAGCATGTCTGAAAAGTCTGTCTTGAGCCATAGCTCATTTGAACTATCTTTAAATACGATCTTCTGGGATGAGAAGCCTCTTAAAGGAAAAGAAGCATAGTAGGAGGTGATTTTTGTTAGCATTGGTCTTTGTCCTCCAGCTGGAATTGAGTACAAGTTTTGACTTCTCCCCCCTTGATTACACTACTTTAAATATTTTTTTCATAGGCAATGGTTCGATGGTACTGAAAATGTAACTTTGAGATGCCTCCTACAGTGATTGTATGGTGCACAGTGCTGCTCCGACACAAATGTGTTCTTCCAGTTAGAATAAATAAGTAGATCGTGTTATCTGATGAAATAAAAGACTGGTATGTGGTATGAAATTACTGTTATTAGCATTCTAAATAGTTCCTCATGGAGTTATTCATCTATCTTATAAGTAGCATACATTCAGCTGGCCTAGAATTGAGAGGCTGGCATGAGTGGTCTGATTATTCTTTGGCTAAAGCACAAACTCACTCTGTGGTGAATCATCATTCTTCTGATCCAGTGCTCTGTGACCTGGCACTGTGGAGTTACTAAGTTAATTGTCAATGAAACAGAGCCTCAGATGAAACTGAAGTCCACGGTTTCAGTCAGTCCTGCCTCAGTATTTGTGGCCTTTGATACAGATAACATGTATATGAAGACTTCAGAATCACTTTTTACTCATTGCTCAGGCACTTACAGTATTCCTCACATCTGGGGATAGAAATGGAGTTACGTGGCTTCTGTTCTATCAGTTACTTCAGTCTTCTCTGAGAACAGCAAAACTTGGTGTATGAAAAAGGCCTGCCTTCCCCCACGGTGTCATCTGTAGTAAGGGTGGTTTGTCCTTCTCTTCAGCACCTGTTTGGTTTTTACAGCTGCTTTTTGTGTGAGCGTTGTATTACTCAGTTTTTGTATTCAAACTGAAGTAAGCTAATGCTGGAACTGAGGAAGCTGAGGTAAAAATACAGCATGTTGTGGTGAATAGTGATCGTATCAGCCCTCGTGTTTGCTTACAGCAGCCTGTCAGTAACACACGAGTTCACAGGTTTTCAGTTGTGGTTATTTCACTAGAAGTAAGGTAACTTTTGAATAAACAGGAAGTTACAAGAATGTGAGGACTCAGTAGGATAGAAGTGGTATCATTTTTCTTCTATCTTCAGGCTGTGTTAATGCAATGTTATGAAATAAGTTCATCTGAATCATCTGCTTCTTGTCACTGGAGGACAGGACTATAAAAAGACATGGAAGTGTTGTGGAGTCAGATTTATGACTAGGAAGTTTAATCTGCCACGGAACATTTCTACTGCTGTTTATTTAGGAGACGATGAAATGGCAACAACCTGGGATTTACACGATTTTTCCCCCCTTCAGAAGTAGGAACATAACTGTTTTAGATTCGAGAAAGATCTCTGTGAATCTCTGCAGAATACCAGGTTTTCAAATCTAGTTTGTATTTGGAACTTCATTTAGAGGCAAGTGGTAATTTTAACAAATGCCTGCCTTTGTTCTTAATGAAATTCATTAAAGTAACTTTAGAGAGAAGACTGGAAGATCTGGCTTGCGATGTATTCTCTTAAGTCTAACAAGTTGCACTGTGATTTAATTGTGGTGTCCTGTGTAGATATACCACTGCCTTCCAACTATTGCACGTGGGAATGTTTCAAATGTTAGCAAAACTAGGGTGCTTGTGCCCTCCCCTTCAAGGCTATCTCAGTCATTTCTCAGATCCTTCAGTGGGAATGATGTGAATGTGCTGGAGTTGCAGATACTGCTTTGGTTGATTATGTTTGTAGTTCTGTTTTTTGATATCTAGTGCTTTTTCTCTTAGACAGATTGAAGGAAAAACTAGAGCATGTTACCCTGATCTTGAGAGAATGATGTTTGGCAGAACAGATAACATCAGACGTTACCCTTTTAGGCTGAGATTGAAAGAAAAATGTGGAGGGGAGGAAAAAAAAAAACTTGATTTTTTTTCTGGCTATATCTTTAATAGGAGAGAATAATTGAGTTGGAAGGGACTTGCAAAGATAAAGTCCAGCGGCCTGACCACTTGAGGGCTAACCAAAAGTTAAAGCATGTTATTGAGGGCTTTATTTAAATGCGTCTTGTATGCTGACAGGCATGGGGCAACTCATCAACCACCTATCTAGGAAGCCTGTTCCAGTTAACAGCATTTCCTAGTTCAGTATTGTCAGTGAACTTCCTAAGGATACATTCAACTGCTGTATCTAGACCATTGATAAAAGTGTTGAACAAGACTGGCCCTAGAATTGAGCCCTGAGGAGCACTGCTAGTAACCCACCAGCAGCCAGATGTAGCCCTGTTCGTCACCCAGTGTAGCGTGTACCTGTTCATCTGAGTTGGGGAATTTGTCTGGAAGGATACTATGAGGGATGTTATCAAAGGCCTTACTAAAATCCAGAAAGATCACATCAGCTGCCTTGCCTTCATCCACCAAGCGACTTTGCTGTGGAAGGATATCAAATCACTAAGGCAGGATTTTTCTTTCCTCAGCTCATTTTAACTATGCCTCATAATAATAGCCTAGTTATTTTAATGCCTTTCAGTAGTACCCAGAGTAATCTCCACACCTTCTCAGGGACTGAGGTTAGACTAACAGGTCTGTGGTTTCCTGGGTCTTCTCTTGCGCCCTTCTTGTAGAGATCGATGCAACATTGGCTGACTTCCAGTCAGCAGGGATCTCCCCAAGCTCCCAAGACCTCTGGTAAGCTGTTGAGATGAGACGAGCTATAATGTCTGGTAATTCCCTCAGTACTCTGGGATGAATCCTGCCAGGCCCAATGACCTTTCAGCTAATATGGCTTGGTCCACTGTGCCTCTCTGCTTGAACCGTACTTCTCATCTATGCTTACTTGTGTGCTTTGTGAAGAGTGTCTTTGAAATGACATCCTACTCAGTCTGGAAGAATTGAGACTTACTGAAGCTTCTTACTTGGAACCTGTTCAAATTCCTATTTCTGGAAGTCGCTTCGCAGTCTGGCACACCATCATACTCATAGTTGTTATTTTCCCACTCAGTGTCCTTAAATAGCTGATGGCCACAAACAACACTAAGTGCATGGTTCTCATGATCACATGCCAAATTCAAGGCTGCAATGTTCTTTTGCTCTAAGTTGCACCTTTTGACTTAGTTGAATCACTAGAATGAAAAAAGATTCCTGGTAAAGCTGAAAATTGTGCTAATTAGAAATTGCTGTTGATACATTTCTTATAAGTTCTTCAGCTAAGTTTAATACTTCTGGCAAAGCGAAGTTATTTCAATTTGGTGTATCTGTGGTGTAAATTCAAGGCAAAATGTGTTATGAAGCAAGTAGGAAACAGTTCCTAAAATTTGGCTTACTGCAAACATGACAGCAGAGAGGTTACCAGACCTGGCAGCAAGTACAGGTTGGTGAAACTGGTGGTACTTCCAGAGCTGGAAGTAGAACTGGGGTGCTTGGACAGCCTGCTGACACACTGCTGTTGTGAGATCCTGGGAATGTTGTTCTATTTTTTCCAGCTGGCACTTTACTGCTATTTACTCAGGTGCCCCCACCCTCCAAATTTATTTACGTGTGTTTTTAAAGATACAGGATAATAACAAGAAGCATTAAAATACTCATCATTTTGGAGGACATTTGTTCTTTTGGTTTTGGTTGTTTTATTGTTTGAGTGGTGTTTTTTTGTTTTTGAAACAGTTTTGAAAGGTTCTTGAAAGTATTGTTTGGGAGTTTAAGGAAAGAAAATGGGTTGCAGACATGGTCAGATCCAACAAGCCAGCCAGCTGCCTATGGGCTTAGTGCTTAAAAGGCAGCTGGTGAAGTATGGATTGAAGTTACATTCCTGTCTGAGGCAGTGGATGGAGGTACCATGTCAGCCTGTCAGGTGTGAGAAGATGGACCAGCAGAGAGCAACTTCTGCAGTCTTTACTGGAGAGGTGTCCGGGCTCTGCACTGCTAGCAGGGGAGCTTTGCTGCTCCTGGTGCCACGCGTGTCTCTGGGGGGGAGGATGGAGGAAGCGAGGGAGCTCCTGCTGGCCATGTCCCTGGGTCCCTGTGCTGCGCCGTCCCCTGACAGGCGGGGAAACCGAGGGCACTGCTTGTGCACTGCAGTCACTGTGAGCTGTCTGGGCATCATCTTGTGAAGGCCCTGGCTGCACTTTGGTCATGACACTCGGCACTTCTCAGTCTCAGAAGCTTTGCTCAGATGTTCTCGGCGCTGTGCCAGCTCCTGGGATTGCAGCTTCCTGAAGTTCCACAGAGACCACTGGTTCCCCAGCTCCTTCTGTGCTTGATTCGGAAAGCTTTGACGGCATGACCCAGAAATGGAAACTCAGCAGTGTTTAGCAGCATTCTGATGTGGATACCAAGCCCACCTCAGTTTGAAGACAATTTTGCTAGCACTGGAAATACAGATCTGCTTTAATGCAAGCCAGGTTTGCATTTCAGGTACTAGCTTCCAGATCTTCGTGTATTGCTACTAATTAATTTTTCTAAGCTCATCATTTGCCATCTGAAGTCTTACTTAAAAGCATTTCTATGTTGTGTACTCACTTTGAAATGCGTAGAACTATAGATAGCTAGCTGTCATTTCCAGCCATGGAAGTATTACTATAGTTCATTGTTGTCAGTAGCTATTGTGTGCAGTCAGGATGTCCTGGGGAAAGAGCGTGCTTGGTTTAAAGTTGATGTTAAGTACATCAGCATTCCAGTGGTTATAAGCGAGAAGAAAGCTGTTCTTATTCAATTTAATTGGAGATCAGGCTTTTTTTTTTTTTTTTTTTGAAGGGAGGAGAAGTGATAATTCTGAAATCTTTGAGATTTTTTATCCACTTTGTGATGGATCCTAAAAATAAAGGATTTCTCTGGTACGCAACATGTAAAGCTTAACAAAACTCTTCCTGGAACAGGAAGGCAGAGTGAAACTCCCATTCTATGATTCTATGAAACAGAGGACATTTCTTTAGGGAGAGATTATCTGTATTAACGTCTCGTTAGCAAAGTGAAAGAGTCTCTCTTTCTCTGAAGACTCTGCAGCTAATGGATATACTACCAGTGTTGCGGTGGTAAGTGCTTTGAACTTACGGTCAGTTTTTTTAGTTCCTTTTTCATTTTGAAATGTTTTGCATGTCGTGCTGGCACTCAAATGACTTTTCCAGTCATTAGTGGCTGTTAATCAATAGACCTTGTAATAACTGTTGTTGTTTTCTGGCTTAGAATGCAAAGTTGGGATTTATAAGCAGTGTTATCTCTGGAAAGCTGAGGCTTTCAACTAACCTGATTTAAAAAATAAATAAATAAAAATCCACTGGTATTTACAAAGTTGTTCAAAAATTGTTCTCTGCGGAGCTCTATTTAGTCTCAGTTCAAACAGCTGCCAGAGACATTTTTATGTAATTACAAAATGTAGCAGAACAGTGAAGAGGTGGGAGCAGCCTTAAGGTAGCAGTGAACTGTGGCTACAGAGACTGTTAACATTTTTGTAATACCTTTTTTATTGCTGCAGCCTTATTACAACATATTTTTCCAGCTCTGCAAGTAATTGTGGAAATAGCCCACAAGAAGAATACATATTTTCTGTAATAGCTTTGCACTGAAATGGTTGTTTAAAAACTGATGTTCAGGCCTGTTGGCATGCTGTGTGAAAAGGAGTGGATTCAGTTGTGTTAATTTACTAGTTAAAAACTTTTCCTTTCACAAAGGAAATCTAATGGGGGAGCAGATTACTGTACTTTCTTTGTTTGTTACCCATTAGTGTTTAGGCACCTGGCAGGAAGCTTGAATGCTTTTTAAGATTAAGGTTTATTACTTAAATTTGTTAAGAAAATGTGTATAGAATGGCTAATGTTTAAAAGTTAATTTTTGCTTCTTCTAGAAGTCATTGTGGTCTATTATTTGCATATTAGTACTTGAAATGTCAGGAGGATAAATTAATAGTCACAGGTCGTGGATAAAGTGATTAATAAAATCAAAAGTAAAAGTGATGAGAAGGAGTGAATAGCTGCGTGTTTCACTGTAGTATCTCTGAAAGAGATGAGGATAATTACTGTAATTTAGGAATATAGATGAAGGATATTGTGTTGCTTAAATAAAGTTAAACTTTCAAAAATAACTGCTAATGTGGAATTGCCACGGCTCCCAGTGTAAAACAGAATGCCATCGACAGGGCTCAGCTTTGGCTCAAAGGAGCGTACTTGACTTCTGTGCGAAAAATTCCTGTGACCAATGATGTAGGAATCGAGTTGGAAGCTAGATAGAAATGTTGTGGTTTTTGTCTTCTCCTTTCACCCTCCTCTCCCTTGTCTGGAAACTCTGAATGAATCACTCTTCTCATCTCCTATTATTCCAGTTTGTTAGAGAAGCCTGTTACAGGTTAATGTTAATTGCCTGAAACACTGTTCTTGGTCACCAGTCCAAACCGTTTAGTTTGTCCAAAAATTTTCCCTTTCCGATTTTGAAGCAATGATAGTTATGCTTTCTTTATTCCTCACTTTAACAGGCGGAGGGGGTTTTGCCAGACTGCAACACTGCTAACTGAGTTGTTTTGCAATGGACAGTTCCTTTTGTGGTAGCTTTTTGTTGATCTGTACTCGAGTCAGAAACCCTGTTTTCTGGACGTGCTCAGGATTGCATACAGACTGGGGGGGGCACTCAAACTACTGCTCCTGTTCTGAAATTTCTACCCACAAAAGGAGAAGCAATCGCTTGAATGTTTTGCCTCTGCTTTTATGAGCTGTTTCATGGTGCTGCTGCTGCTGTGATTTGACTCTTGCTGGTAAATGTTTTTCTCTTACCCCAGCATTGCTATCGTGTTCTCACACAAAACTGCTTCTTAAATGGGAATATACAGGATGTGAAAAAGTAATCTGTTTGCATTGTGGGAAGCATCTGGATGGTGTTTCTTTCCTTCAGTGTTTTTTAATGTATTTTTCAAATTGTTCAGAATAGTATAATGTTGCCTGTTCTGTCACTTTGTGTATAAATTTGTCTCCAGGCGTCGTGAACTTGCTTGACCCCAACTCTTACCCTTTGGTTTTCATTTTTTTTTCTAAGCGGTGAACTTCAAAGAAGTTAATGAAGAAAACAAAAGAGAACTCTTCAGTGAAATATTTTCTTCTATTGAAACATTGGCATTCACATTTGGAAACGTGTAAGTTGGAATCCAGGAGCATTAAGGAGCTCAGTGGAGCTGAATCAAATTAAGACTAAGCAACGAAACATTTTCTCTTCTTTTAGATAAATATTGTCTGATAAATGAACTTATATTAATCACATCTATAACACCTTACTGCTTTATTTGTATTCTTAACAAGGAAAGTCATATGATATAGAAATTGCAAGGAATTCAAAACTACTTCCAAAGATCTTTCTGCAGAACTTCTGAAGAATATTAGAGATTATCTGAATTTTTGCTCTGTGATCTGAAGTTACTTAGGTAAAGTAATGAAGTAACAAAGTTCTTTGTTTTTCTGGTAGTGTTTCAGACTTCCTTATGGGAGATGTAGACAATGGCTCGTCACTGGGACTTCCTGTATCTCGGAGAAGTCGGGTAGGCTGAACACGTTCTCTTCAGTGTGAAATCATAACTTGTAAGGGAGCTCTTCATTTTCACTGAAACTCTGTGCATCGTGTGGAGTCTTCTGAATGTTTAAAATAAGATTAAACCCGTGGGGAAAAAAAGTGTTCAGGATTTCAGGTACTCAAATGTATTTTCTGTTCTTAGTGCCAGTGATGATTCAGCTGGACTAGCACTCAAATATTAGGGTAAACAACCTGCTTGTAAGTATACTTGAGATTTTAAATGGATTTAGTGAAAAGAACTAAATACTTTACAATAAGATACTTGATTGAATAAGTGATTTGCATGCAGGAGTACTTGCACTAGATGTGTCTGATCTTGAAGCTAAACTGAGGTTTGATGACCTCTTTTTAGCTATCAAAGACAATTATTCCATATAAAATAACCTTTTGTTCTTCCAGAGCCCAGTTTGTACTGTAGCTGTTTCAACAATTTACTAAGAGAGCTAAAAGTAGCAGTGTCAGCTTATAGGTAGCCAAAGAAAAACATGTGGGTTTTAAGCACCCCTTTAAACACTCACAAGGTAAGATTTAAAAAAATTTAAAAAATTATATTCAGTCTTTTGCTTATCCAGATTCAGATTTTCAGGTAAATCAATTCAAATTACTTTATGATGAAAATGCAAATAATAATTGGTGTATATAACAAATGAAGTTGTAACTAGGTGAAAAATTTTAGATTGTCATTGTATGAAGGTTTCATTGAAAAGTACCTCAGACTTATCGTTCCTTCATGCAGCTTGATTGTAGCAATGCTGTACAGTTAGAGCTGAGAACTAGACTTTTAAATTCCACTGTGCATGTTAATGCATGCGAGAAAGACGGATGATCACAAAAAGTCTTCTAACTCTGTAGCTGCTACAAAACTCACCTTTCCAAAGGACATAGGAAGAAAGCTACGCAGAATCACAGCAGAAATACAAAGAGGGTGAGGCTGCTGATACAAAAAATGAGATGAAATAGTACAGAAGTCTGCATCTCAAGTAACTTAGTGATTTGAGCAAGTACTGTTTCAGCTAATCATTTCACCAGAGAAATAAAGGGATTAATTTGGTTACTTTTTAATCTTGTAATGGCTTTATAATGCAGAAATGCATTCCCAAGGAATGAGACAGTCATGATTCTAAATGGGGTAGGGGAAAACCCAGTGGAAGTTAGAATATAGTGAAATGAAGAAGCAATTCTAGTCTAGATGCTCCAGAAGTCACCGGCTTATATTTAAAGGCCCCATTTTGTAGTGTTTGCTTTTCCTAACATGGAACAATTTTAAGTTCTGGAGCAGGTAAGATGATGTAGTTCAATTTTATGAAAATTGGTCTTAAATATTGCACATTGCATTCACACAAATAAATGCATATTTGTCAGATGAAGCATTTCACTTTGGCTTGCAATTCAGAGAGCAATGTGGAGGTCAACTAGCAGTTGTGTTAGAAGTTAAATGCAAGATATTTAAGTAGCTCTATTAACTTTCCATTCCTGTAGATGTCTATATTCAGTGATTGAACATAGTAGCTGTCTGTATCTTAAAAAGATTAGAACACAGCATTCTGGTAGAATTTAACATGCAAACAGTTTGAGGACTAATTACGGAGAAGTATTTTAATTGTCTGTTAAGTTGGGGGCCTCCCTAACTAAGCTGTTGAGGATTGCTCCAAGTCTCTGGTGGGGATGAGGGAAGTTGATCTTGCTTCATTTGCCTACAGGGGAGCCTATATTCTTCAGTTCAGGCATTCAGCATGTAGGCTTGTCTTAAGTGATATGTGCATACCCTTTTAGCAAGTGTAATTGGTCTTGTTTTAGTCCTTGTAGTACAACCAGAAGTATGAAGTTGAAACAAATATTTCCTAATTAAAAACAGAAGAATTTTAGAATGTATTGGGAGAACAGAGACAGGCACATCTGACCTTTCATTACACAGGGTATTTGAATGCCACTGGAAGCTATGTAGATCTGGGAGCATAATAAGAGAAGGATAACATTTCAAAGTGTGTGCAGGTATTTGCCTCTGACAGGCTGAGAGTTCTTGGGCAATGGGAAAACAGATGAGAGTGTTTGGTTGAAGTTCTGTTAAAAAGAAAAATCTATAAAGTCTTATCCGAAAGTAATGCCTCCAACTTTATTATGTTGGCCCACGATGTCAGAGGCGGATGTTGGTGGGATGGCAGCAGAGGTTGAACCTTCCCACCAATATCCTGTTCCATTTTGTTGCTGTGCAACAGGTGGCAGCAGAGGGGCAGTCTGACATAGACGTGTATGGAGCAAGGGTGTGTCATTGAATTCTTCCATGTGAAAAAAAAAAATGGCACACTACTCAACGCTTGCTGAACACTTGTGGAGACCAAGCAGTCGATATGAGCACAGTGAGGCAGTGGGTGCTGCGTTTCAGCAGCCGTGACAGCAACAGTGGGGTCACCTCCACTGGTGCAGATTTCTTTACAAGCGCAGCATGCAGGCTCCTGTTTATGGCTGGCAAAAATGCATAACTAATGGTGGTGATAAAGTGTTTTGTAGCTGAGGATGTGCTCTATCAAATAGTGCTATTGTTCTCTTTGTATCTGTTGTAGTTTCTGTGGAAACAAATAGGAGGCATTACTTTCGGATCAACTGACATGTGGACAAGTCAGTCTTGGGGGTTTTTTAGTTTGTTGCTTTGGGGGAGAGGCAGGCTCACTAAAATGAGTCAGTCTTCCTGGGGATAAGCTGTATAGGTCAAGTTCTGACAGTAAGTAGGAGAGCATCAATAGCTGTCCGTGTACTTGCCTTTAAAAATAGTATTGCATATTTGCTGTGGGGTAAAAGTGGATGGAAAACTGATTACTAAATAGCTACCCTATAATAGCTATGTAAAGTATATATATTTTTTCAACTTCTTGTTTATTCTTCTCTAACAAGTGTATCTCACTTTAAAAGCTACTTGAATATAGTACTACTTGACACAAAAATCAGAACTAAGTCTGAGGAATGTCCAGGTTTTCTGTGCAACAGAATATTGATGCATTCAAGGCTGTGTATCCACAAAACATGCATTTCCTACCCGTTCTTAAAAATGCCCTTCTGTTTTACTAAAACTCTCTATTATTAGACAGCGACTATAGTAGTCTTCCACTTTTTTTTTTAAGGAATTCAGCCATTCCTCAGCCTTCTGTTAGATTCAGTTTAGAGTAACTAATGATTGATACCTTGTGTATTTTGGTATACGGAAAAGCTTTTTTTGCTGTGAAGTAAACAGTGATTGTTCAGGTATTTTTCTGATTTATGATCAGTTTCCATTTACATTTAAAGAAAAAGGGGGGGAAAGGAACAACCCTATTTGCATCATTGCTTCTATGCCCCATTTTATCTTTAAGTCTGAAATGAAAACAACACCAAAATCGAAAATGGAAGCCAGCTGTTCTTGTAAAGCTTAAGACTTTTTCGGCTTTGTCTTCTGCCTGCTTTCTGCTTCTGAGTTTTCCAGGGTAATTTATTCATTTAAAATGATGCAGGTCTTAAAATACATGAGTAAATAATGCAGGTAGAGATTTTATGTAGGTAAACTTTTTCATTCACTCAGTGGCCTGGTTTATAGTGCAGCCCTAAAAAAAAAATTCTACCTGCACAAAGGAAGGGGTGGCAAAATGCTGCATGAGGACAAAGGTAGGGAAGAAATCTTATGCTAAGGTAAATTCTATTTCCTTATAATTGAATTAAATTTTGTGAGGTTGTACTGATTATCAGTTCTTCATTAGAAAGTGTTACTAGCCAGCTTTCGTGCCTACAGTGCACACGTCTAAGTAATTTAGGAGAAATTATAGCTTTATTTCCCTAAGGAAGAAATCTAGGATTATGAAGACTTGTAGAGTGGTCTGTTACATGTATAAGACAACAGGCCTGTATGAAATGATTTTGAAAAGATATGGAGCGAATCACAGAATATCTCAAGTTGGAAGGGACTGAAAAGGATCATGGAGTTCAGCTCCTGGCTCCACACAGAACCGCCCCAAATCCAAACCCTATGTCTGAGAGTGTTGTCCAAATGCTTCCTGAATGCTTCCTGGCAGCCTGGGGCTATGACCACTGCCGTGGGCAGCTCCTTCCATGCCCTCTACCCTCTGGTGCAGAACCCTTTCCTAACACCCCCCTGCCCTTCCCCTGACGCAGCTCCATGCTGTTCCCTCGGGCTCTGTCGCTGTCAGCAGAGAGCAGAGCTCAGCGCTGCCCCTCTGCTCCCTGTGAGGCTGCCATGAGGCCTCCTCTCAGCCTGCTCTGCTCTGGGCTGAGCAAACCAGGTGACCTCAGCTGTTTCTCACACACCTTGTTCTTTAAACCCTTCCCCATCTTTGTAGCCCTCCTTCGGACACTAATAGCTTTACGTCCTTCTTATATTGTGGCACCCAAAACTGCATACTAAGATCCAAGAAAAGCTGCAGGTCACTTAAATGTTAGCCCAATGTGTTAAACAATTTTCTCATTGCAGCTTTTCAAGATTGTTGGTTTAAAGATATGTTGTGATACTCTGCTATTTGTTATGTCTCAGTCAACAGCTATAGGAGCTTAGATAGAATCCTGTATTAGATGATAGAGAATTACAGCACAGTCCCTTGCTTGATTTGCAGAAAAAAAAAAATAAAAGGTTGAGGGGGAAGGGGGAAGATGATGTCATTGAATTTGCTAGCCTGTTAGTCCTAGTAAAAGGTTTTGTTCCCTAATTTGGCCTTTTTTTCCTTGTATACCAGTCTTTTGAGAATCTCTCTGTGGAGTCTGGAGGTTCACTGCATGAAAGGGATGATGTTCAAGGTAGGTCATTCCTTTAATATTAAATGGAAACAGATACAAAATTATGTTTATCTTGGTCACTTTTTTTTAATATACACCTTTGCTGCCAGTAAAACTTCAGTATAAAAAAATCTGCTGTTGCAGAGGCTTTGCACTTCCGCGAATAACCACTTAGGATTGCTCTTGAGGAGAATTTAAAAAAAAAAAAAACAAGACCTGAAGCACTTCTGTATGCCATTGTATGACTGGTGTTTTGTTGGGTCACTTTCTTTAAGAAAGTTGTGCTGACCATATGACTAGTGAAGATAAAATACTATGACCCTTTAATTTGGTCTAAAACCTCTGTCAGTCCTGTTTAGAGTCAATTGGCATTAAAGACCAACTCAGGATGAGAGCTGCTTAAGTATTCACAGTTGGCTAATACTGGCTTTGCTCTCAGTGTGTGGTCATGTCTAAAATTGACTCCTTTGTGTTTGATGCTTTCTTTTCAGGACATCTTCGAGCAGAGGAGGTTGATAGCATGCTCCTAAGGAACGACAGCGGAATTGAATCAGCTCTGTCCTATGCTAAAGCATGGTCAAAATATACCAAGGATGTAGTCGCATGGGTAGAAAAAAAGCTTAGCTTGGGTGAGTGGCTCTTTTTGGCATTTAATCAGCTTTGTCATGATGGAATTAATTCTGTTGTCAGGCCCCTGTGCTGCAGACTGTCAATAATGTGATTTCTAAATTAGTAGCTGTTCCACTGAAGTGGACAGAACTATCACTTATTTCCTATAATTAAAGGCCTGTAGCAAAGTGAAGGTAGTCCTAGCCTATCTGTTAGAGGAAGAATGTAAAAAACATTTAGCGTGTGGTATAACTGTTATTGTAAACAGTTAATTGTGATTTTAATTATTTTTTTTAACAGAAGTGGAATGTGCTAAAAGCTTAGCAAAAATGGCTGAAACTGCTAAAGCTGTTGTTGGACCCCAGGTGAGTAAGACTTAGGGGCTCTCCTTAGGTCTTAAATATGTATTGGATGTCTTGCCCAAAAGAGAAAATTTTGGGGCACTGAGGAATAGATTTTTGATTTGATACTGAATTGATATATACTGCAAATCATGGTGAAAGATCTCTTGTATTTTATCTCTTCCCATCCTCTGGAAATTTGAATAAATAAACTTGGTTTTCTTGAAAATGTGGAGTAGCTCTGTGGTTCTCACAACATGCTTTTTTCCTCTAATGTCACGTATGCTTCGTAATTTGGACTCATAGACTTGTATTCCTGAGTTTTTGTAGTAAAATGAAATGTAACTGAGAAAGTAGTACTTCCAACATTCATATCTAACTGACCTCCACAAACACATTACTATCTTATTAAATGTGATAGAAAGACTAGTTCAATGATACTGACGTTTATAATGTTAGCATACCCCTACCCTACCTAGGACATTAATGGTTTTTTCTGTGTAATTTTAGGATTATATGCCATTCCAATCAATATTCCTTAATGCTTTTCAAAATGATATTGAGAATAATCAGCTTTGGCAACAAACAGCTGCTGCTCTCCAGTCTAACAAATTTGTGCAGGTAAGATTACTGAAAACAATGAAGATATTGCCTAGATTTTTAAGAAGTTTTGTAACAGCACAGATTATTTGAAAGAACAAACTTGCAACATCTAAGTCTTTTACTCCGTTCATGTTTCCTGTCTAGCCTCTTTTGGGAAGAAAAAATGAGTTGGATAGACAAAGGAAAGATATCAAGGAGCTTTGGCAGCGAGAACAGAAAAAAATGGTTGGTATTTTTCATATCTAACAGTATTCAATCTCATTCTCTAGAAGGTCAACACTTTCAAATTAGGCTGTCTCATGTTACACACTTCAGTTCACATGTAGAACCTATAGGGCTTTTTGAGGTAGAATGCAACTGTTGATTTCATAGCATATTTCTATTTGTAAGAGGTTATCTTTCTATGACTCTGTTCAAAGTGCAGAATACAGACCTGTGCATAACATTTTCTTGAAACAACACATTAAATAACCAAAAAAAAATTATTTTACTTTTTTTTTCCTGCACTGTGCAGCAAGAGCTGGAAGCGTCTCTAAGAAAAGCAAAGTTGCTATACACACAGCGTCAAGATGAGTATGAAAAGGCAAAATCCTGCACTGCTCGTGCTGAGGAGGAGCATCTTAGCTCAAGTGGAAGCTTTGTGAAAGATGTCAGCAAGCAACTGGAGAAAAAACGAAGGCTGGAAGAGGAGGCTCTTCAAAAAGTAAGACTCTTTGTGATTTACTGGTTTTGCTCATGCTTTCACACTGAGATCATCTGAGCAAGTATTCTGTTCATAATTTTTCACTTTAATAATGCTGTGCTCATTCAGGCTTTTATCCTAGATGGGACTCTCCCATTACAGGCTGTCCTGTGTATGTGTGCTTGTGGTTTTTCTCACTTCCAGTAACAAGGCCTGTAGCCTGTCAACCCTTTATACTTGTGTTTTATCTAGGCTGAAGAGGCCAATGAACACTATAAAGCAAGCATGGCAGAGGTTGAAGAAAAAAGAAATGATTTGGAAAGCTTTAAAAGTGATGTCTTAATGCAGATTCGGGAGCTTATTTTTCAATGTGATCTTACTCTTAAAGCTGTAAGTATGCTTTTGAAAATACCTTTGGCAATAAGATGACTTGGCCTAATTTTTAAATAGAAGTATATAAAGTTTCTTGAGACTGAGAGAAAACTCCTTAAAATAGAAAGTTTTCAAAGGTCAGTGGGCAAGCCAGTAGAAAAAGAATGAAATCTTTATGAAATCTTTGTATTAAGAGGGTTTAAATTAAAAANAAGATGAAAAACAAATATACTCATCCTGAATTTTTAAATACTTTGCATAAGCTGTTGCTTTGCAAGAACCTTGACTACAGAATTTTTGTTAAATTTCGCTAATTATTTTGATGGCAGTAGGTATTATTTTCCTGCTTAAAAGTATAGAAAAGTATAGCTCACATTTCCATTATCATAATTTGTGCATTAGCTAAAGTGTTTGCTAATGCACTGAGGCATGGAACCTGCCAATCTGGAAGACCTGCTTATTACAGGATACATTGAAACTACTTTAGTAACTTCAATACCTGAGTTTAATGGATGTAAGTAAGCAAAGGATTGTCACAACAGTGTCTCTACATGTACTGTTTATAAAACTTAGTGCATTATTCCAATAGATGTGTACACTTTTTTAGATGAGATGAAAACAGATTTAATGCTGCACTGTGACAGGGGGAAGCAAAAGAATGCATAATAAGCTTAGCAGAAAACTTAGTCAAACCTGTCAGTTCAAGTTTCTCTAGATTGTGAACTACTCTGAGATCAACAGTTTGAGGAAAAATACTTTTTCATTAAGAACTAGTTGCTATTTTAGTCTTTGTTTTCAACTAACATACTGGCAAGACAAATTTCACTGGTGGTTGAATTCTGCTTGCCAAAATCAAATGCATTTGGGTACCTAATGTTGTAGAAAGTTCAAAATACTGTTTAAGCAGTTAAAGAAGATGAAAGCATTTCTCATTTATAAGCACTGAAATAAGCAGACATGAATTTCTTACCTGGCTGCATGCTGCCACATTTGTGCAAGTTGGTCATATATCAACTTGTTTAAGGAGAAAGGCGAGAAGGCAAAAATCTTTTCCTTTTGGAAATGGTTGGAAGTGGTAGCAGATATTCCTACAACCCTGTAGCTGAAGTAGAAGCCATGGAGTCACCTTCCCTGGTCCCTGACTTGGATAAAGTGTTCAGCTAGTCTGTTCAGAAATCTTGCACAAAACCCATCCCTACAAGTTTTACAATTTCCTAGAATTTTCTAGTATTATTCTTTAAATCATTTTCTGTCTTGATACTAATTTGAGTTGAGCTAGAAATATTTATACATAAATACTGAAATTTTTCTTCTTCTACCAGGTAACAGTTAACCTGTTCCAGCTGCAACACGCTCAGGTTGTATCTCTTCCAGTTAACTGCCAATCCCTCTGTGAGAGTGCCAAACTTTATGACCCTGGTCAGCAGTATTCAGAGTTCGTGAAAAGTTTGCCAAAGGAAGGTGTTCATATTGAATCGGGTTCTTTTGAAACCCAGAGCTCCCAGATTGATGGGTGAGTCCCTTGCTAATGGTGACATTTGCTCGTTTCAGAATTAAGTGCAAGGCGTACGTGTTTAGCAGTAAAACAAACCTTCTGGAGGAATAAAATGAATCTTGGTGTTTTACCATATGTTAACATTCTTTATTTCTTTGACAGATTTTTGGTATTATATGCAATGCTGACATTCAAACGACTTTAAATTCCAAAGCAGAATGTCACTTTGTGTATTAAGACTTCCTAAAACTTCAACAATTGCTGCATAAGGATTCACTTGTTACTACTTTATTGTTGATACTAGTTAATATGAAAAAAAAAGGAATTTTTAACTCAGTAGTGTTTACTGGTGTGTGGCAGTAGTATTTGATACTCAGTTTTAGAAAAATCTGAGAATTTTTTTTTTCCTTTTGTATGCCTTGCTGCTAATGCACATTCTTGCATATTGTTTAGGTTGAAAAAATTTGAAGCAGGAAGTTTTGTTGGATTTGTCTCATGCTTGACAGTAAAATTTTTAAGTATTTATTTTTCCCTAGCAGTGTGAAATGTAGCTTTCGTGGTTAATCTGTTAAAGATATAGCTAACATGGAAATAAAGACAAGACAAAAAGTTCTTGTGTCAGCATGTCAAATGCTTTTTCTACCTTTTAACTTGTAAAATAGTCATTTTGGCACTACCAGAGTATCCATTCCCATCTGTACGTTTCACAGTTCTACAGGAAAGTGTTGTCATCATCTTTCAAAAGAGAACTAAATACAGAAACCTAATATTTGAGTCAGGCTTATACTAACAAAAGCTAGGAATTTCAAAGTTAAAGCAGAGATTCTTAGTTCTTGTCTGTCAATTTCCTGCCTTTTAGAGGACTTATTTAGACTGTATTCATAAACTTAGGGGATTTAACTATGCATCTCCCTAAGAAACTGATAAATATGAAATTTCAAACTCTTTATGCTCTCCCAGCTATTTACTGCATAAGTTTACTGCATAAGATTCATAGGAGGTTTTTTTTTTTTTCCTCTCCTTTTGTTTTCTTTAACGTGACCTTGTGATTCTTCATGAACTTGAAGTGATTATTTTTATTTTTTAAATCTGCATTTAAGTGTGATAGTAGCTTCGGCAAATGCATGTTTTAATGTTTTTAAGTCTTGTTTTGTCCAGCTGGATAGGGTAAAACTCATTAAGTAATAGCAACTTGACTGCTAAATTTGGCTAGTAGGCCATTTTGTTCACAGAGTACTTTACATTGATTAGACTTAACTGTTTCCTGTCCTTATCCTGAGAGCAGATTTTCATAATGGACTTCGGTCTCTGGCAACTTCAACATATTTGCTGGAGTTTTTTTGATTTTTTTTTTTTTTGTTTGTTTGACTAGTTGGTCTGGGGATTCTTGTTTGTTTCTTGTTTGGTTGGTTTTTAAATAAAAATAGATCCTGAAGCAGTACCTGGCAACATGTTAACATCTAGACATTTATATACGAATAGAGGTGATGGCTGGGTAGAGAATCTTTCAGAAAAAAGTGTGAGAACAGGATGGAATAGCTACTAAGTTATACTGGTCTTTAAACAGATTTGCTGTATTTTCAAAATCTGAAAAACAAGCCATTAAACCTTTCAGAGATGTGGAAAACCTGATTTACGTGAAAGAAAAAAAGAAATTGCACTTAATTAAAAATAAATTGCTGTACTTTTTAATTTTGGCTTTAGTAATTACATGGCAAATATGCATGTTCATGAACAGCAATTAATTGAAGCATTTTTAGTGCTCTGGGAGGGGAAAAAATAATACATTGCTTTTCATTTAATTCTGTATTATTCATACTTCAAATTGCTTTCTTTTTTCTGAAGGGTTTTCAGTAAGCAATCAACCAACAGTATCCATACATCACATGGTAACTTATCTCAGTGTTCAGGAGACTTTCCAACCCAGATATTAGATGATGTGGGAAGCCCAATCTATCACCGTCCCCAAAGGATTGGAGAGAAGAGATCTTCCAGCAGCACAGATATCCAAGGTAGTTCTTCTGTATTTCAGCTGGAGTTCAGTCTCTTAAATAAAAATACCAGCAAAAACAAGTGCTTGATGACTGTCAGAAACTTAGCACTACAGGGGAAAAAAATGCATTTTAAGTTATCAAGTTTTTTGAAATTCATTTTTTTCATACTGAAGCTTTTATATACTTAATATGCTGTTCATATGAGTTCTGCAACATTTTCCTGTTTTGATTATAACCATAGCTACTTTTTCAATAAAAAAGACTGTAATTTTGTCCTTCACATTTGGAATTTGTGGATTTTATTTTTAAAAGCGATGCGAGGGCCACCACCATTCAGATCTTGGTCAGTTGGAAACCAGAGTGGAGGAATGTGCAGTGATTCTGAAAGTGCAGGGGGAAGCAGTGAGTCACGGTCTATGGATTCTCCATCTGCCAGCCCAGGTACAGCTACTGTTACTGCTATACTAATTTTAAATCTTTACTTTGGACTGTTTTAAATTAATGAAGATATCTTTGTTAGTTTAGCAAGTGTTGGACAGAGCTTATAGTGAAAATAAGCAGATGGGTGGAAGGGATATTTTCAGTTTTCTGAATTTTTTTTTTGTCATCTTATAGGGGATTTTAAAAGACGGCTTCCACGGACACCTTCTACTGGTACTATGTCATCTGCAGATGATCTTGATGAAAGAGAACCACCATCTCCTTCAGACTGTGGTAATGTTGTTTCCACACTTGAATTCCCCAGAAGATAGCTCTTGTTGTGGAGTATAACTTTTCTTTTTAATACGTTGAGAAAAGTACATTAACTGTATCATGATTACAAACAGCATTGATTTTACATACAGTGCATACAATGTGTATGCACTTGAGTTTGGGAGCTCAAAAATAATGTTCAGGTCATGAATGCAAACTTTCACTTCGAGTAGTATTGTTTAATCGCTATTTGAGCTTTTAAGAAGCTTTTTAGGCAGTCAGCTGTATGCATTAATTTTAAATTTTTTCCTGTAAAACAAAGGATTTTTGTTTCACAGAGTTACTGATAGCTTAGAAGAAAATCAGTCATGAAAAGCACGAGTTGCTATTGTGTTTTAGAATTCTCTAGGAGCTCTTTTGATGTTATCATAGAGCACTGAGAATTAGTGATTTTTTTTTTTGGTGAGTCTATGTGTGTTCTGCTGTGTATGTGTATTCTTCCCTTCTGCGATATATGCTTATGAAGTACTTCCAAAACCTTACAAGCCAAACCATAATCACCTTTCATATTGTAGTAAAAGATTTTGAAGTAGATAGAATGAAACTTGCATTGAATAGTTGCCTGATCTGTGTGGTAGCTGTAATTAAATATCCTAATATTTTCACATGCCATTGATAAAGGAGAAAACTGAAACATTTAAAGATGCAAAACTGATTGTTTAATTCCACTTGTATATAAGATGATATGATAGGCAACATCTGTCATGCTAACTTTACCGATGCTTTGATTCCTTGCGATTCGACAGCACAGTTTTAAAAAAATAAAAACTATCTGAATAATAGATATTACAATGACTGAAACAGAAAAATTCTCTCCAGGTTTAAATGATCTGACATCTGAAACAGCAAATTCTCCAGGACCTTTTAGAAACACTAATATGTCTAAAGCAGCACAAACACACAAACTACGGAAGCTGAGAGCCCCATCTAAATGCAGAGAATGTGACAGCTTAGTGGTATTTCATGGAGCTGAATGTGAGGAGGTAAGTTGAAAAATAGTTTAATTGCTGCTTGAGATTTACGTGAAGCTGTGAGTTTTGTAAACTTAGGTTTTTCTATATAAAAAGTACAGTTTGTGGCTCATGGAATCCTCATGAGCAAAAGCACCACTGACTAATAAATCTTTGTGTTCACTTATGGGGTTGACAGATTTTCCTTTTTGCTCACATGTGGGGTAACAAACACCAGAGATATTTCTTACAGCATTAGATTGTGTCAAACCATTTATTCTTTTCTCCCATAGTGTTCACTTGCATGCCATAAAAAATGCTTAGAGACTTTAGCTATTCAATGTGGACACAAAAAACTTCATGGAAGGCTTCACTTGTTTGGAGTGGAATTTGCTCAAGCTGCTAAAAGTGTTCCTGATGGCATTCCTTTCATCATCAAAAAGTGTACATCAGAAATTGAAAGCAGAGCACTGAATGTCAAGGTATGGTCAAGTTTGTTTATAAAAACTTGTGTATAAACATACTTGAGGGGAAGAAAAAACCTACTCATCTCTCTTAAGACAATAATGCTACACTGTTAATCTCATCTGTTTTGCACTTGTACACTTGCTTATCAAATTAAAATTGAGTTGTGCTGATTTTTTTAATTTCAGGGCATCTATCGTGTGAATGGAGCCAAATCAAGAGTTGAAAAACTTTGTCAGGCTTTTGAAAATGGAAAGGATTTGGTTGAGCTTTCAGAACTCTATGCACATGATATCAGCAATGTTCTCAAACTGTATCTTCGCCAGGTATGTGCTTGAGAGGTCAAATGGAAAACCACAGTAATATCCTATATTTCATCAGTTCAAGCAGAAAAAAATTTGTTCAGCGTCCTGCAGCTAAAAACTGCATGAATGCACTATGTGCTGTATTTTGAGTGACTTAAATCTAAAAATAGGTAACATGTTCTGGTCCTTTGTAGCTAATCTGTTTTTTAGGTAGACCTGCTCATTTTAACTGTAGGAATAATGTTAGAAACCTGCAAGAAATACATTTTGAACAGAACCCTGATTTTAACCCTCTCTGATGCTAGTTATTAACACTGATTGATTTGAGCTTTAATTAGTTTTCTTGTTTTTTTGCTTTTATCTAAGCTGAGGCAAGGCAAATAACCAGGTTAGGTTTGAGGTTTTTTTTTCTTTGTAGTCCTTTTTTTGTTTATTAATATTCACTTTGTAATACATTGCTGCTATACTAAAAGAATACTTTTTAGTCATTAAAATAAATGTTATATAAGCTAAAATCAAATTGGAATACAGACCAAACAGGCATACCACATGAAAAGTACTTTCAAAGAATGGAAGAATAAATGCTGTGTTTTGTCATATTTTTTTTCTGCATTTGCAATGTAATGCCTTCCCTCATAGCCATCACCTTCTTGAGATCTGTACCTGTATTGATAAATGCTCAGTGTTGAAGCTCTTGTGGCAAAGTGTTAGCAAAAGATTTATGAAAAGAAGTGTAAGGGGGGAGTCTTTTTTTACCCAGAATTGTTTTTGACAAATTGTGATGTGAGCTAATAAAGATTAAATGTCATCTAAGAAAATATGCTAGACTAGACAAAGTTGAAGAAAAACAGGAAGGAAACAAAAGTTAAAATTTGGACTTGAGTAGCTTCTGCTATGTTGGTATTTCCTCAGCTTCCAGAACCTTTGATTTTGTTTCGGCTTTACAATGAGTTCATTGGACTTGCAAAAGAAAGCCAGAGTATTAATGAGGAATTGGATGCTAAACGAGCTAGCCCCAAGTCAAAGAAAAGACAGTCAATCTGTATTGAACTGAACAGGATCATCATTAAAATTAAAGATCTTCTGAAGCAACTGCCTGTACCAAACTATAACACTCTTCAGTACCTTATTGGACACCTTCACAGGTGAGAAAAGACTTCAAATGCTAATTGATGTTGAAAATTGAACTGCATGCTACAAAGTGTGTATTAGGAAACTCTTATACCTTCTGGATGACTGGAGGAAGAAGTGGCATTATCTGTTTGTATTCGTCACTGTTTATTCCTAGAAATAGCTGAGTGGTTTTAAGCATGCTGCAGTTGTGTTCTTAGATCCTGTACTATATCCTTACACTAGAAGAGAACTTAATGAAATCGGACAAGTTCTGACCTTTTAAGAGGTCCCATGGAAAAAGGCAGATCTGTACTTGCATGTATCCAGCCACTGCCACTAGGTGCTTCAAAAGTAGCTTAGTGACTCTTATCATTTCCCTCTTGCGTACCTCACATGTAATGCTGTCGTGTTTAAGTCTTTGAGTCATCATGTTACGAGATTCTGACCTTTATTTCCCCATCTCTGTTGGCACATATTCCTTCCCTCTCACTCTACCAACCCCCTCCCAATTCCTTAAAATTCCAGGTAGTCACTTATAATACCAAATAGTGTATAAAAACACCGTGTGTGGAAAGGACTTAGTCTCAATTGCTGTTAAGTGCTGTCTTCACTGATGATTCTGCCTGCCACCCAAGCCCACCTTAAGTTTTTTATTGTCTTTTAGCCTTTTTAGATATAAATCAGAATCAATATCTAAAATATTTTAGAAGTAATGAAACCCTCTAATTCTTGGGTTTTTTTCCTCTCTCCCTATGCAGGGTTACAGAGCAGTCTGATGAAAATAAAATGTCAGCCAGCAACCTTGGAATAATATTTGGCCCAACTCTGATCAGGCCACGTCAAACAGATGCTACAGTTTCTTTGTCATCACTTGTGGATTATCCGTATCAGGCGCGGGTAGTGGAGCTGCTCATAACATACTATGAGAAGATATTTGATGTTTCATCACAGCCACTTCTGAACACAACACAGTCTGAAGAAACTGCCATTACAGTCAGAGCTCCTTTATCAGCAGAAGAGAGGGAGCCACAGCAGCAGAGGAAGTCATTTGTTGCTGTAAAGGAAGTGAGTGACTTTTCTTGCACCTTTTTTTTTTTTTTTTTTTTAACTTTTCTCTTGTTCTCATTTACTTTTGCTCTAACTTTTGTTAACAGAGTATTCTAATAGCTCCAAGTGAAAACAGAGCTTCAGAAACAATGGCGTTGTTTTTGGAATCAAACAATAACAAGATTACAAAGGAACGGGTAGATACATCTGTAACTGGTGAGTGGGCTTTATGTCTTGGTTGGGTAAATAAGTAGCAGTCCTGGATTAATTAGATTATAGTGCCCTCCACTCTTCAACCTGGACAAGCAAGTCTTGTCTGAAAGTTGCCAGTCACAGCTTGATATAGTGTTTGTCTTCATAAAAGGAACAGGATTAAATCCCTTTAAAGGCTTTTGGGAAAAAAGAATGTATTTAGAGAATCAGTTTAAAGTATTTGTTAAGAGAACACAACAGAGTTTTTCATTTATTTTGTTTAAAGAGAAATCAAAACGTGGTGACTATGGGTTTCTGCAGTCTGCTATGATGTTATGAGCCAATATCCAGTAGCTAACATGTTTTGACCATTGTCTCCCCCCAGAACAAGTATCACTGCAGCTTGGTGGAACTAAACCTGAAGACTCTGGAAAGAGTAACTCACTGGCAGAATCATCAGCTACCAACATTTTGGACATGAGTACTTCTGCTCCAAAAGAGCCAGGTTTGCTACCCTTACTATTTATCTTCTATAATATTTACAGCACTAGCAAAAAAAAAAAAAAAAAAAGGGGGGGGTCTCTGGCTTCTTTCTCCTTGGTCACATCTGTACAGTATCTGTTTTACTGTTTTTGGAATGCTAGTATTTGGTTATTGTAGGATACTTTTAGTAATGTGTACAAGGTATACCTAAAAGTTGTCATCTCATTACAACACCAGTCATTAAGTGGTCATTAATGGAACTTGTATTCTGTTTGTAAAAATTCTGCTGACTCCAGTAGTATCTATCTATGTATTTCTAGGCGATGCTGTGAGTCCAGCTTCAGAGAAAGACACTGATTCATTTGTTTCTCCAGGTGAAGACAGCTGTAAAGTTAACTTATTTCTTGCAAAACCTAATCGACAAATTACCAAAGTTCCACTGCGTGTTCCAAGGACAAAGACAGCTGCTCGCCCTGTGAGCTTACCTGTAGACCGAATACTTCCTCCGTGTGTTTTGAATGAAAGAAATTCACGAAATGCAGGAGCACTAAGTCCAGAAAAGCTTGGCAGGAGCCCTACTATTGAAGAAGTTTCAGAGGTAAAGGCACCACTCCCGGCTGCTAATACTTGCTGCAGACTTTCTTGCTGTGACACCCAGATGCTGCGAAAAGCTTGGGATAAGCAATATAAACAGTATGATATCACAGCAAGGACAGCAATGATCGTGACTAATGTGCCCCAGGAGAACCGAGCACTTGAGAGTGGAACTGCCGGAGCCTTACCTTCATCATGCAGCATTAGTAACAATTCAGCTAGTTCTTCCATTCTTCCTAGTAAGCCATATTCTGTTTCTGTCAGGTCAGGAAGGACAGCAACAGAAGGGAATGGTCCCGATGCCAATCCTCTTGCTGCCTTCAGGGCACCAAGAACATTGCAGCCACCCCCAGGGACGTTTTATAAACCACCCTCTAACAAATCAAAACAAAGTGAAGAGAGTTCTACTGCGAAAGCTTGTGCATCAACCAGTGCCAGCTCTGTGCTTCACCAGGATAATACTGTGAAACTGGCTAGGAGCTCTGCACTTCCATCAGGTGATCCCGGACAAAACACAGATGAACAAAAAAGTAGCTCAGAGGACACTCACCCCACAGATCTGAAGCCTGCTTACCAGAGACTGAGACCAAAAAGGATCCAAGAGCTAGAACACAGGGAAGCTCACTTTGTATAGGGTGCAAATTGCTCTTGGACTGCATGCAATGTGTTGATCTTGCCAGGAGAGTCTTCCCTTTGACCCTTTATCCTTTGCTTTCCCTTGAGAATCCTACTTCTGTGCCATACTGGAGTTATTTTTATATATGCAGCATTTTAAAAATGGGGGGAGGGGTGGGGAATTGTCATGGTAATGAGTTAAACTTTTTTTGTAATTAAGTGAATTTTCATAAAGATTTATTGCGTTCCCAGTCTAGATACAGTTAATAGACTCATTGGGTAAGATATATTGAGCTTCATTTCATTGTATGGAATGAAGTGCTTAACCATAGAGAAATGACTATCACATGTAGCAATGAAATGACCTATTTTTCATAATAGAAGTTATTAATAAAAATGGAAGGTCTGATGTTCAGTGTCTAAGCATAAACCAAAGCTTGTGCTTTGCTCTATAAAAGCATTTGTTCAGTTTTCTAATCTGTGCGATTAAAACTTTCCTCCTGGACAGACTTATATACTGGCCAGTGTGGCCCATAATTATGTATCATATGTGTATATTTAGACAGACATGGTTATCTCTTGCCAGTGTTCAATGTTGTCACTTTAATATTTTTTTGTACAGCGAGGATGCACTTACTGAGCTTCACTATTCAGAAGCAGCAATCAAGCCACATCTGGTTCCTTGTGTAGCTTAGTGAGTGGGACAAATGTGCACAGTGTTTCATATGGGTGCCCTTCTGGAGAGACTCAGTTGCAGTGGTGCTGTCTTTCCCAGCAGGACGAAAAGGCAGTGATTTGCTTGCTATAGATCAGTTTTACCATTTAACCTGGTGTAACTGAAATGAAGAGCATTGTTTCCAAGTTTCAGTGAAAAAGCTGAAAGTAACCAAAAATCTGCAGTAGTAGGTGCATCTAATGGTTTTCACTTTGTATTAAATGGTTTTTATGTGTACACTGTTATATTTGCTTTGAAATATATTAACTTGTTAACATTTCAGTGACTCTATGGTTTCTATATTTGGATATCTTCTAACTTATTAAAATATGGACATTTGGCCTTTGCAATAGTAAACATTTTGCATCTGTCCTTAGGGGAGGGGCACACTTTTCTTAAGCAGATTACAATTAACTTGACCCTTTCTCAAATACTTATAAAGCCCAGTTGTTTTAGCATGGTATTTCCTAAAGATAAGAACCAAAACGACTCTCAGATGATAGGAAAACCCAAAGAATTGCTTATCTATTTTAGTGTTAAATATACTGGAATTTACTACTGCCTTCCCTTTGCCCTTCCTCCCACAATAGCCCACATCCCACATTGCATTCAGTGGACATAATCTGATTTTAGTTTCCAGAACAAAAGATATTAAACTCACAACACTGAGCTTCCACTTCCTTGTTGCTTTGCCACAGAAGCACGGCCTGCATACTTGGTAACGGACATGTGTGCGCACAACAGTAAGTATCTGTGAGAATGAATATGTTTCTCAACAAAACTGTAATATTAGCCGCCTCTGGCTGAGTTACTGTTCTGCTTTTTATGTAGGTCGCTCCAAAAGTAATGTCTCCTATTTATTTCCATGGAAACTACAACAGCTACAAAGAGCACAATAACACTATTTCTCAACACCGTCACCACCATTAGCTGTGCGTGCTGTGCTTGTAACAATCTGCACCAGCAGAGGTGACCACTGTTGCTGTCACCACTGCTGAAACTCACCACCGGCCCTCACTGTGCTCACACCCACTGTTTGGGCTCCAGAAACATTCAGCAAGTGTCAATGAATGTCAGTGAGTGCCACTGTTTCCACATGGAGGAATTCAGTGGCACCCTTGCTTCATGCGTGCTCCCATGCCAGACGCCATTTTGTCACTGCCCCTCTGCTGCCATCTGTCACACAGCAACAACACGGAATGGGATATTGGTGGGAAGGTTCAACCTCTGCTGCCATCCCAGCAACATCCGCCTCTGATATCATGGGCCAACATAATAAAATGGGAGGCATTGCTTTCGGAGCAACCCTTGTATGTATCATACACTTATGCTTTGCTAGTATGAAGTGGTTCTGCTGTTTTCAATGTGCTTCAGGGCTTTGGATGTCTTTGGCAGAGAGGCTGGGTCATGGACAGGTGAGGGCAACTTCGCAAAACACTTATTAAATCATCACTTTCAAAAGACGAGTTATGTGTGTCTCACAGCAGCTACAGCTGCTTTATAACCTCTTTTTCGACCCTCTTGGTGTGACAGAGTGAAGGAGCTAGTGGCTTCCTCCGGCGCGGGGAGAGCCAGCAGCCCTGCTGCTGCTGCCAGCGCTGCCCGCAGCTCGCGCGCGCCCCGGGACAGCCTCGCGCTGCCTCTCCTGAGCGTTCCCGCCCACGGGGGTCTGAGGACAAACGAGTGACCTCTCCTTAAAAAAATTCTTTGTCTGTTGTTGCACCTTGGTTTCAAGGCCGTGTTTTGCTGGGGACGGCACAGCGGGGCCCTCGTGTTTTCGCTCAGAAAGGCCTCAGCCGGCCGTGGGGAGCAGCGGTGCCCGGGCGGTAGCGCGGGCCCGAGGCGTGAGGGACGTGACAGGCGCGGAGCTCCGCGGCAGCGGGGCCGTAAACCTAGCGGAAAAGACGTCGGCTTTCTTTTCAACTGGAAATGTTTCTGATGGCCCCCGTTGTTCGTTTCGATTCCGATGCAAATCTCCCCAGCGCTGGTGTTTGGAATTGCCTCAGCGCAACTGAGCGCCGCCGCGATCCACCCAGCCGCCCCAGGTGCCAAGGCTCTGGGTCGCGCCGGGTGCCCGCCCCTGCGGATTGCCCTCTGGGGAGGAAACCTTCCTGTCAGATTTGCTCGGCAATTAGGTTTTCTGAAGTTGTAATGCGCTGCCTCATCCTTCTTAAAGCTTTGGCAGAGTACTGACTTCCATAATTCCCTGACCTAATTAGTCATGACAGCAGTTTGTTTAGCAGGGCCCCTAATGCTACTCTCCTGACACCGTCTTTTCAAATGCAAGGTTTGTTCAGATCTGAGGAAAAATCTGAAAGGAGCATCAGCTTCCTCGTACATACTGCCCTGTGCCTGTGCTGTTCATGCAGACTCCTAGGGAGGATTTTTATTCAGGAGCTCTTGAAGTTGCAGAGTGAACAGCTCTGCATCAAGCACAGGATTAAAGCAATCTCCTTACTGTTGAGCAGTGTTGTTCTGCACCTGTGGTGCGGGTTTCTTCGCAGCCAGGCTGAACATTCGCTGCTTCAGAAACACTTCTCTTCCCCATAGCACAGCAGAGCTCGCGCATGAGGTAAGTTGTAAGTTTTCCAGTTTTTTATTGCTTGTATTTAAGAAGCCCATGTTGTGCTTGCAGATCCATGAATTCTTTAGGTTTGTAGCGTAGTAGAGGCCTAATTGAGGTCATCTGAAAGCCAGTGCGAAATGCCGCGTGAATGCTGCTAGTGCGTGACTGCTAATCTAGGTATTTTGTTTCAGATCCTGTCTGTGCTTTTTAAGTGACTCCTCTGCACGCTACTTTGGCTCCTAGTACGGTGATCCCAGAGCACACAAACCTGACTGGTTTTGGGTGCGACTGCACTGAGATGTGCTTCAGCAGCGCAGCCGACGTGCTGCAGCCGCTACGTGCATTCAGTCTGAGGGGCCGGCCTGGAGCTCACCTCGAGTAACTCACAGGCACCTGCCTGGGCCTCAGCACTCGCTGTTTGCTCCACAGACCTGCTTTTTGTCAGGCCATCACGCGTGTCAGTGTACGCAGACTTACTGTGTCGAGAAGATGGTACAAGTCACTTTTATTTGTCATTAGAGAAGTAACAATGCTGTTTTATATAAACATATCAACACGGAAATAAGTGATGCAGCAGGAGGCTTTAGAACTAAAGTTTATATCTGCATGCTCATTCCTCTTTGTAGAGGGATGGAGTTCAGCTTCTAATAGAAATGCATGGGGTCCTTGGAAAGAGTTCTCACTCACGGATGGAAGAAAAAGCCATCCTAAGTTTTCCAAAACGTGAAATGTTTGAGAAGGATGAGTGCTAGAAAAAAGCTCCCTCCTCAGCCCTGGTGCTCCTGGTTGGTACAAGAGTGTCTGCATGAAGTAAACCAGGTTCAGCTAGATGGAGAATGCGTTCCTGCTGAGTTGGCACTCGGTAAGCTTTGTGCTTGTTTCCCCATGGCCTGCCCTGCATGGAGGAGGGGAATCAGCCCGCTGCTAAGTGTGCCTGTCACGGGACCTGCTCAAGGTGCCACATCTGCATGTTTTGAAATGAGGAGGAATCTGTCAGGTTCTTATTATCTTTAATTCGTAGAAATATACATCTTTTAAACTCACAGGAGTTTAGGACAACTGAATGCAGAACTTGATTCGGAAAATTCCATCCCGACTGTGTATATGTAGTTTTCTTTATATGCATGCATCTATTTGTCTGCTTTTCTATATAAATGTTTGCGCACACAGTCCTATAGTTAGCCTCAGCAAAGCTGTGTTCACGTTAATCGTGTTACTGTTCTAGTGGGGCACTGCCTGGGAGCAGTCTCCTCTGTCTGCGTAGGAACGAACCAGCTAAGGAGCGATCTGGGTGCTGGAGAGCATTACTTCTGGCAGTTAGAAGTGTTGGCCTGTGAATGCGCCCAGTGCACGTGTGCGCGTACTCAAAGCTGTCTTAGGGGTAATTTTTAATAATTTTAGAGAAATCTTTGTGTTGCTGGAGGGTTTATTAGGGATGTTTTTATAATTTGCTGAACAAACAGCACTTAACCAAATTTGACAATGTAGTCAAAAGTCAGAAATAAGTCAGGAAATCTGAAAACTAATAAAATGCTGGTGTTTAAAATAGCTGTTAAGACTATGGCTCTTGTAGGTGAGGTGGTGTGTACATTTAATTGTGTTTTACTGTGACCATTATGACTCATTTGTGCCTTTGTCTTTTGCACATTGTGCAATCACAGTCTTACTCTAACGGGACACATCTCCCACATGACCCAGCGTAGTGCGTGTGTGTGTTTGTGAATGCCCAGCACAGGGAACACTGCCTTGTGTTTACTGCAGGCAGAATGCAGGGACTGTCACCAAATCTGCAGTTCCAATTGCTGCTTTAGTTATGTCCTGATACAGATGGGGACCACTACCTTTTTCTGCTGCCGCTAGGAGCAAACTACAGATTAGGAAGTCCCTCAGGGACAGGGATAACTGTGGATAGAGCTACCACAGAAGCTGTGCGCAGCGTGCTCCCTAAGCTGAGTGGTGTTTTCCCCTCCCAAGTACTGGTAGGCCCCACATAAGCTTTCTGTATTTACTTCTGAAGGTTCCACTCTACCAAGCAAAAGTGGGTCACAGGCATAGCTGATGTCATTGAACAGAGAAAAGAGCTATACCTCACCATTACCCTTGTGATGTAAAAATCTAATTAGGAGAGATTAGTTTAATCTGCTAGAGCAGTCTGTGTACAATGCAAGCAGGAAAAAAAGAAAAAGAAAAAAAAGAAAAACACCAAAAAAAACCTCTTAAAATAACTTGACTTAGGGTTAATATGTTTGTTTGCTGAATAAAAGAGAAAAATCGTCTGACTGCCTCAGACATAGTAGCAGCGCTTAAACACCAGCTGCAGCCTGACAGCAGCATTAGGATTCTCTGCTTTTGCACCGCACTGAATCAGAGCGGACTGCCCTTTGCAGCTTCCTGAAGCCCTTTGTTTCTGTTAAGGCTGCAGCATAGAGTCACCTGTGATAGGAGCATACGTCCACGGAGGTTACGGTAATGCTCGTGCAGAGCCACTGCCTGGTGGAAACATTAGTGATGTTGTCCATTTAAATCCCTAAAGATGAAAATCTATTACAAACAAACAAAAAAGCTCACTGTTCACTAAGTGCTTTTTTTGCTTCTGAGTCTGATGATACGCAGACACTTCTTGGAGGCAGTTTGTGTTGGAGATGTGCAATGAGTCATTTGATCCCAATATGTAACCTGATACAGTAAATATTAGTTGAAGTGGGACGGCGCCTGCTGCGAGGCTCCGAGCGCGCCCCTGGCGATCGGAACTGGAGCACACATGCAGCCAGGTTGTATTTCACTTGCTGTAGTTCTGTGTGAGTTTGCAGTTCGCTGACAGTTTACAAGCTCTTGGCTGCGTTAAATCCAAGAGAAAGTCTGGGATGAGAAGAATGAGCTTTTCTTTCTCCAGCAGTGCTGTTGTGAAATGGTCACTTTTGTGTCTCACTCTCTCTGTTCCTGGAGAGTGAAGGTGCACGAGGAATGTACTGAGCTACCTTACCTGGACGTTCTGCACACACAGACTTTCCAAGAATAAATTTCCCATGCCTTTCATGGGGGAAGCACGGCAGCAACAGCCAAGGCATTCATTTTGTCAGAAAATAAGTGGGGTAAAAAATAATTGTTTTTTCCAGTTACTGCAGTTCTGGTTTGACTAGAAAGCCTGGAAGGAATTCCCAATCTCTAGAGCATTGTCTCCAGTAGAAAAAGAATACTTGTGCCACCTTCATTAAACAGCTGGAGCTTAGAGAAAGTGTTGAAATTCCTATGAACTAGGTTTTGAAGTAGCGGGAAAGACTTGTGTCTTCTCTGAGGCTGCATCAACAGACCCACAGTTGAAGGAATCTGCTTGTAAAGCATGTGAGGCCAGTGCCTGTTTGTCATGAAATTATACAATTTAAGAATTAATTAACACATTACACTGTCCTTAACCTGATGGCAATGGGGAAGTCTGATACATCAGTGCCCCTGGAGCTCAGTGGTACTGTTCCTGCAGAGGCAAGAACGTGCTGTAGGTAAGATAAATTCTTGATAGCTTTTGATAATAAGATGTAATTGATATGTTATCAACAGGGTAAAAGGACCCCTTGCTAACTTTAACTGTTGCTTGGAGAGAGGGAATGTTCTGGTGAACCCCCAGGGCTAAGTCAGAAAGAGCTGCTGTTTGCAGCCAGTCAAAACATGAAACTGACTCATTTGTCGGCCTTCCTCATACCCATCATCAAGTACAGTACAGAAGTATCTGATTCACCCTATGACCATCTACAGTTTCCTTTATTATCAGCTGAGAAATACATACTTAATTCCTAATGCAGACACCTTTTAGTGGTGCCAGCTGTAACACTAGGATACATGCTGTCCAGCAAAAATGTCCAGGCTAGAAAAATCATCACCATATTTCCCTACTGAAGTGCAAAAGCCAGAAAAAGAGTAAAGAGAAAGCCCTTCTTTATGACTTAATTGTTAAATTTTTTTCTACCCCTTGCTTGTTTCTTCTGATGTTGTCCTGGAGATTTTAAGATAGGACTGAACTTAGAGAAATTTAATTTTTTAAATGTAAAAACCCGTTTATTTCTACTGAATTAAAATCAGTATTTAACTTTATTACACTGTGTAGTAAAACTAGTGGCAGTGATTCATGCAACTGATTCACTTGTCTTCCATCGACAGTGTATATAATTTTTTCTGAATATATGCAGCAAATCATTCTTTTATAGCATTAGTGTTCTGTTAAATAGAATACTAGAGAATATACTGTATACTATACTGTAGTCTTAACTGCTAGGAAAAAAAGGAAGAAACCACAGATAAAGTGCCATTTTTTATTTTCTTGTGAGTTGGGAATTTGTGAGAGCCTTACCTCCTCAGTAACACGCTGCTGGTAGGACCAAGTTATTTTTATTGACCCTTGCACTCAGCCCCCTGGAAGGAGAAATCAGTTCCTGTAAAATCAAAATTAACAAAACATAGATTCATGTATGCCATGGGTTTAAGTCACATCCCTTAAGCTTCTTATCTTCAGGCAGCAAGCATGCGCCATTGTAGATATTAACAATGTTTTTAACAGTAAGTGCCTGTGCTGTTCCTAACTGCAGTTGTCTCAAGCCACCACCGATCCTGTGAGCAGGATGCTGCTGTGTTTGAGCGTGAAGATAGATCTACACCATGACTAATCACTGCAGAAGTTCCTGTGCCTCCTGAGCCCATGTGGAGTTCTCAGTGCATCGTTGCTAGGTACTATTTTTATCCCTGACCTGCTCCATTATTTCATTGTAGTCTTCTGTTCTATGTAAATTAGAGGTTGTACTAGAGGTTGAATCTTGACCATGTATTTCTGTTTGTCTTTTTGAGTAACACCCAGGTAGGAAAGGGTACTTCAGGATTGAAAATGAGTTACTCCTTATTATTCTGTATTGCTACGGCATCTGGGGTTTATCAGAAAAATATCTAGATTTTCTAGGGCAAGTGTTAATGTGGCCATTTTGTCTGGCAATCCTAATCCCATTTATGGTCTAATGCTGCAATTTTTTTTTTGCTAACAATAATACTGAAAGTTACAGGACAGTACAGGTATGCCGTACATTGAAAACAACATAGGAATGTGAGCTGACAGACTGTGTACTACTAGGGAGTCTCTCAGTGAGCCAGAAACAACATATTGGATAGTTCAGTAATGAGCCAAGAGGAAGAAGAGGAGAGGCCAGGACATTGGCAGAGTACAGATTTTATGGCCTTGACATGAAGGCTTGAATTTCCTTTCACAGCAGTTGCAGAAATATTGCGGAATGTCCATCTGGGGTTTAGAGGAAGGTGGGAGGAGCTGGAACAGACTTGTTTCATTTATTCAACTGTAGGATTCATTCTTCAGAGCAGCGGCAGGTTGCAGAGACCTGGGTGTAATGTAAGAGTGTCAGAAAGCCATCTGGCTGCCCATAGCAGCTCAGTAAAGAAGTCAGGGGGAATTCCTAAGGAGCTGCAGGCATGCCACACTAATAGCAACTGCAAGTTGGTCTCTGCTGGAACTGCCTACAATCAAATATAGGATGACTTTCCAAGTGAGAGTGTTCTTAGAAGGCATCAGCCTGTTCAGATGCAGCACCTGCTGTCAGTAGTATCACTGCCAAAGCCTTGTCTTGAAGCTCAGCCATTTTTTTTTTCCCTGGGATCTGAACCCTTTCAACTGTTTGCTCAATTGCTCAGAAACGCCCTGGATTGGGTAAATGTCTGAACAACTAGATGTCTCAATTAATGAGTGAAAGAGGAAGAATAAGTGAATTTTAATGTCTAAATCTTAGCTTTTTCTATCTCCTGTGTACACACAGGAATCATGGGATGCATCTCACTTGGTTTCCTAGTGTCATCTCTGTGGAAAAGAAGTGTCTGTATTCTGACATGTAAGCTTGCCAAACTGGTCTCTGTTACTACAGGATTGGCTGCCTTTTGTACAAATACAGTGTCACAAATTCTGGAAAGACTAAAGAGCAGCCAACTTGATACAGAATTTCTTACTCTTCTGTTTGGTCTCAATGTCAGGACTTAAATAATGTTCCTTCCAGTAATACATCAAAATAGGCTTCAAATCCCATCAGTGTGAAGCCAGGTCTCCCAAAACAAAGCTGTTGTCTTCTGCATGTTGTGATGCATCTTTGGGTACCACAGTATTATCTGGGCTATAAGGACCACTTTTCAGCTGCAGCAGTGTGGTGTTGAGCATAGTCACCCAAAGCTGTTCCCTTTAGCTTTCATCAAGGAAGGAAGGAAGCTGTTGCACCCCAAAAAAATTTGATCCCCAGTAAGTGGCACGGCCAATTATAGCTAATTTTGGTCTCAAGTATCCTGCCCCAACCTCTTCCACTCTCACTATGTCACAAGAGATCTTCGTGGTTTTTAGGAATCTTTTCCATCAGGGTTAGTAAGGACTCGTGCCAGCCCTTCTCCATAGTGCTGCCCTCCTACTGCCTGCTTGAGGTCTGAATTCTTTTTCAGATCTTAAACTGTGCACCAGAAATGATTTTCTGAAATGACCTAAGAATTATTACTGATTTTCATGTCAACTAGAGCTGTGTTGACAGATTAGGCCAATATATTCTGATGTTCTGATGTGCCATGCAAGCCTTGCCTCTTAAAACCAAACAAAATCTCTTCCACTTTTGTACAAACAAAATTCTAGAACAGTGGCAAGAGAGACTCAACAAGTCATCTAATCTGTGGGCAGTTTTGCCTGTGCAATTCTTGATAGAGATTTAGGTAACCTCCAGCGATCAGGTCTGCCTCATAATTCTTACTGTTAGAAAGTGTTTTCCAACAACTAACTTGCATCTCCTTTTCCACCAACTCCCCGTTACTGACTGCTCCTGAAGAAACTACTCTCTAAACATTTAAATCCCGTAAGGCAGCTGTAAAGTAGGAAGCTGACCCACAGCACAAATTCAAATGCTTTATTTTTAAACAGGTCCCTATATGTGGAAGGCATCTATTTAGACTTGTATGTCCAATTTTCTTTTTCCTTTTGAAGGTAAAAATTCATTGTGATTAAAATGAGTCATGAACCTAGAAAGCGGAGCATGCAATGGTTTAAATTCTGTTGTATCCCCACTAAAGTGTTCTGGGAGTTGCTGAATTTGAAAGCACATAATTCTGAGATCCTGCGGTGTATTTTTTTCTTAATTGCAGCAAAATTAATTTGCCTTTACAAAATCCATTCCAAGCTGTGCTAATCAATATGCATTTATAGTGCTTGAACAAAAAGACTAATTTTGCCTTTATCATAACTGAATTTTTAATTTAAACTACTGTCCACTTGTAAATCCATCTTTTCTTTGAAAAATTGATTTGAAAGCGCTGGTTTAATCTGATAAATGATACAAGTATTGAAAGGAGGTAATTGTTGCAAGTCCAAGATAATAGCTGGAATTTATGCTAGTGATACTTCTTCATTTGAAAGGAATGCTTTTCCTTTGTCTTGCTTTTTGGTGCTGATAAAATGTGCCACAGGAAACAGCCTCCAAACAAAGGAAAACCAGAATTTTTGATGTTTGATAGTGTATGAAGCACAAAATGAAGTGGTGCAGACAATGACAGGAACCAATCTCTATGATAACATAATTTTAAAATAAGAACCGAAAAATGTTATTTTGCTCTATTTGAATTGTTGGCTGAGAAATGTCAATGCATCCTTCGCCATAGGTTTACCAGGACAGTTGGTACAGAAGAATGAGCTTCTTTAGGCAAATCAGACTTTTACTCTGGAAGAACTGGATCCTCCGGAAAAGACAAAAGGTAAAATTTTAATTGTTGGATTTCAGCTTTGTGGTCCCTTGGATGAAGTGACTAGTGGTAAATCTGTCAGCATATAAAAATCACAAATTTCTGAATCAGGTGAGTCTGGGATCTTGTCTGGTGCAGATTACAAAGCTGTTTCTTACAGACCAAACATAGAACAGTGTTGTTGTTTGTTTAAACAGTAGGGCATACAAGGAGAAGAGTTATGGATAGATTGTTACTAGTTATGAGTATAGTTATGAGTATATAGTATAGTTTGTTAGATTCACTGTCAGGAAAATGTTGAGGGCACTGTTCAACTCTGAGAGATTTGATTCCTAATTTTAGATTTGTTCTTCACACCCAGCTGTTCCCAGATGTGAATCTAGTTAAAGGCCCTAAAGCTCACATGAAATTTATTTACTTTTAGTAAGTTTGAATAACATGATCAATGAAGTGAAAGTCAGAGAAGTATTTTAAATCCTTTCACATCCTTCTAGATCTTATGACACTTAGATTAGAGCAGATTTATCTGTTGCTTTCCACCACATTTCATCCTTACTTTTTTTTCCACAAATTTTCTTGGAGTCAAACCCCAAGACAGAGTCTTCGTCTTCGGATATACTCTGCTACACTATGGCTACTTCTGACAAGCTGCTTTTCAGGGAAAGCTCCCTTTGAGCTTCTATAGAGAAAGACCACCCATTTCAAAGTAAAAATAATAAAGAACTATGGTTGGTCATATGTGAGACTGTATCAGTCATGGAGATTATTTTGCCTGGGTAACAGAGATAAACAGTGTCAAACTGAGCCAAGGGATGAGCAGAAATGCTTACCTGTGCTGACCGGATGTTTTCTGTGCCATCGCTGTTTGGAAGTTGCGGTAACTTTCAAGTTACTACAGTTGTATCCAGAGGTGCTGCAGTTCTTGGCCAAAACCAGACTGTGTGTACGTCTAACAGTTACAGCTATTTTGCTGACAGAGCTGAGACAGAACCTACTTTCATGTCCATGCTAATGTGATTTCTTGCTTAGTTGTGGTTAATAATAAATGTCAAAAATAGTTTAATAATTTGGTCATCTGCCCTTTTGCTGCTAGCAAGATTTTGTCTGACTTTAAAAATATGAGGTATGCATAACTTCTTAGGTGATGGGATTTTTTGGTTCTGTTTAAAAAAACAAAAACTTTGAGACAAAATGTGAAGTAGGGAACAGTTGCCTGGTGAGAAGCTTTCTACCCTTTTGCTATAGGCATAAACTGTGCTTAATTAAATCTAGTAGACAGACTGACCGTGGAAAAAATTGGGCGGCTCCAAAAACCCGTCCTTAATTACTCTGTGGAGTATCTTTAGTAGGCCTGCAAGGCTCAGTGTGAAGAAGGAGGAAAAACAAACAACAACAAAACCTACGTTCATGTGACCTGTCTTTTCTTTGGCTCTGCTGCTGTGCACATTACTGTTATATATTTGATATCTGATGGGGGAGGCAGAAGTAAAGGAAAGGAGGCAGGGAGAGTTCTAGGTTCTGGAAAGAGTCTGTCCTGGCTCTTGCAGGAAGAGAAAAAAAAATGCCGTGTGGCTGGACACAAAAAACCCGTAGCTGATCTCCAGAGCGCAAAGCTCGTGTCACAAGATCAAAGGATTGCAGTTACAGACCTCTGCCAAAACACACAGAGGCAACAGAACTGAAACACAGGAGTGAAGGGAACAGCCTGAAAAAACAGGCAGGATGTTGCTCTGTGGTAAAGTAGTGCCTTTGATTTTTCATCAGGGCTAGCAACTGATGTCTCTTCTAGGCGTATTGAGAGACCTGGGCGATAAAGTGGCCTTGGATGGAATCTTACATGTTACTGAGTAAAATGCTTGATCTTAATGTATACATTTCTACCACTGTTAGAAAATCAATAATGTTGAAGTGACCAAAAAAAAAAAAAAAGAGGCAAAAGTAAAGATTAAGGAATGTAGGCTTATACTAAAGTCTTTAGGTGCTCAGGTATACATGCTACACTAAAAGCCTCCTAATGAACCCAACATTGCAAAAGCATGGATGCAATGCCCATTTATCTTTTGAATCTAATGTTGTTTTACTGTTGTAGAGTCATCCATGTTGTGTAGGAGTTATTTAGACCTTTGTCTAGTCTATCTGGCAGCCTAGCACTACCTACCTCTTTTTATCTCAGTATTCTTAAACATATATTTAGTAGATGTGGAGAAGCCACTTAGTTAATGGTGATGCATCATACGGCTCTGATGAAATCCTTGCTATTTCTGGGTGTCCTTTCACAGTGGTGAAATAGGAAAGGGATAACCATGGGCACGTGCTGCACTGGGCACTGCTGCTGTGGGAGGGGGCCTCAACCCTCTAGTCTGTTAATGTCTCTGTGTGATTTATGTGTAAAATCTGTTTTGAACAATTTTTTTTTCCAGCTTCGTATTCTGGTGGAACTTGTATGGCCTCTGTCATTATTTCTTGCCCTGGTCTGGCTGAGGAAAGCTAATCCACTGTATCGCCAACATGAATGTAAGAACATTTCAGATGTTTTAATACTTTAGCTTGTGCTAGATAATGCCCAGAAGGTCTCAGACAGGGCCACTGAGCCCATTTGCCAAGTATTATTCTCTAATGGCAAAAAGACAGACTTTGCTGCAAGTATTTTAATTATTTATAGCCATATATTATGAGAATTAATAGTTAGGGAAGAAAAGCTCAAGTTTTCCTGAGATACTTTATGGACATACATGAGGTCTCAAGGTTATATCAAGTTGTATTTTTCTATAATTTTGTTATTGACATTGAAAAATTTTTCAGTGGAAGGGTGAACCCTAGTGAAGCAAATATGAATTTTATACAGAAGAATTCTTTTCTTACTAAGTAGTAACCACTGGCTGTCTTTTGGGGCATGCAGACCAAAGACTTCACAGCATGGCCATGAATGCTGGTTATTGCTTTGCTGGTGATCTTGACTCCCTTTTTTACTTGTTACTGCCTACATGTGCTGTAATATGGCAAGCATCCTAGCTCTCATGTCAGAGAGGTCAAATGGGGTGTAAGTTTGCAAATTGGATCAGGATTCAGCATGTTGTTTAGGGTACAGACTACATAATTACTTAATTCTAGAGATGCCAGGTATTTATCAGGCTTGTTTATGAATGTATTAGCTGAAAATATTTTAGTGAATTCAGAAAGTAGGATTTTTGAAATGATTCAACATTTCCCCATCTCCGTTGACACAGAAAGTTGTTCTGCCACTTATCTCATTGGAAGTTAATTCTACTTTCAGTATTGATTACTCTTGAAAATCCTATACAAATTATTCATCTTTTTTCTTAGTAGAAGAGCCCATAATGCTATTCACACAGGCTGCATTAGAAGATACCTGATATTTTTTTGTTTCCATGTTCCAGGTCACTTCCCAAACAAGGCAATGCCATCGGCAGGAACACTGCCGTGGTTACATGGCATCTTCTGTAACATGAACAACCCTTGTTTCCGCAGCCCAACCCGTGGAGAGGGTCCAGGTGTTGTGTCCAACTACAACAATTCCATGTAAGCAGAGCTCTAGGTATAAGATGAGATTGCAGTAATACAGGCCTATTAGACAGCTGCTGATAGCTTGTCCTTGAAAGCTGTTGCACCTGTTGGCACCTGATGGGTGGAATGGGGAGAAAAGATGAATTTTCATCCTGCTCAGATTCACCCCGATGTGTACTGGGGATAATTTATAGAATTGTTTTGTGATACAAGCAAAAAGGAAAAGGTGAGCATTCAAGTAGACATCAGGGTGCAACTACTGAAAGGCAAAAATTTTCAGTTCTGGCAAGTCAGTTTCATTCCAACGGTGGTCAGCAATGTCAGAACAGAGCTCATAATGGTAGGCTGGGACCTTTTTCAAAGGAGTTCAGTTGTACTAGTCTCTAAGAAACATGTATTCCTATAATAAATCATCCTTTCTATTGCCTACTGTTTGGTCACTGTCTTGAGAGAAATATCTTTGGTGAGTGTGAAAACTCTAAGCTTTATTTTCTCATGACTTGAATTGTTCCCTCTGAATGAAGGCTCTGATGAAGTAGTAGCAAGAGAAAATCTGCACTGCTGCTTCTCATACAGCACCTGTTTTGGCTATATATTTGTGAGACTTTAATCGGCAGAGTAACCTGCAGATACTACGCTTGTTAACAAAATAGGAGGATGGGTGATTTCCGGACTGTTAGTGAAAAAAAGCTGTGGCAGTGCTTCATTGCATTGTTTGTTGTAGCTGAGTCATGAAAGACAGCATCATGGACAAAGACTCTGAGAGTGAAAACTTGTTAGGAAAAAAAAAGTTCAAAATCTCCCTTTGCAACTGGTCCACTTTGGAGCATCCAGTGATTATACTTCATGTGTTAACAGTGCCAATGCTATCAAAGCTCCAGTAGCTTTTAAGTCCATAGCTTGGAGTTAACTTAGATTTTCACCTTTTGTTCCTAGTGAACTGGATTTAAAATAATCAACTTAGCTTTTTTGTGGGTACAGTCAGTCACACAGTGAAGTTAAAGGGTTCTATTTTGTATTTATTTTGGCTTTTCTAGGTTGCTTATTGCAGTGCTAACTGTCCCTTTGTGAGTCAGAGTAAATTCAGTGCATTACAGAGGAAGCAAATACATTGTGTTTTCTGAAAGAATTTTGTCCTTCCTGTTTGCTATTTCCTGTAAGCTAAAATAAGTCATGTGGCCTGAGATTTACCATTCCATGTATGGAAAAACATAACCGTTAAAGAAATGCAGTGCTTCTTAACAGATATTTGTTCAAATTCTATCTCAGTTTTAATGCAGAAGAGAAGCCTGTGACGTTTCAATTCCTAGATGTGCTCGATCTCCTCTGCTGCTAGTAAGATTTTTTTCATACTTGTTTATAAACACAGGACCTGACTTCACCCTTGCTTGAAATGTATGTCCTAACCCAGAACAGTAGGTGAACAGCTGCCTGAGGTAAAATTGGACACTGCTGTTTTCCCACTTCTCCCAGAAGAAATGTTTCAAAAGTACTTAAAAGCCACCATCACCTTAGAGAGGACTGAGCTGGGAAAGTGAGGAGGATTCTTTATCTGGTGATTCCTTGTCACTTGCCCAGCCGAGCAGGGCTGAGTGGCTGATCTAACTGCCAAAGCTCATCCTCAGTCATAACCAGAGCGGGTTTGCACAACTGTAAAGTGAGTGCTGTATGTGAAAGGTCCTGTCTCCCTAGAAAGATCAGCGTAGTAATGAGAGAGCACATGTATGAGAGGCCAGCCTTCTGCCACACCAGTAGCCCTCTGAAACCTCTGGACTCACAAATTAACAACCCCACGCTGTCTGAAGCTATTTTGTTGTTACCAGGAAATTGAGCTTTGAGTTTCAGGGCTGAAGACAAATTAACTTTTTTTCCTCATCCCTAGTGCAGAGAAAGTCAACTTTGGAAATTTTTATGTGAAAGGCTCTTAGGAGTCATCAATCTTAAATTATGATTGGTTCACTGTTTCTCTTTTCAGCCTTGCAAGAGTATATCAAGATGCTCAGGAGCTGTTACTGGAAGCCCCTGAAATCCGTGACCTTGGCAGAGTCTGGGAAGAACTGATCATTATGACTCAGTTTATGGAAACAATGAGAACTAATCCTGAAAGAATTGCAGGTAATTGTTTTCTCTATATCCTTTAGACTATTGAATGTTGCCTTTTGAAAGTTGCTGTGCAGAGGCTAACAACAACATAATGTGTTTCACACCTGGCCATGACTCTCATTACTGTATAGAGAAGATAAGATAAAATTAATTAAAATGTGGTGTAAAAAAAACACCTTTCATTTGAGAGAGAATCACTCAGCTTCATTCTGCAAACAACTTCCTTAAGTAATAGTGGACAAAGCTCAAAATGCAAAAACATGGATGTGTCACCACCCAAAGCAAAACATGGATGAAGAGGTTACAATAGAGTCAAGAGCAGTAAGAAAGCATCATTGGAAGATGCAGAGGAATGAAAAGCTAGGAACATGCCTGAGTAAATACTAGGGGCATAACCCGAAGAGGAGCTTAGAGGGATTTTTATTTCGAGTATTAGCTAAAACAGGTTTGTAACAGTGATTAAAAAGCCACTTTCTCTTGTTTTGATGATGTGTTTAAAGAGAGAAGGCATTGCAAACTTATATTGCAATTCTCTTTGTTTATAGACTGCCTTAATTTTTACTCCAAGTAGCATGCCAGAATCAAAAGACTGTCCTAGGAAAAATTTGGGAATGGACCAGAAATAATTTTCTTAAATTTACTATGTGGTCTTTAAATACTTAATTTGAAAGGATGCTTGTAAAACTAATGGCACAAAAATGGACTGGCTTTGAGAATTGATTTGTACCATTCTCAGGTCCTTTGCCACAGGAATTATTTTCTTATTAAAATCAAATATTGTCACCTGCCATATGTTTTTAATAAGATGTGTATAACTGTCGCATACACATGCTCCACTATCTCATCAGAGGCTTCTAATCAGAATTAAGAAAGGGTCTGTCATTGTAAGTAGCAGTGGGAAGATGAAAATGCAAATGAGAACCAGAGTATAATCTGAGGCTTGGTATTTGTGCAGCTATAGAAGCTAAACCCATCTGTATAGGGGTAAGGAAAAGCATGAAGTGCAATGGGTTTGCGGTGTATTGCTAAGGGACCACACCCCATTGTTTGGAGGCTTTCCTTTGCATCCTGTATCTACTTAGCAGCTGAAAAAAAGAGCACATTGCTCCCAACTCTTGTGAAATGCAATGCTAATGCTGTTTTGAAATCTGTTATTTTTTAATGTGTTTTATAAAAAATAATTATAATGAAATCTCCTACTTTGTAAAGCAAAGTAACAAAGTCATTTCTGGAGCTAAAATAATGAAATGTGAATTGTCGCTTTTATCTATATAGAGGGTATTGTAGAATTAACTATATAAGGTCTGTGGGTGTGTTAATACTGTTGCCTGTAAAAACCTCAACAGAATATTATCATTGCAATACTGAGCAATGAAAAATTACCAAATGCCAGAACTAAGACTGTTCCTTCTCCTGATTCCTTAAACCAGATCCACCTCTTGAATCCTCCTTTCTTGTCCCAGTCACTCCCTGATCATGTAATGTTATTCCTCTTCTACTATTCCTGGGTGCCAGGAGGGGTATTGGTGAAAATACGGCATGCGAGCCAAAGCACATAATTTTTGCAGGTTTAAGCTGGGGTTTTAGATGTTCTTTAACTTCCTGTATCTGGCATTTCGCTGATCTCTGTACTCTTTTCTTTATCCAGGAAGAGGAATACGAATTCTAGACATTTTGAAAGATGGGGAGACTCTCTCTTCCTTCTTGCTGGAAGATGCTGGCCTCCCGGATGTTGTTGTTTTCCAGCTTATTAATGCTCAAGTGCGCCCTGAACAGGTGGGTAGAGTATAAAAGCTACCAGGCTGTTACCTGTCTGGAATGCTGCCTCTTGAGTGGCACATGCAAAGAAGCTTCAGTGGGGACCTTGTGCCCAGAGTATCTGTTGCCTTATAGGCTGCTTATTTTTTTATGAATCTAGAAAAAGAGGATTTTGTCTTGACTTTAAAAACATACTTTGAATATGCATTAAATGGAGGTATTTGTTTTGATGCTGTTGTTGCTCCTGAACAACTAAACAAACATCAAGAAATGATACTGACGAGCAATGCATATGTCCTCATGATAAAAGGCTTCTCTCAAAAGCATAAGGTAGCTTTGCATCTTTCTGGGACAACAGCCCTGATGATTAGCAGCAGATAACTATTTTCAGGTTGTTAATTTGACATTTAAATTCTCTGCCCCAATATCTGCAAAGTAGCATGTTGGCCTTATGGGTGGGAGTATAAAAGCAGATCCACTTCTTTAGATTCCAGTTGAATAACAGACCTGCTCAGAAAATTCACAGTGAAAACTGCAGGTCAAATCATTCCTGAAGCAGCTAAATGGAGGACTGTATTTGACCAAGTCCAGGCTGTTTCTGCAACTGCATGTACTGGAATCTGGGAGCTGAAAGGAATGCTGTATTAGTGAATGAATGTTGCTGAATCAGAGCTCTGGAACTATTTCTACACTGCGTTAGTGTGTGGGTGGAAGCAAGTGAATAACTGAAGTTGAAAGACTCAATTCTTCTTTTTCACCACCACATGAAACACAAATGCTAGAACTGTGTGCAGCCAGAAGGAGGGAGGAGATAAATGAGCTTGCATTCGGTGTCTCTGTGCACCACAGGTTCCAGCTAGTGTGACTGGTTGCCAGATTGCTTATCTGCTGTATTCTTGATTAGTACTGAGGAAGCTCTCCCCACTCCTCACTTTGAAGCAATACCACAAGACCATACCAAAGCCAGTGTCAACTGATACATCCAATTTGGTTTTACAGGTCTGTATCAGCTGAGATGGCAAAAAATTGTTTCCTTGTGGCTCATGACAAGAAGAATGTATACAGATACATCTGGTATCTGTATGCATCCTTTTTCCTCCCTACTCCCTATCCTCTTCTATGTCAGAATTCTGCTGTGCCAGGAGAGCTGTGTGCTGCTGTGTTAGTCTGTATTAGCTCCCCAGTGGCCTTCATTCATCTGCTGTTGAAAACACTTTGGCTGCTAATGTATGCAGGGCTGATGGTGTTTTCAACACCATCACCAAAAGCATGATTGAGGCCTGCTGGAACATGGTATCTTTTTGCTGTATTCTCTGTGCTGATGTAAGAGATGCAGTTCTTTTTACACTGGGAATTAAAAAATTTGAACATCAGTTAGAGACAAAGCTGGAGGAGATCTGGTATTAAATACCACTTCAATTGTTCTGTGTGAGGTTTTCTCATCAGCAGTAATCGCAGGGATACAAGGTCTTCTCACAGGAGCTGATCTACAACTATGAGGAAAGAAGGTGCTCTGAGTACTTTCTCCAAGAGCAACTGAAGCAGGAAAATCTAATCTCATAGTTCTCAAAAGACCCTAAGAGAATTATTTTCAATAGAAATTGAACAATTTGCTGTCGGAGATAAATCATATAATTCCTACAGACCTTATTGACAAGACCAGCCCCCATAACTTGCTTATGGCTGGCTGAGCTAGAAGTTTCAGAGCCATGACTGGAACACAGATCTGTGGTTATCTCTAGCCTTAACCATGATAGCTCATCTCCAGTTCTTCGTGCCAGTCCACCCTCTGCCTGCATATTGCTGCACGCACGTCCTCTCTCCTTGGCTGAGATGGAATAGAGCTGACTGAGCTGAAATCAAGCTGAGAGCTTGTTTACAAGAGCCTGGTTGCTGCCAACAGCTGGCTGCAGATCTAGGTCTGAGCTGCCTGGGAGTGCAGGAAATGACACACAGAGCTGAAAGCTAAGCCTGATCAAACAGGCAACTAGCTGAAAAAATAATTTGGACTTCATTTCTTTAGACAAACAGTGACACATTTAAAAAAAAAAAAGATACTGAAGTTTTCCTCTGAGGACCTGCTTTCTTGAGTCATTCTAAGATAAGGATAAGAGACTGATGTTAAAACACAATAAGAAGTTCAGGAAAGATTGGCAGCAGCCCACCCTACCGGAAAAATTGGAAGGGTGGAGGTTTGATGTTTTTCTAATTCCATCAGTTTGTGAACATTCTTGAAATGCAGTTAGAGTTTGTAAATAACTTCTTTTTTTTCTGTTTAATCCTCCTCAATGATGTTAGTGTTACAGTTTCCTCATTTCACAAATCAAAGCAAGGTTCCCAGGCTGCCTCCCTGTGCAGCTCGGTAGCATTGCAGTTCACATTGAATGGCAATGACTGTGCCATGTCAGGCATATAGTCTTAAAAAATGTCGCTCTTTTCACATGCACCTTTCCAGAACTGTAATGACTGAGGAAATAAGCAAATTCTTTCACTCGACATCAGGTCAGATAAATTCAAATGTTACCATTTGTGGTGGGGGTGGGTGGTTTGTGGAGGATGTTTTTGCAAGCCAGACTCTGTCAGTTGCATTTCTTCCTTTGCATTTGTCTCTCTCTACACTGTCTAACTTGTGTTAATGCCGCATAGGTGCCCTATCTGTGTCACTTATCACAAGTCTTGGCTTTGCAGTAAAGCAAGTCCCACTTTCTTAGTAATACTTGCACTTGCAGGTTCTCCTGTAGGTGAAACTGTGTGGTGAAAAGGCAGTATCTGAGGGCCCGCTGTTGATTTGTCATTTAATTTTTGAAAATTCATAATCCAGTAAGTAAGCTATTACTGTTCCTGAATAGCCTGAAGTAGCTGCTGTGCCATGTCTGCTTGTGGCAGGACAGACCCCTGCAAAGCCTGTGCTTCCTGTGCTGCCTGGACCGATGATTTAGACTGCATATATTCTCCGAGATCAAGCAATGGTGAAGGATGAGAAAACTGGCAGGGTTTAATTGGTTTAATTACTGCTGTGTGCTTAATTTCAGGTGTCTTGTTTTTTTAAATTGTATGATGTGTTAGAACTCTCTGAGGATTTGTTACTGTACTTGTGCTCAGACTCCATAGTGCAGATAAAACAGATTGTGATAATGTGTGTTTATGTGTGCAGCTGCAGTGATGATAGGAACAGTACCTGTCAGATACTTTACTAGAAATGCATGTCTCTTTTTTTTTTGCATCATCGTTCCTATACAGAATCTGTGTGTAATTCAGGTATATTTTTTATTACCTGAAAGTCTGTGTTTGTCTTTTTCCATACAATTTGTACTATGGAAGAGAGGGACAGAGGATAGGAACATTAGCTTATGAGCAATTTCCAGTGCTGTGTTTTATTATATTACTGTATATTCTGTTCGTTATAAAGCAAGTAGAAATAAATCGTAGACCTCCAAGCATATTTCATTACAACAATACAAATCCCAGGTACACTGATTTCTGTGGACTTACACTGTATTTACTTTGGTTCAGTTATAAACTAATTTGCTCCTACTCGTTAAACACTAAAGAAACTTTTTAATCTCCTTTTCCATGTTTATATTAGAAGTTGAAATGAGTAGGTTGGGTGTGGTCTAATGTAAAGTAGCTTTGTGGAGCCTGACTGTGTGCCTGTACACAGTGGCAATGAATAATGGCTGTGGGGAAGTATTAGGGTGGAATAATCATCACTGAAATAAAATAGTGAGGAAAATCAAGCTTAAGAATTATTGGAATTGCCTTCTTCTCTTAAGTCAGATGACAGCAAAACTATAACCAGGCTAAACAAAATGTATAGTGATGTGGGACATTTGGTTGGTCCTAGGGAAGTATTTTCAGGCAAGTCAAAGCTTAATCATAAAGATGAGTGACATGGCATGGCCTCAGGCATGCTTATGTGACAGAAAGCAAAGAAGACTCTTAAGAACTTTTGCAATGAAAGGAGGAATCTCTACTGAGAAGAAAAACCTGTCTGAAGGTGAGATGATCTAGCATACCATCGAATGAAGGTAGATGGAGAGTTAGTGTTCAAGCTGACCACATCCTCCTGCCATTCATGAAAATATTAGCAGGTGATGATATTGAATGTCCTTTTTTGCTAACTCTCTAATCATTCCTGCACAGTCTGAAGATTTCACAAAAATAAACGAAGCACTGTTTTTGGTTGCAGTTTGCCTATGGTGTACCTAACTTGACTCTGAAGGACATTGCTTGCAGTCAGATGCTCCTGGACCGCTTTATTATCTTCAGCAGCCGAAGAGGCCTCCCTTCTGTGCACAAGGCCATGTGTGCTCTCTCCCAGGAAAGCCTACAGAGAGTAGAAGATGCCTTGTATGCAAATGTTGATTTCTTTAAGCTATTTCAGCTGGTAAGTATTAACATAATCTTCCTGCCTTGTGTGGTCATTTTTTGGCCAATATTTCATTGCACTTCAAGAGTTTTCTTTGGAAGGCATCACCAGTGTTCTAAGAGGTCTTTGTTTACTTACCCCTGTGAATGTGAGGTTAACCTACCATCAGGAGGACCACTAGACAGTTTGGAGCATGCTTTGGTAGCTAACAGAAATTCACTGTACAATAGAGCTATAAGAATCAAATAAGTTTTTAAAGTGTGTGAAATCTAGCCTTCCCAGTCTGTGTAACAGAACAGGGTGAAGCAAGACCTACCCAGTCCTTGCTGAGGGATCTGAAATAATCCCATACAATCCATCCTGTCTTAGCTCCATCCAGCATGGCAGGATGTTACTCTGAAGTCAAGGCCATGGTGCAGCTCAAATTAAGACACCTATATTAACTGTTCTTGTTTTGTTTTTAAACAAGTTGTCCTGGCTTTCATCACTCTTTTTTACAGAAGCTTTTCCTTCTGTTCATTTTTGTTGTCCTTTGTGCTGTTCAGATTTCTACGGTGTCCTTCTTGCCATAAATAAGCCACAAATGCAGCCAGGGTTCAGTATTTCCATGCATCATGGATTTAAATACATGATGGCATAATGGTATTGTTTTTGTTCTGGCTCTCTGTTCTTTTACTTCTGTTTTCTAATGTTCCCTGGGGCTTTCAGAGAATTACTCGTTAGGACATGAGGGTCTTTTCCCACGATAGCCCATCACAGTGTGTCTTTAGTGTTGGTTTTCCCCATGTTCATCACTTGGTCTTTTGCAACACTGAATTTAATTTGCTCATTTTCAGCTTGTAACTTAATGTCATGAGGTCATCATAGTGGCAGTTTGCTGTATACAGCAGGCAACATGTATACGCAGAAGCTGAAGTTACATAGAAGGCATTGATCGGACTTTCATGCCACAGTGGAGTAACATCAGGAGTAATTGAACATGGATTTAATTCAGCTTTGAGTTACACAGAAATGGGAACAGAGGATGCCAGAAGCTTTCGTTGACACACCAGCCAAATTGCTGTTTGATTAGTGTAGCATTGGCAGTCATTTGTTGTGCTATGTGATTTTGCTAGTCCTGATAAGAATCTGCGAAATCTTCTATTTTCCATTTCTAAAAATATGTACAGATATTTTCATATATCTGATGCTTGCTTCGAAGCAGCAGAGAGTTATTCCTACAGTACTTCTCAGGTAAGTTTTCCACACTTAAGGACTTCCTGTGGGTATGCACGCTGCACTGCCCAGCCTTAGAATTAAGCTGCTAATATCATGACTTTTCTGCCATATTAAATACAGTGGAAATATGAGATTTGGTTAAGAAGTTGTCTGTGTTTAAACAAAAATAGACTCATGGGGAAATAGGAACATAAACCTGAAGCCAAAATCTGGAGTTGTGAAAGATTGGGTCTTCAGCTGCAATTTTATGGTTTGGTTTGTTACTGCAAGATCTGTCTGCCAAGAGTTGCCCTCGATGTTGGAAGGCTGTCCATAGCCTGATTCCCAGTGGTTTTAATGTGTGCCTCTCTGCAGAGAGAGGCTTTATCTTTTCATGATGCCTAGCACAATGAGAAATGAATTTGGTAGAAGCTTTCCTACACTCCCATCATTATAGTTGCTTAATAATAATTTTTATATATACATGTTTTTTTTCCCCATTGAAGTTCTTTAAACCTTATAAATATATAAAAGTAAATTTCTTGAATACCTTACTTCAATTTTGAGAGGAGAAAAGTTGTTCTTCACTATGCACAGACGCGTGTTCCTGAAAGAGATGCAAAGGTGTGAAATTCAGTTCCTCCATGTGAAAGAAAATGGCACCCATTGACACTCCTTGACACTTGCTGAATGTTTCTGGAGCCCAAGCAGTGGATGTGAGCACAGTGAGGCAGTGGGTGGTGCGTTCCAGCAATGGTGACAGCAACGATGGGTCACCTCTGCTGGTGCAGATTGTTACAAGCGTGGCATGCAGGCTCTTGTTCATGGCTGGTGAAAATGCACAGCTAATTGTGGTGACTGTGTTGGAAAAGAGCGTTTTGTAGCTGAGAATTTGCTCTATCAAACAGTGTTATTGTGCTCTTTGTATCTGTTGCAGTTTCCATGGAAATAAATAGGGGACATTCAGAGCAACCTGTGTATGTTTTGAAGCAATACTTGTGTATACTTCTTGCCTTGACTGCAAGAGACAGATCAGAACATGCAAACATAAGCTTTCCATAAGAACTCTTGATTCTGTGGTTCCCTGCCAGGTGCCTACACAGTACAGCTGCCTTCTGCTTTTTTTTACTACCAACTGACTGAAAGGAATGGCAGGGTGTATGACTGCACAGTTTTGGAGAAGTCTTTTTAGAGGCTTAGCTGATAAATATTGCAGTTGAGCTACTGAAAAGTCCAGCTTCATTTTTTTTTTGTAGTGCTTCAGAAATAAATGCCTGCAAACACTTCAGAGTGCCAACCCCAAGTGGGTGTGATTCTTTAGACAGCAGATAAGAGGGATGCAGTGATGCAAGCAAAGTAATATGTGACAGCGTGCCATGCTGTCACCTGTTTCTTAGAAATCCAGTGATAAGTGAAGTGTAAACTTCTGGCAGCAAGGCCGTTTGGTCAATCTGCAGGAGGCTGGAAAATCAGTAATTTCTGCCAAATCTAAGAGACTGCAAGAACTAGTCTCCAAAATCAGGAGCTCTTGCAAGGTACTACCTGTTATTTTACTTCCATGGCAAGCAGGGCCTCCTAAGTCACAGCACCTGCTAAATTCCAAAGTTTACAAAAGTCTCTACACCTCGCTGGAAGAATAGTGTCTGAGAAGAAGCTTCTCATAAACCCCTATTCCTTCATTCCTCATTCATTTTTGTACCTCTTGAGATGGTGGGCTTAGATAACCAAAACATCCCAACCTATACTTCCAATGGCTTGTGACTGTTTCAGCCTAATATTAGTAAGACCACTCACTCAACCTGCTGTTTGAGTCTACGCATGGGTAATGCCTTTGCGGACCAATAAAACTCACAAGACTCATTTGAACTGAAGAGATGTCATCTGGATTTTCTTCTCTCACCATATTAGCTATTCAAAACTCATGTGTATTTGTGATGTATTCACAGCTTCCCACTGTGTTGGACAGAAACTCACCAGGTGCTGACCTTAAGTCTTGGGGGAGGGTGCTATCTAATGTCTCCCGAGCAGCACAGAAGGTAAGTAGCTGGCATCACTTTTCTGGCATCACTTTTCTTTCTCTCATTGCGAAATAAATCAGGACATGAGCATTGGCAGTTAGGAAGCATATTGATTTCTTCAGAATAGACATGAGAGAGCAAGAACTGAAGATGGTGCCTGTGACCAGCACAGAGATGAAAGGATGAGATTCTAACTGCATCTAGACTTAACCAGTCTGTGCACAATGGAGATCTTTCCAGATACTTTCTTCCTTTGAGGGCTGCAATTAACTAAGAAGTCTTGTTTTACTGCAGCTAGCCAGGAAGCCAAGCGTTCAGGACCTTTTGGTGGTTTTGCAGCCATTTGTACAAGATGGAATACCAGAATCCTTAGGCCACTTGGTGAGCTCGCTGTCTGATCTTTTCTGTGGCTACCCAGAAGGAGGTGGATCCAGAGTGCTTTCCTTCAACTGGTATGAAGATAACAACTACAAAGCTTTCCTGGGGATTGACTCCACAAAGAAATCCAATTATCTTTATGATAATACAACCAGTAAGTTTTTCCACCAAACCATGACAAAGAATGTAGATGGATACAGCTTATGTTAGAATACCACTATAGCTTTTATAAAATAACATTTTTAGCAGTTGATTTGAGAAATTAGAGACAGATGAAATAGTTTTACTCATACTTACTTTGTATGTGCAAGCAGAAGCCCAGGAATTGAGAACTGACAGAAATACACATTAGTTTTTAATATGAAGGCATAAACATAATCATAATAATTATCTTCTAATTATATGCTACTGATATGAGGAAGAACTAGATACTTCTGCAAAAGTTACAGGAAACTCTGTAGTGCACCATTCTGGAGTTACTTTTCTCCAAGACAAATTTCTTAGAAAATGTCTTAATTGATTGCCTGGAGAATAGGAATCTTTAAAGCACTCCTTTTAAATACTTTATATTACATGTAGTGGCTGGTTTTTTTTTTTTCTTCCTGCAAAAAAAAAAAATATAGTAGCAATAGCATTCTCCAGCCTGATGAAATCTTATTAGAAGATGAGTTTGTCACTTTTAAATGTTTTTGCCTTGATTTCCTCATTTAACTTCTTGCAGTCCTAATAGGAAAGAAATCAAAGAGGAAGCAATGTTACCTTTTCTACCATGCATTATTTTCTCTCTTTATTGTGTCCTCTTTTATTTTCTATTCATTTTTTTTCTATATTGAGATCACCCATGATTTTTGTTATACCAGTAGTCATATCATAGCTGATATTAGATTTCTCTGTCCCTTCTGCTGTGATTGATACGTTTAGAATCACAGAATCATCAAGGTTGGAAAAGACCTCCAAGATCATCTAGTCCAACCGTTGTGTAGTTGCAAATTACAGGTGAGCACTTAGCCTGCAAAGAGAGTCCTATCTGTCACTATTTATGTTGCTACTTGGCTCTACTTATGTCTGAGTCTTCACAAGACCTGTACAAGACCCAGTACTCCCATTTTTTTTAGCACGAAACAGTGTAGTTGAATTCTGTCCAAGTAATTAATTTATAGTGCATAAGTAAGATAGAAACACTTTTGTAAAAATGCTTAGTTCTGAGTTTATTGTGGGATCGATTCTGAACTTCTGGATCTTCAGTCCAACAGTTTATCCTGTGTAAGAATTAAGCACTGATAGGAGGGAGGAAAAAAAAAAAAAGAAAAGCAATTAGAGTTCAAAACTGCTTAGTGAGATCTGAACTCTCTAATTTCCTTCCATTAGAAATACCTTATGTATAGTAACAACTTCCAAATAACTAAGTATGAGTTGAGCTCAGTGATTCTTGTAGATCCCTTCCAACTCAGGATATTCTACAATTCTATGAAATTTATTTATGTTTGCTCTTCTGTATTCTCTGGTGTCTACTTTGCAACTCTTAAATCTACTTTACAGCCTTTTCCATTTTTTCAGACATTTTACTTCTACATTACAAAATGTACTTGTCCTGTTCAGTTTCAAAATGCCTTTAGCTGTCCGCATTGCCAGCAAAAAGCCCTGCAGGATGTTATGTGTGATAAGATTTAAGGAGGACTACATAAAGACTGTTTGTCTTTCTGTCTTTAGCACCCTTTTGTAATGCATTGATCCAGAACTTGGAATCAAACCCTTTAACCAAAATAGCCTGGAGTGCCGTGAAGCCCCTGCTGATGGGAAAAATTCTCTTTGCTCCCAATTCACCTTCTGTATGGCAAATCATAAAAAATGTAAGTTGTGCAATATAAAAATACATATTTCTAAAAAATTGCATTCTAAGAAACATCCTTTGAAAAACAGCAACCCACCTTTGTCAACCTAATCAGATTTTCTTCTTGGAACTCCTTTTGTTCTGAGGGTAGTCAGAAGAGGGCCAGTTACTTTTCATTTAAAAAAAAGCAGGAGACAGATCTTCACTAATTCATCATGCCTTGGTCCATGCTACAGACTTTTTCCAGCTCAAGTAGCATTTTTGATGGCACGTTGCTGTATTTGTATTAGTAAAAATAGTATGTATTTATATTAGTAAAAATAGTAATGTACATATGTACACAGGTTGCTCTGAAACTAATGCCTCCTATTTATTTCTGTGGAAACTCCAACAGATACAAAAAGCACAAAAATTAATTGATAGAGCAAATTCTCAGTTACAAAACACTATTTTTCAACATAGTCACTTCTATTGGCTGATATATGTGGATAAGCTAATCAAGATGCTCTTTGTTTTGTGGTGTGACAGCTGTGCATGGCCAGCCGGGAAGGGGCTTGTCTTTCACATCGCTGTCACCCCTGCTGAAATGCACCACCTACCGCCTCACTGTGCTCACATCCACTGTTTGGTCTCCTTAAACGTTCGGCAAGCATCAATGAATGTCAATGGGTGCCATTTTCTCCACATGAGGGAATTTAGTGACACAGCTTTGCTTCATGTGCACTTCCATGTCAGATGCTATTTTGTCAGACTGCCCCTCTGCTGCCATCTGTCACATGGCAACAACATGGAACAGAATATTGGTGGGAAGGTTCAACCTCTACTGCCATACCACCAACATCTGCCTCTGATGTCATGCGCCAACATAATAAAAGAGGAGACATTACTTTCAGAACAGCCCTTGTATTTTACAGAAGCAGGAACATCAGCACCTCTGTGTCAGAAGAATTTTAATAAGGCAGCTGTAAGACTTGGATAGACTCATTGAGACCTACCACTGAGAGATTGTAAACCACTAGCAATGTCATGGTTTAGTAATGTATACATTGAAATAATGAATAATTTTGACTTCATGAAATTAGGATCCTGGATTAGTATTAGTGTGTAAGAAATCATATTTCTGTTATCTCCAAACTATTGCGTGTTTGGTGTGAAGGAAAGTGAGCTGGAAAAGAGAGAAACTGTCAAGAAGTTGCTTCAGGCCTGAAAAGACTTTCTCAGTGATAAGTTGAAGTTTCACCTTCCTTTCTGGAAATGAACTTTATTGAACTGTCCTCATAACTGGGTGGTTATGTGGTTGGCAAAACCTATGTCGTATATGACTTTGATATAACTGCTCAAATTCATTTAACCCAGCTTTAAGCACTCACATGAAGAGCTCAGTTTCAGAGTCCAGCCTTCAGCTACAGTCTGAAAGGAAATAGTCAAGGGAAAGAAGAGAGAAGGAAATCATTCTACCTAAAACCTGAGTAGTTAAAGGAATTGAAAAGTTAATATGGGTTCTTGTTTTCTTCCATTATAAGACAAACATAAATTTATCCTAAGTGACTTGGATTCTAGTTGGATTTTGCAAATTCTTTTCTGCCATTTAAACAAGTTTATTAAGTACTGAAAGTAAAAACTACAACATTTGTAAGTTACAGGTTTCACTGCCACTGAATGCCTGGATTGTAAATTCTCTGTTTGTCTCCTTAGCGTTCTAAACATTCTTTCTTGTTATTTTATTCCTCAGGCAAACTCCACTTTTGAAGAACTTGAACGCCTCAGACTCCTGACCAAAGCTTGGGAAGAAGTAGGACCTCAGCTGTGGTACTTCTTCCAAAACAGCCTGCAAATGAATATGATTCGCGTATGTTATAATTTAGCAGGGAGCCTCAGTAAGAGCAGCCTTTCACCATCCTATAGCTTTATTAAGGAGGAAGATAATTAAGATAATTAAGGTTTGGCTGGAAGCACAGCCTTTGCAGCAAGGCATCAGTGACATTTAAGGTTGTTCAGCCAGTTACTGAGCTCTGTTTAAAAGCTAGTCCTATATGCATTACAGAGAATGCAGAACCTCAGATCTGGGCACTATTTGCAGTCTGCTAATGACTTCTTAATAAAGGCAGTAATTGCCACTTCCTGGCTTCTGCAAAATGTCCATCAAGAACAGCCAACTTGATTTTCTATGGTTCTGCGTAGGCAAAGAAGGCCGTAGAACCATGTTTTTGCTAGACCGAGCAATTTACTGCCTTAGGAAATTGCTTATTTCCTCTTCCTGGAGACCTAATTTTGATCAGCTGCAAGTAATGGCTGTAGTTGAAGTTTATAAAGCAGCTCATTCAAGAAAAAACATTTGTTTTTCCATACTTTTTTCCCATTAGATTAGTTATCAATTATATTTATCCTCCCACTTGTAAGGAAAAAAAATGCAATAAATAGTCAAGGATAAATTCCTTTTTAGCCATTCTTCAATTCTTACCTTCAGTTCAGCTATACACTTACGCATTTATAAAATTCTTTTCTTAACATGCCCTTTTGTACTACTTCATAGTTCAGAAAGAGCAATGGAAGTGGAAACCTTTCTTGCTAATCAGGGCATGTGGAGAGGATGATTGTAGTGAAGCTGTCCTGATGTGTTTCTTCAGGACTCTCTGAAGCACCCTACAGTGAGGGACTTCTTGAACAGCCAGCTGAGTGCTGAAGGCTTAACTGCGGAATACATTATCAACTTTCTCCACAATGGGTCTCCAGGGAGTAGGGAGAAGGGAATGGCGAACTTTGACTGGAGGAACATCTTCAGTGCTGCAGACCAAGCTCTGCGTTTGCTCAATCAGTATCTGGAGGTAAGGACAGCCCTTTCATTGCTGAGAAACTTTCTAGAGAATATCTTGAAGCAAAGTAGACAGTACTTGGAGTCTGTGACAGCAGACAAGTTAAAATCATTGGGCATCTTCATTTGTTTCATATTTCATCTCAATATTAAAAGTATGCTATAAAATAATACAGTAGCACAAGAACATGCAAACTTCTTCTGAAAAGATGCTTAAATTTTACAGTCCTCAAATGCTGTATTAAAAATGTTGATTGAAAGTCGGAATGTGCTTTGAGGCTGAACAGCATAAAGTGACTTTTGTCCTCAAGGAAAGCTTTTTTTTTAAAATTTTCTTATGACTGCCAGGCCACTAATTTCAACAAGACCAGGATCAGAGAAGCTAATAGTTCATGGGAAATTCCCACTTCAGTATTTTGAGTACCTGATCAAAAAATAGGGAGTTTCCACTTGTTCTGTAACCACTTGTGACAAGATGTCTCTCTCTTTCCGGTAATCTCTCCACCCATTTTCTAGGAGTGCTGTGTTTTTATTGGCTTTTTGAGAGTCACAGTGCAGAAAGTGACATGAAGTTTCATTATGTAAATAAGAAATGCTAAAAATGTAGATGAAAACATCAAGCTATTCAGAAAATGCTTTGGAATATGCTTTTTATCAGGCTACTCTGGCATGAGCAATCTAACTTACTGATGAGTTTATCAACCTCAGATTACTAAGTCCAGTGGAAAAAAAGATTAGATTTTTAGAGGACTGAGCAAACTGCTACATCCATTTCTTCCCAAAGCCAGATAAGTGACACAAAGAGTTATCTTTTTCTTGTATCTTTCTGATTGCAGGTAAAAATGTGTGGGGAACTGAACCTGAGTTGGGATGGATTCCTGCTGAGGTAGATAGAGGAAAAGCCAACCCTTCTTTGTAAACTTACAAAGCCAGACAAAACCTTGTGGACTCTGCAATGCTGCAGATTAACACGGAGAGTTTAAAAAACTGTTCTAGTTGGCAATAATATTAATACTTGTGGACTCTCTACATTTAGCAACTCTTGTCTGAGATTCGGAGTCTTTACAGAGCTTAATTGCATCTTAGAGCATCTCTGAAAGGTGGTAAATATTTAGTAATGATTTAATGGTTAAATAAGCTAAGCCTCAAGCTTGCAGAGAAAATTGATACTAATTGTAGGCAACAGGAGCAAGCCTAGCTCTCTTGATTTCAGTCCAGTTCAGACTGGAACCACCCCTGCAAGGAGGCAGAACTTAAGGTTTGTTTGCCTTCTTATGGCTATTTTAATAGGGAGTGATATGCTCTGGCTACTGCCTTTTTGTTTTCAAACAGCTCCCCAGTTTGTTTCCCAAAACTCCCCCTGAGGCCAGAGTCTGCAAAGCTGAAGAGCAAATGTCAGGGATGAGATGCCACATTTAGAAACTTATTGTCATAATGCCTGAGGTAACTCAGTCCTTACCTTTCTATAGGGTGCCTTGATTGTAGATAGGATTGAATGGTGGGATTTAGCATTCTCTGCTCTTTATAGGAAGATCCCTACTTTTAGGTACTATTCACAACAAATCACACAACTGTTTGGGTTGGAAGGGACCCCTGAGGTCATCTAATACAACTCTGTTGGTCAGTGCAGCGTCAGCTAGAGTAGACTGCCCAGTACCATGTCTGGTTGGGTTTTGAATATCTACACAGACAGAGACTGCACATCCTCTGTGAGCAACCTCTTCCAGTATTTGTCCATCCTTGCAGTAAATGGTAACTACTTCACATGAAACTATCAACCTTTTCTATTGTCAACCACTGGTTTTTGCTTTAATATATAGCTCTTGCTAGTTTATTCCAATGCAGTTGTTCTCCTTGTGATTATTTGTAGTGCTTGGCCTTGGATAAATTTGAAGGCTACAGTGATGAAACCCAGCTGACTCATCAAGCCCTTCATCTACTGGAGGAAAACAAATTCTGGGCCGGTGTGGTTTTTCCAGATATAGACCCTACAGCAAGCAGTCTTCCACCACATGTGAAATACAAGATTCGGATGGACATAGATGCAGTGGAGAAAACAAACAAAATCAAAGACAGGTAGGTGTTGATTTCTTCTCGGTTCTTGCCAGCTGTCATATAAATATAAGCAATGTAGGGAAGTTAGAATCTGCCTTGGATACATGCATGAAACCCAGTTGTACTCACCAATGTTTAGTATGTGTTGTAGAGCAGAATCCATCTCCAGTTATCAGATTCTGACACAAGTGGTATCACTCCTGTATCACTCCTGTATCAGTTAGGCCAGGTGGTGGTGTAGGTGCATGGATACATGGCAAAGGGAATGACGTTGCTCAGAATCTGTTCAGTAACCTGCCTCAAGTTGTTAATTGGCTCTATTATGGGGGAAGGTGGACAAAGAAGTCCCACACAGAATGTGACCCAGCTGTCCTCCACTTGGACAGCAGAACTTCTCTGCTCTTCCTCCTCAAATGCCCCCTGAAATGAACTCTCTTCTTAAAGATTTAGCAGAAATTATTTCAAAGGGTTAGCAGAAATTATTTCTCAGGATTGTCTACGTAAAGGAATTTAATAGTATCTGATGGTTGCAATCCAACTGTTCCAGTTTAATCTCCAAGGATAATATATTACGAACAATTATTTCTGTTCTAGAACAATTACTCTTCAACATGATTCATTTATGCACAGTTTTGGCCAAAATTACCATTCCATGTAAGTACAGAGAAAATAAAAAGAAACAAAAGAACCTTCTAGGTCATAAAATTTGTCAGGCTGTGTGGTCTGACAAACCAAAATCTGGAAAAGGCAACTACCAGCAGTGCCCCTACAATTTCAGTAGCTAAGTTTTTTTTTGTTGTTTGTTTGTTTTCTTAAAGCCACTGGTTACCCAAATGATTTCCATGTGAAAATTCTTTTTAGGTACTGGGATCCTGGTCCAAGAGCTGATCCAGTGGATGATTTACGTTACATCTGGGGAGGCTTTGCCTATCTTCAAGATATGATTGAGCATGGGATTATAAAGACCCAGACCAGCACTGAAGTGCCGTTAGGAATTTATCTCCAGCAAATGCCATATCCGTGTTATGTGGATGATGTGTGAGTAAGAGTAGTTTATTGTTTTAATTCTGATGAATACTTGGAGTGCTGGATACTTCAGACTCCCAAGCACCAGTTCTGGCCTTACTCCTAAGACATATGTGCAAGAGCAATAACTCAGACATAACTGAACATATTCTTTTTCATATCCTGCCATAACCATATCCTGCCAAAATCCAGACTCCAAAAGCCACCTTTGCCAAATTTCTACCCCTAAACCCAGTTTTGGCCTTTACATCTGGACAACCAGTGTCCAGACCAAAAACGAACACAAAACACTGCCCTCTTAACAGTGACAGTAAACAACTAACCAATTTTGGGGTTGGGTTTGTTTGTTTGTTTACAGGCTTACCTTTCCAGGCAATAGTAATAACCTAACCTAAGCTTTCACATTGATTACAGATGAGAATTCATAGTCAGTATGATACCCAAATAAAATGCTTTGGTACCTAAAAAGTCAGTCCGGGATCTATCGCTGTGTACTAAACAGGATCCAGCAAAAAGGTCGTCTTTCTGAAAGTTTCTATCTAACTGTAAAAAATGTATAACTGAGCTTCTGGAGTATCATCAGTGCCAGTTGCAAAACTGAACACAAAGCACTGACCTGTGTTAGAACGAACACTCCGCCTCCTTCAGTTAATCATATAGAATCTACTGAAGTGTAGAAAGCCTCTTTCCCTAATTAAGTCTCTAAAACCTACCTTTATATCAAAAGAGCCATTTCCTAAAGAAAAGCTGAACAAACAGCACTTGTCCTAGTGGAACTGGTAGTACTCTTTCTTTCTCTGTAAGTTCTGAAGAATACAACCCCGTCTCTTCAAGTGTATTACCAAACCCTAACCCAAGACTTATTCGTATGTAGATATAACAATTCCCACAGCTGCAGTTTTTTGGTCCTTGAAGACATCCAGCTCCCTACAGCCCTTGCAGAATCTCAAGACAGCTTAGACTCTTGAAACTTTTTCTTTCCAGAATCCTAACTACATCCCTGAATGCTATTCCATTTATAACTACATAAAGTATATTTGCAATAAAGCTGAACATACAGCATTGGTTTCTGTTAACATCAGCCCTTTTCTTTCATTTGCAGATGCTACAGTTTTCAGCAATTACCTGATCCTATCTAACCTCCTTTTCTCTAATTCTAGTCCATTGATTTTTGTGCAGAGTGACTGTTTTTCTCTTAAATCTCACATAAATCCAGGAGTAGATTCCAGGAATTTCTTTCCATGAAAAAGGAAGACGTTTGTTGCTCTGTAACAGAGAGCAAGCCTCTGGAGTGCAGAGGGGCCTCAGAGGGCCTGTGGTTGCTGTGACCCTCCATTAGCACTGCCTGAACGTGTGCTCTAGATTTTATGAAGTGGTGCCGCTTCCCTGTTCACACTGTGCCTGTTCCAATACTGCAATCTGTGTTACTGCAACTGTCTTGTTATAAATCTCACTCAAAAAAAAAAAANAAAAATAATTTCACAGTTCTCTCAGTGTGTCCTGTGCAGGCAAATGCTAGTACTTCAGATAACTGTAGATTGCAGACACATGATTTGACCTGTCATTACCTGCTATCCTGGCAAATAGTTGCCCTGGCTGCATGCTGTTTACTTGCTACCCTCTGAGAATACTGCAGTACAGAATCCTCATCTGTGCAAAAGCTCTCTGAAGCCTGCAGCAACCACATGCAGTTCAGGGCTGATATCCAAACCCTATGATGCTCTCTGCAGAGCCTGCTTAAGTGAAGTAAATGCATCCTCATGGTGAAAATGTGTGTTGCACAATGCATGGCCTAGTTTAGACTGAGAATTTCCAGTACCTTGTTTAATAAATGCATTCTTTCCCACTCTTTTTCCTTTTTATTCTTGCTATTCATCTTAAAATTTCTCATTTTCACTTAGTTTTTAGTCATCCCTCTCTTCTTGCTTTGGTAGGTTTATGATAACCTTAAACCGCTCCTTTCCCATCTTCATGGTGCTAGCTTGGATATATTCAGTTTCCATGACTGTGAAGAGTATAGTGCTGGAGAAGGAAATGCGTCTGAAGGAGGCTATGAAGAACAGAGGCATCACGAATGGGGTGATTTGGTGCACTTGGTTCTTAGACAGCTTCATCATGATGGCTGTGAGCACAGCCCTCCTCACAACACTGATTATGGTAAGAATTACCACAGAAATGACAGTAAAAACTCTCAAACTCCCTGTTGTGTTTGCGCTGTTGATACCAGTTTGCTGTTGAGAAGGTTTAGTAGCCATTCAGAGGGAGATGTGAACAGCTGGTGGCCTGTTCTGATCACAGCACAAAGCAGACACATTCTTGTAAGCAGACCTTGTGACAGCATGAGCACTTAGCAGACACAGAAAGACAAATTCACCAGTAAGATTTATTGTGAGAGCCCCCGCAGAAAATGTATCAAGCTGATCGCTCCGTATATTGTATTTCCTATGGACAAAGTTCCCAGTAAATAATAACTGTTGCTTTAAATAGATCATAATATGAGGAAACTTAATCTTGAAATTCAGCATATGTGATTCATTTATAATATTCAGTACTTTCCTGCTTATGAAAAACAGCACTATTGCAATGGAAAAAGATGGAACAGCCCAACATTTCCCCCTCTGTCTGAATTTCTGTGGTTTTTGTAACATTTCAAAGCAGACGGCTCTTGTCTTTAAGGCGCACCTCTTATCTCTTTTACTTGAGAACCAAGCACCTCCTGGCTCCTATGTTTAGTTACATACTTCTGTAGCATTTTGATTGGCAAGAAAGCCCTTGCCTCTATTGTAATGTGGAGAAGTGGTCTTGGTATAAATGCATCCTTGGAATTCAGTCTGCTGTATCTTAATCAACTTGCCCTGCAGAAGTGTTGTAGTTCTTTGCAGTTCCATTAGGACTTGGGTAGATAAGAAATTCCTTCCTTCATTTGCTATTCTGATTTAATTAAAAATGAGGATGCAGTTAACACCAGAGAGGAATGTGTTTATACCTATAATTCACTTTGGTTCCTGAACTTCACTATGCCAGCGTGAGACAGATTTGTAAAGACATTATTAGGAAAGATTGCTTAATTGAATCTTTGATAAAGAAATCAGTCTCACAGGCCCAGTGAAATGGTACATCAATGCTGAGACTAATTTAAAGCCTTAAAGAGTTAGTTTGAGCCTTTTATAAAGTTCAAGATGATGTTGAGCCTGATAAATAAGATCTCAACGTGTTTTTTTTTATGAGTAAATAGATAGTCAGCAGCAGTCCATGCACTTCCTGAGAGGGCATGTTCAATCTACAAAAGGAAGAAAAGTCAGAAGTTTACCCTCGAGGTTACTCAGTGCACAAGGAGTTCTGAGAAACTGCAGTTGGATTCCTCAGCTATGATAGCCTCCTGGAATTTGATTATAATTTATGTGCAAAAAGAAGTGCTTTATAATTTTCCTGTTACATTTTTTTAAGAAGCATTTTGTCGGGCTTCCTTACATTATCTTTCCTGCACATTGAGCAAGTGGACTGAGCAGAAAATAGGCGATGAATGAAAATGTCTTATGACGGTTTAGATTGTTTTATTTAAAATAAGAGAACTTCCATGGAGGCACATCTTGCTTGGAATCAATTGCATGTTAAGACAAGGACAGAATTTGTTTTCAATCAGTTAGGGTCTTAATTCAGTCATCAAATACAAATATGAACTCTGCAGCCTCTGGCACTGACCTGAAGTCACAATCCAAAAGCAAGGATAAAGTTAGATGAAGGATTTTTTTTGTAATGACCTCAGGTATTGAAACATTACTGGCTAGAAGAGTTAGATATGTTAGACGAAAGTGGCTGGCTTATCACTCATTACAGGTTACGTGTCAATGGCAATTCTCACCTTTTCTACTAGTTCAGAAGGTGGCAGTACTTATAAATTAATCTGTTTTGTTTTTGCTTACAGCATGGCCAAGTCCTACATTATAGCAGTCCACTTCTCTTCTTCCTGTTCCTACTGACGTTCACTACTGCCACCATAATGCAGTGTTTCTTGTTCAGCACCTTTTTCTCCAAAGCAAATCTGGCAGCTGCCTGCAGTGGAGTCCTGTACTTCACCTTGTACCTGCCTCACATTGTCTGCTTTGTCTGGCAAGACCGCATGACTGTTAATCTGAAGATCCTAGCAGTAAGCCTTTCACTCATATTGTTATTTTGAGGTTCAATTTCTAGCTGTCCTTCTCACTGTCCATGTGTGAGTAACAAAGCACTGCACACCTCCTTTTCACAGCTTTTTTGATTCAGAGGAACACACACTTCTAAACCTCTCAAATAATTGAGACTGCAAGGGAATGGGCTTTTAGCAGGCCCAGTGACCAACAGATATTTTTGCAGCTTTTAGATAATTCAGTAAAAAATATTTTACTTTTTGACTGTTTACTTCAAAAAGTTTTAACAATTCCTATAATTCAAAGCAATTTTCACTTCTGGTATGTTTACTAAATAAAAAGGCAATTCACAGAAGGAGTTGTCTTTTTCACATACTCTAACCTCGTCACAGGGTAATATAAGGTTGAGAAGAGCTCAAGACATAGTCATAGGATTTGAAAACTGATGTCAAAGCTCTGACAGATACCTTGCTGTGAAGCTGGACACTTTTTGCTCTTGTTTGAAATGGAATTGTGAGCATGCAAAATTATTCCGATGGATTTTCTTTTGCACAATGAATCAGAAAGAGGGGAAGGGGAACTGAAGGCAGCGTCCTCATCTCTGCTGAACATTTTAACAGCTTAGATAAGAGATGTACTGTCTTCTGCTGTTGCACTAAGAAATCTATACAGATGTAGTGTATACCATTTTAAGTTCTACAGATAACAGCAATACAATGCAAAACTTGATCCTGCCATTAAGTCAGGAAATGAGTAGGGTTGGCCCATAACAAGATCTGATTTGAGAAGAAATTTTGAAATTTGCACACAGTCTGAGCATAAAGATAACTCTTCACTCAAAAGTGAAGGAGGTGAGATCTAATGTTAGAAAGGATATTTGCTAGCTGGAAGCTATGAATGCTTTTTTCTGTTCCTGGTATGTTTGATCTTCTTATAATCGTCCTTCAAAGGCTGGCCTCTGAAGAACAGCTAATTACAAATGATACAGTGGGGTTGTGCACGTGGATGGGTGTCTGAATTAAAAATATGTTTCTGGGGGAACAAGTAAAGTAATTGAACAGTTGAGTGACTACTGAAAACCAAACATTCTGAGCATCTGGTGTGCTTTATCTTGTTACTCACACTGGCCCTGTCCCATACACTCAGATAGTTTCTTCAATATAGACAATGTGTATACCGCAGGCTTCTAGATGAATCCATAGTATTTTCTGAACAGAGACATTCATGTAAAAAAACAAGCTTTGAAGGTTCCTTTGTTGCTAAAGAAGGGTTGAATTCAGACTGTTACTGCTTAGAATTGCTACTGTTCAGAGGATTAGATATTCCAGTCTGATAATAAAGTGAAAACATTTTTTCCTTATTATTTCTATGCAGTATTGAGTTTTGAAGCCCAGTCCCTAAAGGTCTTCTTTTTTTGTGCTTGCTTTACAAAATGTCTCTCTGTCTGAGTTCATGTCATGTTTTCTTTATTGCAGAGTTTGCTTTCTCAAGTAGCTTTTGGTTTTGGTACAGAATACTTGTCACGCTATGAAGAGCAAGGTCTTGGCCTGCAGTGGGGTAACATCAGAACCAGTCCCTTGGAAGGAGATGAATATAGTTTTCTGTTTGCCATTAAAATGATGCTTTTTGATACCTTTCTGTATGGAATACTTTCTTGGTACCTTGATAATGTTTTTCCAGGTACACCACTTTCTTATTCATGTGAAGTACTGGTAGTTGTTTTAAAGTATACTAGCCTAACCAGTTCCTGAGTATTTCTCTGTCAGAAACAAAATATTTGACATTGCAGACCATGAGTCTTACCCATTATGGCACCACTGGTTTATAAAGAGCTTCTCTTTTTTTCTCTTTTTCGTTTCTCCCATTTTGCTTCTGAAATGAAGAGAAATGGAGGAAAGAAAAAAAAAAGATGATGCAATTTCTAGTTCTGTGTTAAAATTTAAATAAAAAATAAATTGCCAAAAATCTCTTCAAAGTCAATTTATGTGTGTATTTTTCTCTTAAGAAGTTTTAACCATTTCTAGTGAGAATTTTTAATCCTCACCCACACATTTAAAATATACCAAAATAATGGCTGTAGTACATAAATACACTATGGCCCCATTAGGCCAACCCTTTCTTAAAGGATGATACTCTTTCCTGAGAATACTGTGTCCTAGGCAGCTGTGAAAGTTCCTAGGTGGATTTATTTCTTAATGGGCATCCTGGTTCTAGTGCAAATTCACAAAAGGATTTTCTTGGTTATCAACTACAAAGTTTAGGGAATCTTTTTGTGATAAAATAATTTACCCTTGTAGCTTAAATGGTTATCTTCCTTCTTATTGAATGGTATTACACTATAATAAATGCAGACTCTTATGCTGTACAAGTGAGCAAGCTTTATTTCCGTTTATTTTCTGCTCTGCATGTGAACTGCAGTTCCAGAATGTGTTTTTTGGCAGATGACTATCTGCAAGGCACTCTTTTCTTTGATTGCATGGTTACTCAGACTTTGAGATCTTGCAGATTTTCTAGCTGTGAAGGAAAGTTAATGATGGCTAAGGTAAGATGGTGCTTGGCTGTATACATCAGTTATGATAGTTAATCCAAATCAAGAAGCATGGATTTTTTAAATTGCTTTACAGGTATCTGAGGATATTTTCCTTCACAATTAAAGTATAGCCTTAGTTTTTCTTTTTTTGTTTCCCTTCCAAAGTGAGCTATGCTACATCAAATTAGTGCTTTTTTGGTTTTTAAGAAACATGTCCTCCCAAAGAAGTATAAAGCAATTTAACTTATTTATTTGCAAAACTTACGTGGAGTAACTTTCCTAAAAGTCACTTATTGGACAAGCCCATGTTGCAAACCTGTTTGCTTTGTTTTGTTTTTAAGTATGACAATGTACTATTTCCATGAACACAGCAAAAACTAACAGGAGTTTCTTTGCTCACTTTTCCAAGTGTATTCTTTTCTGTTAGCATTTTACACTGAAGTAGTATTTCTCTGCATTTCTATCCAGTAGTGTGTTTCTCTGAAATTTCGCATAGCATTTCCCTCTTCCACACATTGGTTTGGTCACTCTACCAACATGTGACTGTAACCTTAGCAAACCAATGCTGTCATTTACTGTATTGAGTTCCCGGGATAATCATTGGAATCATGTGGTTTAGCTCCTGCTCAGGTTTTCTCTGCAAGCAACCGCCCATTGGTACACTGGTCCTTTAACTATTTAAGCATTCTGCTCCATAGTGGAGTTCTCTTGGCTTCTTGCATTCATTCTGAATGAGAAGCAGTTGTTTTAGTCTTCAGCTTCAAAGGGATACAATCCAGTCTGTAACAAGTGCAAGGCAAACTGTTTATGAATGCAGACGGGGTGTTTGTATGCATTAATGGGAGTACAATTGATTGCCTGACATAAAGGTTATTTTTGTGTAAGTCAGAAATAAACAGACACATTCATAAGCAGTTTTTCAACGCAGAAAAACTGACCACCTATCAACAAGCACCACAGATTCCATTTGCTCGTTTTATGTAAATAGCACAAGACCAGTCACATGTAGGTTCATAAGGATGCCTATTTTAAACACAGCAGCTCACATCCCTACATTCTATAAATCAATATGATCCAAGAAAGCAGTGTTGACTGGCAGTAACTCTAGTCTGGTCCAGCAAGGACTGGTAATGTTATTGTACTTTCTTTTTTCAAAACAGAATTAACTTTTGACCAAAAATTAAGTTTCTGTTTAAGAAAAGGATTACTTTGTTGTCACTTTTCATCAAAGGCTGTGTGCTGAAAGAACAGCTCGAGTCTCTTTTCTCATTGCCAGTTGTGAATTTAGGCCCAATTTAATAAATGTAAATACTATAAGATTTTTCACTCATGTCAGCTCTCAAGTGTTAAGTGGGCATTAAAGAAAGTGATTGTATGAGGCTGGGATCCCATCTTAAGCAATCAAGAGTGCCTTGGCAGCCACTGCGTGGTTGGCAAGGTTTCCCATTGTCCCCAGGTAGAAAGTAGCTTCATTCTGTAACAAAACCACATTCTACTTAAGAAAATTTAAGTCCAATCAGACCATGTCTTTTCTGAATTCTTTACTCCTGTCCAAAAAAAAAAAAATCTGCAAACAAAATCTGTTCTGCTAGGTAGTTAGTGAGCAGTTTGACCATCTAATACATAACACTGTGACTGCTAATGCAACTGAAAGTGTATGTAATTGTAATTCAGACTTTGTCTAGATTAATTTGTGCCCATTGAGGAATGTGATTATAAAGTAATTATCACCTTCTTATTTTTCTTGTAGGGGACTATGGTCTACCTCAGCCTTGGTATTTCCCTTTGCAGGAATCTTACTGGCTTGGTTCTAGTAACCCAAAAGCTGAAAAAACAGCAACTACTGATGGTAAGTTCTTTTAAAACTTTGGTATTTAGAAATAACTTGAAAACCACTAATCTGCTTGGAGGTGACTGTACAGCATTTCCATTACACAAACTACTGCAAAGATTAGGGACAGCCATATAATGGGAATCTCAGTAGGTGTCTTTGAACTCAGAGTTGCCTGCTATTATTAGAGTTGCTAGAGGTGAGTCACTGTTCCATCTGAGAGCCTTTAAAGTGTGGGTTAACAAGCATCATCAAACTACTCTCTAACTAACACCTTGTGAGATATTCAAGGAGTTCTTATTGCCCAATACAGCATTTGTTAAATGAGTCAAAATAAAGTACAGTGTTGATCTTATTTACGCTAAGGTACCCGCATCTTTCTAAACCCGATTCTTTTCTAATTTAAAATATTTTAACTCTGTTTCTTTTTGGTTTGAAAGCGAGATCAAAACTGACGTCACCCTTGGACCAACTTGAGCGTGTCCTGAAGTCATAGAATCATAGAATGGTTCGGATTGGAAGGGACCTTAGAGATCATCTTGTTCCAACCCCCCTGCCATGGGCAAGGACACCTCCCACTAGACCAGGTTGCCCAAAGCCCCATCCAGCCTGGCTTTGAATACTTCCAGGGAGGGAGCATCAACGACTTCCCTGGGCAACCTGTTCCAGTGTCTCACCACCCTCACAGTGAAGAATTTCTTCCTTATATCCAGTCTAAATCTACCCTCTTCCAGTTTATAACCATTACCCCTTGTCCTGTCATTATCTATGCTTGTAAAAAGCCCCTCCCCAGCTTTTCTGTAGGCCCCTTCAGGTACTGGAAGGCTGCTATCAGGTCCCCCCGCAGCCTTTTCTTCTCCAGGCTGAAGAGTCCCAACTCTCTCAGCCTGTCCTCGTAGGGGAGGTGCTCCAGCCCTCTGATCATCCTCGTGGCCCTCCTCTGGACCCGCTCCAACAGCTCCCCATCCTTCTTGTGTTGGGGGCCCCAGAACTGGACACAATACTCCAGGTGAGGTCTCACGAGAGTGTCCTCGTGAGAGAAGTCCTACCTTAGTAGCTTTTTTTTTTTCTGTGCATTGATACCGGAGTAGCTAAACACATTGTGTGGGTGTTTTGGAGAGAACTCAGCAAAGAGCTGCTGAGTTGGTTAGAAGCTGGAGCACATGGCAACTGAGAAAGATGCTAAGAGAGCTGGATCTGCTCAGCCTCAGGAGAGAAAGCTGAGAGAGAGCCAGACTTCTGAGAAGTGCTCAGTGGAAGGATGAGAGGCAATGGATGTAAACTGAAAAACAGGAATTATGATTCAATATAAGAAAAAAGTCTTTACTGTTAAGGTAGTCAAATACTAGAACAAGTTGCCTGGAGAGAATCTCCATTTTTTGAGATAGTCAGCCTGCTGCTGCTATTTTTGATGCCTTTGGAAGTCCCTTCTGATCTAAACTATTCTGTTATTATCTCAGCTACCATCAGAGCATGCGGATACTTATAATTAAGAATTTGTTCTATACTATTTCATCCTGTCCTCTACAAAACAGTGCCTTGAGTTTTCTCAAGCATGAACAGTTTGGAAAGATCAACTCTATCTGATGAATTCCTGTGTAAGATGCACATGATTCTTACCTCTTTGAAGAACTAAGATTCTTCAGTGCTTCAGCTTACACAAATAGCTATAGAACTTCTCTCAACTCCTATATTTTCTTTCAAGGGTAATACTAAGCATTTTCTTTATTTTTCATAGCTGGTTAATATGTTGGGAAGAAAACAGGATAAGAAAATGTCAGATAATGAGGATGCAAGGCTGAAAATAAAACTAAGCTGGTAAATAATCTGGGTAATTTTAAAGACCAGTTCTATCAGTGCACTTTTGTATCCCTAATATTGGTATTTTTGGTGACTAGATAAATTTGTTTATGTTGCCACCTGTGTACCTCAATTTTATATGGTTTTATGTGATAAAATCCTTATAGCAGAAAGTTATGGTGAATTTCCACAATAAAATTACGTCCTAGGCCATCTGATAACGATGTTGCATTCTAGGCTACCAGCTTGAATCTGTTATGTAAACAGTTGCTTCAGGGGGTCCCTCTTCTTACATCACAGTTCTTCCTACTTCAAGCCTGTCCTCATCAGTCATCTTGTGTGTCTATTTTCTTTTGTGGCAGCAAGTTCTTTGACCAAGTTGGAAAGACAGAAATATACAAAAAATAACACCAACTCATTCACTCTGGCCTGCAGTTAGTCTCTTAATCTAAGTAGCAGTTTGCTTTTCATTTGACCTTTTCATTTTTTTTTTTCTCTCAGTCCCTGTAAGTCCAGGAAATATTTGTATGGCTTTTCTCTTAGTCTGATGAAGAATTTAGTCTGGAGCTGCATGGACAAAATATAAATAAATAAAGCAAACCTAAAGATAAGAAGGAGCTTCTACTCTGGGGTCTATAATTGCAAAATTGTCAGTCTTCTTTCTTAATATCTGTTCCTGATACTGAAGTAGACTTTAAGCTAGATGGCCTAAAGTACTGTGTTCCTAGCTTCAGTAAAGCATTTTGATGATTCATGCTCCTGCAGAGCTCAAGGCTTAGGACTACCTCTGTTTCCTCAAAGCGTGTCAAAAGATAATTTTTTTTCACTAAGTGTTGGTTATTTTTGGTTTATATAGAAAAAGGTGCAGAGTCAGAAGGCTGTGTGGATCAGAAGGCCATGGATGAGGATAAAAATGAAAGCAGAACAAAGAAATCTGAAGAATCTGAAAAGCCAGAAGAAAAGAATGACAACCAGGGGAAGAAGGATGGTAAAAACAAACAATGTAAACACAAACGAGAAAAAGAACCCGGCGAGCAGGGGAAGCCTAAGACAGATGTCCAGGACAAAGATGAAATTAATAGTAAGGAGAGAGAGCAATCTGAGTACTTCTCAGACACTGTACTCATTGTACTTAATAACAAAGTAGACATGGGAACGATTGGAGTTATTACAGAGGATAGCATGCAACTGACAGAGCTAAGCTTAAGAGAGGCACTGACTCTCCTCGCTGCCCCCACACTGACTTCCCTACATTCAAGATCCCTCAGAATATTTTAGCCACCACCTATAAGAGAACTGCCTTACATGAAAGCTCTGTAATTTGTTTTTTTTACATTGGAAATGCAGGCTGTCTCTGTCACAAGTTAGTGTTCTTTCTAAGGGAAGCCTCCAAGAGGCATACACTGACTTCCTAGGATTGAACAGAACCCTAACTTTGATATAAATACTTACGCTGAGAGGAACGTTGTTCTCTCCTGCCCCCCCTGCCCTTTTTTTTTTTTTTTTTGGCCTGTCTTCAGTCTGTCTTGCATCTGAGGGTAAAGGCTGGTTTCAAAGGGATTTATTTGAAGTTCTGTGTGTCTGTCTGTAGCCTTTTCTGATGCTGACATTAGCCACCACCTAAGAATTATTGAATGACTTGTCTTGTTTTCAAACACCAGTGTCTTCTTTTGTGGAGAGCCAGAGGAGTTTTCTGCATGTGATGCTCAAAGGAATGCATATGGATTCCATAGCAAATGTAATTGCTACAGACAGCTCTCTTGAGAAGCTGGAGATAAAAGTGGGGTCATCAGAGCTCCTCACGTAGGCACTGAAAACACGCATTCAGGATGAATAGAAACAGGACAGGACTTCAAAAGAAAAAAGACAAGCAGAGGGCAAAGGTTACTTCAGCCAATCTTCTCTTAGTACTACCTTATCTTTGTGGTGCTGTATTCCTCAGCTCCTTGATTCCAGCTGCTACATGGCCACAAGGGGAAGGTTTTGTCTGTCACTGCACAAAGAATCCTTGCTTCCCTTGTAGCCAGCCATGCAGGATCTAGAAGATGGGTGGAGAAGCCAAGAGTAGACTTGGTATAGTCCAAGGACACTTTCCAGAATGGCTTCATGTTAGCTCTAGTGCTTCATATAAGAGTGATGGGATGGGAAATGGTTCTAATGGGTTGACTCTAGTGCAGTCCAGTACTAGCAGAAGTTAACAGAGCACAGCAGACAGAGTATAAATGTGTCCTAATTGCTTAATATGTTTAAAGCATATCACAAAGCCCCCATCTGCATCCCCTACAAATGCTGCAGCCTAGCAGCAGACCTAGATGGTCCAAAATTGCATTGAAGACATAGAATTAGAATAGAGAAATGTTCTTTTCTGCTCACTGCTCCACCAGTACCCACTGGTTGATGCAAAGCAGGTGCTGATGGAGATCATCAGAGCATTTGCCTCAGAACTTGTCAATGAATCTTGCAGGTAAATAAGAAATGAGCTAATGATGCATATAAAAGCCAGGCTGATACCTCAGTTGCCAATATATGCAGATCTAGCCTTCATGTCAACTTTTATGAAGACAAGGAAGTTTGTATTGGGCCCACTAAGGTAAAAGAAAGCCTAAATTCCTTCAAAAAGCAAAAGCTTGTTGTAAGTATTGTTTTATTTTAAATAAAGCTGCAATAAAATACTAATACTAATAAAATACAAAAAAAATACTGCATCTAGATGAGTTATTTCAGCTGCTCATCAGTATATGCAGCTCTCTTATGTACAACATGTTTGGGACTTTTTCCCAAGCATTGTGTGTATAATGACAGTGTTAAAAGCCACTAATGGAGGTGGGGCTGGTTTCGCCCGGATGGCATTGGCTGCTCTCCACACAGGCCTGCTGGGTACTGAATGATTTAAGTAAACTGCAATTGCAAAACAAGCCTCCCTACAAAGCCTTAAGTATTCCATATAAACAAAAGTGGACGGGGTCTTTAGTTTAAATTTCTCAACTCTCATAATTCACATTGCCCAAGGGCTTAATTTACTTCAAAGGAAGTTTGTTTTGTCTAGAAGTTGATGCAATAAAAAATCCTGATGGTGCTATTTACAGTAATGCATTTTTAATCCTGAGAGAAACCCATTCCATGTAGTGTTCATATTAGGTACTGCCTAAGTTTTGAGCTGGCCTCAGCAAGGGGGAAAATTTCACCTACCAGGATTAAAGGCAAATGTTGTTTTTTAAAAGTGTCATGGTAAAAGAATGCACAGCTGGGCAGATGATTTGAATGGCAGATTTCAGCCTGGCTGGAAAGGCAACACACTGCTTGCTTAATGTAATCTCTCAGCCTATCTAAGTATCTGCAGACAATAGTCCCAAATAATCTTCAGCTACACAATGAAAACAGAAAGCTTGTTCAGCTTCACTTGATCCAGTGAGTTACCTCTCCACAGACCATTAGAATTCTGGGCTCCTTTTTTCTGCCATTCATACCTGGGTGAATCTAAGTAAATTGAACTGCAGTCAAGAATCTTTCTTCAGTTAGATACGGGTTTGACTGGAGAATCTGGCCCTGGCACATGATGCCATATTTTACTGAGTATATGCTTTTGCCTCTGTGCTTAGTGATGTGTCATCATCAAAGCTGGGATAAACATGTCTTCTCATTCTTGATCTCTTTCTTTTCAAGTAAATACCTTCTGTGAACCTGAGCCAACAGGACTGATTCCAGGAGTATGCATTCAGAACCTGGTGAAGATTTTTGCGAACAAGCCTAAGCCAGCAGTAGATAGGATGAATATTACCTTTTATGAAGGCCAGATCACAGCCTTCCTTGGTCATAATGGAGCAGGAAAGACAACCACCATGTAAGTCTGTGTTTTAAAGCAGCAAATCCAGGGCACTGCTCAATAGAGTACTGAGGAATAGCCTTCTCTTTTCACTCTTTTCTTGTCTTTCTACCACCCCTGCAGCTAGACTGACACACAACATCAAGGTTTTCCCAGATGGGGAAATGCTGCCCCTAAGCAAAGAGAAGGTATTCTGAACTAGCTAAAGTCCTGAGAGGAAGACACTGAATAGGTGACAAAAACTAGTGAATGTATAGAGAGGAAGAAGCAATTATCTCTCCCAGCATTCATTTCCCATGTCCAAACTCCCAGTAGAAGAGTGAAGAGGGATCAAGATGTGGCTGAAAAAGCTGAAGATTTTAAAGCCTGCATATTCTTGGTTTCTCTGTCTGACTGACTTTGTCAGTCACAATTTTTTGCCTCTGTGCAGAGGATTATAAATTCTGACCCTCTTTAGACAAAGTGGTTATGTATATACAAGATCTACATCAGATTAAAATGTTCCTTTAGTTCTAGAATCCTGGAGGCCCAGGGAGCTGGGCCTCAGAAATGTTTAGTTTTCTTTGTACAGGACTATGTTTGGCACAGTAGGATTAATTGGTGAACAAAACATCTAATCAGTCTGTGATGAGTTCATCAAATGTTGAAAGAACCAAAGTGTTTCATCTTGATGTTCCCTGGCAGAACACTTTTAATTTTTTAATGCAGAAAGACATTTCAAATACACTGTAAAATGCCCAAAATAAAAGCATTCTAATCTACTGAAATGTTTTGTAAATATTCTTATTTTCCTGATAAAAACCAAATGTGTTTTGCTTTGAATTTTTCAGAACTGAAAAAACTGTTATACCATCTGCAACCTAATGTCCTGCCCCCTTCCATTTCACAGAAAATGAGAATGCAGGGCATGTGCCACTCAGCATGGCTAAAGATCTTAAAGCATTACTGCTCCTTCTGAGCTTCATTTTAGACCCATTTGTACACAGGAGTGGTATAACATACAAGAACCATACAAGCAGGTGTATCAGAAGTTTGACACATTAGCAGATTCTCACTGTAGTAGGGAAAGAGTATGTATATGTATGTTTTAATATTTCATTAGAGTTGTTTGGTCAAGGGCCATAAAAAGAAGTCATCATGCTCCATCTAGTGGAATCATGCATGGTGTCTTCCTAATCTGGAACAGAAAAATGGGTGAGTGGGAATTCCCTCATTTTTTTCCCAGGTCAATACTGACAGGTCTCTTCCCACCCACCTCTGGAACTGTGCTGATTGGTGGCCTGGATATTCAAACTCACATGGACTCAATTCGACAAAAAATAGGCATGTGCCCTCAGTACAACATCCTGTTCAATCAGTAAGTATCATTCCATACTAACTTTGGGAGCAGGGGTGCATGCTTGACACATTACCAAAGCTTGTGTTGTTTCTCTTGCTGTGCTGGCAGTGGATGTATCCCAGAGGTACTTCTCCAGCTCTTAACACAGGATAGCTGTTGTCCATCCTCAGTAGAATTCTGTTGCATCATTTAGCTGGGAACAAAAAAGTTTCCAACAAAAAAAAGGCAGTGTTCTTGGTATTGGCATTTTATGTTGTAGTGTGGATTGGCAGGAGTTCAGCCTAGGGATTCATGCTCTATAATTTAGGTCACTTTTTTTCCCTAAAGCAGAAAATTCTGAGCCAACAGTGTAGTAGCAGGATATTTTTATGCCCATTTTGCGCTACTTCCTAACAATTGTCTGCTTTTTCTGATGGTTTCCAGCTTTGCTGCCATCAGTTTGTGGTTATCCCAGCAGCAGCCTTTCTTCCTCAATGCTGCTACCCACGTTAGTTCCCATTTCATTACCGTATATGGGTAGCTTGATGTCTGTTATGCCTGTTCCTTTGGCAGCAGTTCATGCTTTGAAAAAGTAGAGGGAAGGTCCTGTGACATCTGAGTGAAGTGTGTTGATACCAAACAAAATCTGTGGTCTAGATTTCGGGTAAAGCAGCCCCTCTTCCTTCTGTAAGATAAAGCTAGAGCTATTTTATTGCTATTTGAAAAAAAAAATCTGATAATTCATTTAAATTGCCTTGGTGCTTTTCTGTCTGATTTCACAGCCTTACTGTAGCAGAGCACATCTTGTTTTATTCCCAATTAAAAGGAAGATCCAGGGATGAAGCTGAGCAAGAGCTGGAAACGATGCTAGAAGACATGGGCCTCACCCATAAGAGGAATGAAGAGGCTCAGAATTTGTCAGGTGCCCACAGGATTTTTCTGAGTCTTTTTTTCTGCTGTCTTTTCCTTGTCTTTGACTGAAGAACTCAAGTATTGAGTTCCATGTTTGAGGCTGCATTTTGCCACATCAGTGTGCACTGGAGTGGTCTTCACTCTCAACGAGATTGCTTAATGGGACTACACACTACACTAGTAAAGCTGATACAGCCTGTCCTTAAAGCTTCTACTTATTCTAAATATGTGACAAATTCAAAAATACTTAAAGTTGTTGTGTTTAAATGAGTGTATCAAAAATATATCTATCAATGTAAAGAAAAAAATCCAACAAAATACAATGTCTATTATTTCAAGGCAAATGAAATATTATACCGTCATGCTGATCCCCTGTTTGGGTCAATACAAATAATGCAAAAATGTTGGCCAATTTCACATAAGAACATGAACAATCTTGAATCTTCTTTCTGCTTCAGATCAGAACTAGAAAATGTAACACAAATGAAAAATTCTATAAAATTCCGTAAAATTCAGACTTCTGAATGTCTCTGTCCTCTTGTAGGTGGAATGCAAAGGAAGCTGTCGGTTGCCATTGCTTTTGTTGGTGAAGCAAAAGTGGTAGTCTTAGATGAGCCCACCTCTGGAGTTGACCCATATTCTAGGCGATCTATCTGGGATCTTCTGCTGAAGTACCGTTCAGGTAACAGGTTTGAGGGAGGTAACTGGGCTTTGTAAAACCTGTCACAGATACCATACAGATACAGTGCCTGCTTTTTAAACTATTATGAGTGCTGGGGTACACACAAACAGGATTCTTTGAGCAGAAAACTATGGATGTGGCAAATCATGAGTACAGGCTCTGGTGCAGAGCAAACCCTGCATTAATTGCCAAGAATTATAGACCGTTTTGAGTTCCTGAGAGAGTCCATGCCTTGACCATTACTCGTTGTTCCTTCCAGGCAGAACTATAATCCTCTCAACCCATCATATGGATGAGGCAGACATCCTTGGAGACAGGATAGCCATCATATCCCAAGGGAAACTCTTCTGCTCAGGCTCTCCTGTATTCCTCAAGAATTGCTTTGGATCTGGCTTCTACCTCACGCTTGTTCGCAAGCTGAAAAGCACCAGAGTTGGAAGGGGTACAGTAAGTATGCACTTCCCTCCCTGCACGTGTAATCTGAAAAGTTCATGTTCATGCACCACACCAAGGTAGAAAGCAATCAAGTGCTGCCTGAGACTGTATATAAAACTGACTTCAAAATGAAGAAAGCAATGACAAAATTTGGTAATACCTCATGAAATTATATGGCTGCATGAGAGTCTGTGTAAAAATATTTTCTGATTTTATAAATATAAATTCAACAGGGCCAGCTAAAATAATAAGTGGGCATGAAGCCTTCAGTAGTCTATAGTTCATTTTCCTCAGTTATGTATGTTGAAACATGTACCTTTCAAGTTGCCTTTGTGCATATGCTGGTCTTTCTGATGCCTGCTTTTGCAGTACACTGTTTGTAAACATGGTGTTCTGTAGTAACTAGCTCAAACAACAGGCAAGTCTGAATTTAATTCATAGATAAGCCAGCCTTCTACAGCTTGAGAAGTATGGATCTGGATTGTTTCTGCTACTGGTAGCGCTTTCAGTCTTTGTACCAACATGATCTGTATACTTACAGCCACTGCTGTTTGCGTTTCCCCAGGTATTTGCATGTAATTTAGAACTGACAGATATACTTTGTGCAGGTGGATTTGTGTTGTCTGCATTGCTTAATCCAGTCCTCAAATGACTTTCAGTGCAATATGTTCCAGATGCTTCAGATATGACATATTTTTCACTGACTCAAACTGTTCAAAGGCTGACAACCCTTACATCCTATTTTGCATGTATCTGAAGCACTTTCATCCTTGTATCTGTTGCTTGTCCATGCTAGTCACTTTGTAGCTCTGGATCTCAGTGCTCCTGCTCCTGTTCCATCTGTGCGCACAGTGACAAAGAAGGAACTCAACAGCAGGAACTGGATGGTAAGAAGTGGAATGGTTTGGCATTCCAGCACATGGCAATGTCTCCTGTTGTGCTGCAGGCTCAGCTTACAGATCACTGCTGCTGAGGTCCACTTTTCCAGCACTTGTCTAACATTTGTATTGTATTGTAACATTAATTTGATAAGATTTCTTCATGCTTTTATATATCATTGTCCCTTTTTGATATATATGTGGTCTCAGATGCAGTTGCTGAACTGGAAGTATGTGTGCTTTGGAAGTATAGACTGAGTTTACAACAACTCTGCACTAAAATACGTAATTTGGTAATGAAAACTGAAGCATGTCTACAGCAAAGGAAAGTGGCTTTCTCAGCAAAAGTCATTTTGTTCTTTCTCTGTCAAATAATAAATTAAGTTGATGTTCCTGAAGATTTTGGTGTGTTTTACTAACAAACCTGAAGTTGTTTTCTGCTACATTGTTCTAGAACCATAATTAGCAATATGGCCCAGTCAGTCTAGTACAGAATTAACTGAGATATCTTTAAGTTACATAATAGAACAGTCCCTTCTTATATAGGACAAACAACAGCTTCTGAAGTCATACACGGTTAAATATTCATTCTTGGAACACTGTTTTGACTTTTCACAGGAGACTTGAATGAACTAGCAGAAGTAATTCATCATCATGTCCCAGAAGCAAAGTTAATAGAAAGTATTGGTCAGGAACTTGTTTACCTTTTGCCCAATAAACACTTTAAACAGCGATCTTACGCCAGTCTCTTCAGAGAACTGGAGGAAACATTGGATGACCTGGGACTTAGCAGTTTTGGAGTTTCAGACACACCACTTGAAGAGGTAACAGATGAAAATATTTGCTGATCTTAGCATAAGTCCCCAATATGTTTTCTGAGACTGTTCCTGTTCTTAAACTTGTAACCTTACTAATTCCTAAATATTCTTCAAACCTTGTCACATAAGAAAATCATTAGAATGGGCATAGAGGAAGGATCCAAGCCTGACTGTGTGTTAGCCTTGTGGAGCATGACTCATTAACCTGCAATCTCTTTGTGCCTAAGTTTGTTCATTTCTTTATTTTCTGAGATGTTTCATAAGAGATCTCAGATTGTGTTATAAGCAGGAATATTGAAAAGGTATCAAGTTTTTTTTTTATGGCACGTTAGAAGATGGTATGTTGTGTTTCAGGTGCCAGGTTAATGTTCTGTTCCTAACCAGATTTGTTTGTCTGTGGCAGGTTTTCCTAAAAGTCACAGCAGAAGCTGACCCTCAAATGCAAAAAGCAGGTATAAATCTATGAATCATTATTTAATAAACTTTTCTTGTGACTGGTCTATATTCTGAATACCAAGTAAAGAAAAGCTTCAGAACTTTTGGTCTTTGTATGATATTCTCACCAAAATACATTTGGTCAGGGAATACTTGTTTTTAGGGCTTGAAATGATATCTGAGAAAGCAGGTGAAGTCAGTGGAAATACTTTTATTTGAATTGGATGAGATCCTTAGCTATGTACATAAAACTGTAGCATCCAGCCTGCAGATGCCAACTGTTTTTATAAGTATTTTGCTGACCATTAGTCCAGAAACTACATACAAAATTAACTAGTTCGTCCTGCTGAGTAAGTGTGTTAACCTGCATGATGCTACTGGGTACAACCACACTGCAACAACTGTAATTAAAGCAATCTGGTGATGTGATATATACATTTGTTAAAATTTGGAGCTCAATGAAGTGTTTGTGCTGTCTGCAGGATATTGTCTTCACCTTTTCATCAGGATAATTTCTATTATTAAGTGTATTTCTTAATGTAGGAGACACTCAAGAAAATGGTTCTACTCCTGGCAAAATTTCTACTGAGAACAAAATGGCTGAACAAACCCCAGTGGAAACCAATGATACTTCACGAATGCCAGTAGGCATAGCAGGAGATCAAAATGAAGGCAAAGGGTCCCAGCAGTATAAAGGTTTTCAACTTGTACGTCAGCAGATCAAAGCACTGTTCATCAAACGATTCCACCATGCCTCCCGAAGCCACAAGGACTTCCTCGCCCAGGTACTGACTCACTGTTGCCGTCCTTGACTATCTTCCACAGCATGCTCAACATTGCCTTTCCCAGCACAGAGGTGCTGTAAGTAATCCCTAGCTGTTCTAATTCATGGTTCCAGCTGCTCCACCTCTTATTCTCTTTCTTTCTGCCTGTAATCTGTCGTCCTTACCAAGTTCCAGATTCAGTCATCCCAGCATTTTAACACAGTACAGTTGTTTGACAACCAGAGTCTTAACTGAAATCATTGGAAATTAAATAGTTGGTGGTCAGGAGCTAAACCAAATCTGTGTGCTCCTGCTGTTCTTTCTTCATTTAGGTATATTATGAGTTGTATACGGTCACCCTACAGCATATGTCTTAGTGTGATATTCTCATGTACCCTGCAGATTGTTCTCCCTGCTAGTTTTGTGTTGCTGTCTTTACTGCTTACAATCATTATTCCTCCGTTTGGAGAATATCCTGCCTTAACCTTACATCCTTGGATCTATGGACAACAATTTACTTTCTTCAGGTAAGAAGAATCAATGAATGAAAGTACATCTGTCATATACACACCCTTTTCACCCTAGTATTTAGGATCATGAGGCTCTTACTAGGCTATCCTCATCCATGTAATATATATAAAAAAAAAGAGTAATTTCACTGGAATCAGCAGATGTCAAATAGCATGAAATTGGTGCAGGTGGGGAATATAGCTGCTAGTATATCTAACCAGTAGTCGTCAAATGTATTGCAGTCTTTGGTACTCTCCTTTTCCTACCTGAATTCATAACCTTAGCACTTAAAAAGTTGTGTATACTAACAGGAGGTCCAGTACAGTAAGAAATCTGACTGTTTCTGGTATGCTATTGAACTACTTTTTTCATTATCTTAGAGAATGCAATTTAAACCTATCTGCTGATAGGTGGCTTTATTTATAGTTAGTGACCTGGCTTTTGATGGCTTTATTTATAGTTAGTGCAGTATTCGAGTAAAGTTTTGGAAACAAGATGAAAGTAGAGACTCTTAGGTTTTATTAATGCTGCTGCTTAGCAGTTTCACCCCATGCTCCATCCTTTGGCTATATCTATTTTTTTATCTGTCCACTAGCTCTTTATCTCCTCTCATTCTTCATAGAATCCTCAGTTCCGTTCTCTTCAGGTCACTGCACAATTCCTCTGTGCTCTTCTGGGCATTTGCTTTGCCTTCACTTCCATCCATTTCAAAACTGAACCTTTGTACTCAGCAAATGAAAATGTAGAATATGTTTTTCATCTTCTGGTTACTGTGTATGACAGGGCTGAGAGTGTAGAAATAAAGATTCAAGCTCTTATGGCAATATTCTTCAAAAAGACAAGTCAGAAGTCATGCTTTACTATTAAGAGAAAAGGGCCATTGCTTTAACCTGTTAACCATCTCAGAAGGTTCTGAGGTTTTTTCCATGCTTTTACTTAATAAAATTATTGAATTACCAGCATATAGAGGGGGGCAGTTGGTATATTGCTGTCTTTCACCAGTTGCTTATGTATATTCTAGTTCAATAATTTGAATCTTTTTAATGGAGAAAGTCTTATCCTATTCCCTTAGCAATGAGCGTCCTGGCAGTGAGCAGATGGTCTCCCTTACTAATGCTTTCTTGAATAAACCTGGATTTGGAAATCGCTGCTTGAAGAATCAGCCTCTTCTGTAAGTTGCATGCTAATATCTATTGAACTAGGCTTTAGTAGGATACTACTAGTAGAACTGTTATAGAAGAAAAAGAATGAACTGGCTTGACTTTTTATAGAGACAATGCTTCAGATGTATCGTTGGCAAGAATACCTGATATTGGGTCAAAAATGACAAACAGTAAAAATATTTCCCCTGGATTAAGAGTCATTCACAGTGCTAGATGTGAATAGCTGGAAGCCAACTCATGTAGCCTTGTGTTAGGAATTAAGCAACCTTGAAATGTGTGAGTAAGCCCATGGAATCAAGCCCAGATCTTCACAGCTTCCCTGGCACTTTCCGCATGTGAGTCTACTCAGGTTCCTCCTGTTCCCAATGTTGTGTTTGGAAGCAATAGCTTCAGCAGTTGCTTGGATGGTGAAGTACCAATAGGGCAATCTCTGTGATTCAAGGTTATTTTCACTCTGAAGTGAGGATTACATCAGTAAAGCTCTTAATTTAACATCTGGTACATTAAGGCCTGTGAGGCCTTGTTTGGAGTATCACTGTCACACTATGCTTTGCCATTCATTTTTCCCACCTTCCTCCCAGCCCAGATATCCAGCAACTTGATTTTTCTGACTATTTTCTCCTCTCTTCCCCTTTCTCCACACTTTACCTGGTACAGCATAAGCCAGGAGGAAACTGTAAATAAATAAATAAATAAATAAATAAAGGGAAAGAAAACAGAGAAAAGATACTATATGAGTAAGGAGCAAGGAGAAGGATAGTCTCCTTGCAAAGATATCTCCTCGCTGTGGTTTTTGTGTGTACTAATTGGTCAAACACAGTTCCTTTGTTCCTTTGTTCACAGTAAACTTGGCAGAAGTTTGGAGGGAGATTATACTTATGTTTATCAAATACTCTGAAGTGTTGTTATTCATAAATCACATGATAAGGTCTGAAAGTGTCTTGTGAAAACATTGTGATTTTGTGGAGTTTTAAGCACTCAGACTTCATCTCTGCACAGCTAAAAGACTCTTCCTCTACACAGGAACTACCCATGCAATAGTACGCCAACTGCCTGGAATATACCTGCTGTTCATCCTAACCTAAGCAGCCTCCTGCTGAGCCAAAAGTGGAGCTCTGAGAATCCTTCACCTTCTTGCAAGTGCAGCACTCGCAAGAAGCTCACTATGCTGCCAGAATGCCCTCCAGGAGCTGGAGGCCTCCCACCACCACAGGTAGTGTTCCTGTGCTGTAGATCTTTGTAGAAAAGTTTCACTGTGAGTGCTGGAAAAGGGATTAATGTTGAGTACCTTGCTGTGCCAATATACATGGAAGGAATTGAATACAGTTTGTAAGGGAGCAGGAATTGTTGCCTTGAGCAACCTTGGATTTTGTTGCAAATAACTCAGGCCAAGTTTCAGAGTGAGCTGCAACTGTTTTGTGTCAGACATCGCAAATTTCTGTGATTTCTTGATTTCTTCTGAAATCTCAGTAAAGACTTTGGGGCTAGAAAATGAATGACCCACTCTGGTTTCAGTGACACTAAAGTTACTTTTACTGTTTTCCTGCCAAACAGTAGATTTAGAGACTTGAAAGTTTGATGTGGCTGATTGGGTTTTCTTTTCTTTCCAGAGAGTGCAGCACAGCACAGAAATCCTTCAAGATCTGACTCACAGAAATATCTCGGATTTTCTGGTGAAAACATATCCCATTTTGATAAAAGGGAGGTAGGCATGAGCCACTCTGTTTTCCATGTGGCGTTTTGTACCTGTCTGTGAAATTCTCATTTGATAACAACATAGCACCTGATTTGTCACAGCATTGTGTAGACCTGAGAATCATGTCCATATTCCTGACTTATGAGTAGGAGTTAAACTGTTTTTGTCCTACCAGTTTGTATAATCAGGTACTCCTTTATAGGCAGAGCTAAGTTTCAATGTTGATGGCATGCCATGTTAGCATTAACTGTGTCAATGGTGAAAAAAATGGTGAGCTGCAGAGACACTGATTTCTGTCCCTGAAGGACTGTAGCCACACGAGCTTGACCAACTGCCTGAATTAGTTATAACTTTCTTCCAGAAGTGCTGAAGGGCCAAAGGGCAATGTTGCATAGATCTATCCTACTGTTAGCTCCTGAGCTTGTCTGAGTGTCCTGCATGATAGTTAGCTGTGTACTACTGTGCATGGCTTATTATTTCTGATTCAAGCCTTGCTATCTTTTCAATTTCCAGCACAGTTCTTGGTACTCCTTCCCATCATATCAGCTACGTGCTAGCTTCATTTGACTGATTCCTGTTAGGACGTGTCAGGATTGCTTTTAGATGCATCTTTTAAAATCAATTTGTTATGGATCTAGGATAGAGCCAGTATGTGTGATGTGTGACCTTAGAAATCTTACTTGTCTCTGTATGAGCTGGATGTGTCAGAAAATAAAGAGAAAAAATAATAAGCCTGCTTCAGGGAGTACCGAAAGTCCTGACAACCAATGACTCAAATGACTTTTTAAAAAAAATCTGCATAGGGATACTGAAAATCTGCAAAACATAAGAATGCACCTTTAATTTCCATCTAAGCCTGACAGTACCATTCAGTTTGGTTCAGTGCATTAAGAGACAGGATTCTCTTTGTCTATTTCAGCTTGAAGAGCAAATACTGGGTCAATGAGCAAAGGTAAGAAACCAATTCACAGACCGTGGTGGTAAATAAAGAAACAATTAATTTCTGTTTAACAGTGAGGCCTCAACAGTGTTTCTCTGAATGGACAAGGGGAGTTGTAGCAGATAGCATAGAACAAAGAGATGACTGCAGTTTGATGAGTTGTGTGTTGTATTTGTTTGGACTACTCCCACAAGGGTGAAGGGCAGAGGCACACAATGGAATTATCACAATTTCATTATCTACATGTTCTGACTAATGACAAGGTCTGACTGATGGAAAGTTAGAATACAATACAGCACGCCATTGTGCTAGTGCTCTGAGGCAGCTCTTTGAAAGTGCAGCAGAGAAAAAAGACCTGGTGAAGACCAGCCTAGGCAGCAATCTACCAGATACACAGGGTTAGCAATCGCAGCTCCTCATCCCCACTCAGAAGTTGTAAAACAGATTCTGCTAGTGCTCCATGCTTTCGTTAGAAGTATTTAACCCCAATGTGGTGTCTACACTGGAGATACTGAACTTATAAAGATGACTGATTAGCTTGAAGAATATACTTAGGTTTTTCATCAGGAGTGGGAATGCTTCAAGGGTAGAAGCAGCTTCCTTCAGGGAATATATCCTTGGTCATGTGCAAGCATAGATTTCTATGGGATTAGATTTTGATTAGTCTCATTCAATAGTGTTTATTATTGCAGAGTATTGGCTAGCACCAGCATTGGTGCTGTTTCTCTACCTGTTTCATTTCATTCACTCTACCTTTTCATTGCTACCTGTTTCTCTTGGGAGAGCTGAAATGTTAACTGAGGTCCATGCTCTCCTCCGTCCTACATGTTATCCAGACAGTTATATTGTATGTCAGTTATCTTAATCCAATGACTTTGAACTGTAGAAAGGACTGTTCTCTTCACGTACTCTATCCGAATAATAATTTTCTCAGGATCCCGTCAAGAACTCCTCATAAATTGATATAATTGTTATTTGTAAGCCTTGTAAAGACCTAACACCTAACACAACTTGTTAGAAAAAGATTGGAGATTGTTATACATAAATTATATCCTGCACATAGGTCACTCTGAAAGTAATGCCTCCTCATTATTTCCACGGAAACTACAACAGATACAAAGAACACAATAACATTATTTAATAGAGCAAATTCTCAGCTACAAAACACTATTTCTCAACACAATCACCACCATTAGCTGTGCATTTTTGCCAGTGATGAACAAGAGCCTGCATGCCACACTCATCAAAATCTGTACCAGTGGAGGTACAGATGTTGCCACTGCTGAAACACATCACCACCCCTCACTGTGCTCACATCCACTGCTTGGGCTCCAGAAACATTCAGCAAGCATCAAAGAATGTCAGTGGGGGCCTTTTTTTCCACATGGAGGAATTCAATGCCACACCTTTGCTTCATGTGCACTTCCATGTCAGATGCCATTGTGTCAGGCTGCCCCTCTGCTGCCATCTGTCACACGGCAACAAAATGTAACGGGATGTTGGTGGGAAGGTTCAGCCTCTGCTGCCATCCCACCAACATCCATCTCTGACGTCATGGGCCAACTTAGTAAAATGGGAGGCATTACTTTCGGAGCCAGTCTTGTATGTAAATCAAACTTATATTAAGGGACTTTTTAATATTTCTCTCAATGCACAGATTTTGGGGTCTGTGATACAAGTGAATGATGCTGCTGTTTCTCCTTGTTAGGTATGGAGGAATCTCTATAGGAGGAAAGCTCCCTGTCCTTCACGTTTCTGGAGATGAAGTCGTCAATTTTTTAAGTGATCTGGGCCGAATGATGAATGTGACAGGAGTAAGCAGGATTTTTTTGGCCTCTACTAAAGAATTGTTACAAAGCTGAAAACCTGCAGCATTGGAATTCCCCTAGACGGCTGATCTTTAGCCTTTTCTTTTTTATTTTAGGGACAGACTTCACTGGCTGCCACTAAAGAAATTTCTGATTTCCTTAAATACATGGAAACTGAAGACAATATTAAGGTATTTGCTGGAAATAATCTGTAAACTTACTTTATTGAGTCTTTCTTGAGATAGACTTCAAATAGTGAGAATACCGCTAGTAGAATTCTCAGATGCAAGAAGAGCTGAATTACTGTACTTGTTATAAGTAATACTGAATACAGCGTTAATGTAACGTTATTTCTGGTATGAATTTTTTTACTTATCTTCTTAGTACTTTGTGCTGCCCTAAATACTTCTGAGTAGGACACATTCTGCTAAACTTTAAAATTTCATCAAAATCACTTGACAATTGTCCAACCCTTTTAAAAGCACAGTATGTGAGCTCCTCCTGCTGGACTGTGCCTAGGAGCTACAAATTTCTGGTGTTAGATTCTTTCCTGTTGACAGTGCCCACCAAAGTAAATAAAAGGCAGCCGAGTTTTCTCCTGCAGCTCAGGGTTATTAGTGAAAGCTTCTTAAATGAATCTGTGCTTTCTGACTCTTTTAGGTGTGGTTTAACAATAAAGGCTGGCATGCCATGGTTAGTTTCCTTAATGTAGCCAATAATGCAATCCTTAGAGCTAACCTGCGGACTGGCCAAGCCCCTGAGGAGTATGGGATCACTGCTGTAAACCATCCTCTGAACCTCACTAAGGAGCAGCTCTCTGAAGTCACTGTGTAAGTCTGCATGTGTTTTGCTGTTCGCTTTTACCCCTCCCTGTTCGTCAGCTTACCACCTCCAGTGTGCGCACAATCTGAGGAAAAATGGTTCACATGATAGAACGTGGAATCCTTTCCCTGAAATTTTACTCTAATCAAGAATTAGATATACAATCCATTCTTTTTACTTCCATATTTCTGTATTTGTTCCCATACCATGTAGGAGCCATGACCATTAGTTATATGTAACTACGTTTCTGTTAGTTCCAAAGCTCAAAGGTCAGATTCTGAAGTCTTTGTTCATGCTTCAAAGCTAATAGATCTCCTTGAGAAAAAATCCAGAGATCATATAAAAAAGGTGTCAGAAATTGTTCTTAAGTAACTACAGGCAGGCAGTAGTCAACACCCTCTGTCTTGGTGCCAAGGTCAGCATACAGGTAGATAATCAGTGGCGTGTAATAGGATTGGCATAATTCCAGAACCTCAAAGCCATAACGTATTGAAAAAGACATCGTTAAGAAGACAAGGCTTCCTACTCACATTTTCTGTTAGGTTCAGAAATCAGTGAAAATGGAAAGTTTTGCCTTAGCACAGAGGCACGATCTGTGCTTCATCTCACTTTGCAGCTTGCCTCTTTGAGTACCTTTTCTCCTAGCTCCCAGAGCACTCCAGCTGTCATGCCTTAATGTCTACTTTGAGACACACCATCCAGGAAAGGCTGTCAAACTGAGATTTATGTAGAAGCTGAACTGTTCCAGAGAATGAAGACAAGTAGAAAAAACAGGGAGTGGTGCCATCATCATCATCATTTGTTAGCTACTGTCCCCACTGCAATATGGGAAGATACACTAGCATATTTTGAAATTGGAAATACCTTCTGCTTACAAAATAACATTACTTTTAGATCTTAAAATTTCTACCAGCTTTCTCAAATGCTAGTATAGTGTTATGTTGCATCCTTTCCCTTGCTCACAGTCCCTTCTTGTGCTTTGTTGTAGGCTGACCACTTCAGTGGATGCTGTTGTTGCCATCTGTGTGATTTTTGCCATGTCCTTTATCCCAGCTAGTTTTGTTTTATACCTGATTCAAGAACGTGTGACAAAAGCCAAGCATCTCCAGTTTGTTAGTGGCGTGAGCCCTGCTATCTACTGGCTAACTAACTTCATATGGGACATAGTGAGTAACTGCTGGTCTGATTTCATAGTCTGCAGCATTAACTGGGAACTAATCAGTAAATTGAGTGAAAGTGACTGTGAGCATTGAAAAGCATTCATTCCTTGAAGTGTCTAAGAGTTCGCGCTAAGGATCTGACCTCTCCTAATGAATGTCAGATGTAGAAATTAAGTCAGGTGCACAACTCATTATTCAGCTAATGAAAGTGTTGTAATCTTGGGGTTTCCAGTCCTTAAAGCTGAATGTATAATCAAGTGCAACTTGCCATAGCAGAAGAGAGTCCCATTGCCAGAAGGTAGTCACAACCCTCTGTGACCCTCTCCTCTACAAGAAACTTAGCATGATTCAAGATATCTAAGTGGGAGATTCATCAGCTGCTGGAACAATAGGTGGAAGCCAGACAAAATACTCTAGGGTGTCTAAAATAATGTGGATATATTTGTTTTGGCTGTTGAATCATGTGTTGTTCCAAAAGGATTTAGAGCACAGGCCCAGGCTTGCTTAGACAAGGCTCAGCTATTCTCCCATTACTCCTCAAAGGAACAAATTCTTTGCCTGGTTGAGGCACAGCAAGGGGCTTGTTTTGTGGTTATGCCTTTTCAATAAAGACAGTGCCCAAGGGCTTATCCAACAAGAAAACATGGACATAAGAGAGAAGAAGAGAGGAGGAGAAAAGAGAAAATAAATAACTGAAAAGCTCCAAACTTTTTGGGTTTTAGAAGGTGTTTTTTAATGAGAGGGTAAAGCAAAACATTCATGTAGTAAATGAGGGAAAAGAAGCAGATCTCTGAGTTCCTGTACCCCACTGGTCACAGCAACCTTCTGTCAGCTTCACTGCCAGGAATTCTGCTTAGTCATGGCCCTTGACAGCATAGTGCAAAGGTATTAACTGGGGTTAGCAGTTCTGTGAAACGCCACCTTTCACTCTGCGTGGGGAGCTCTGCATTGCAGTAGGCCTGCACTACTAATGCTGAACAGGGAAACTGAGCAGAGCAGCAGCCAAGCATTGTTCAGTTTAGCTTCTTCCCAGGAATGTGGCTCAAGTTACTACTTTCTCCTTTCTAAACAGCTTTTGCATCACCAGAAATCACATTTCCTTCCATAAACACAGCCTCTTTCTGTGGGCAACTTGCCAACAGGACCATGAAACAATCACTTCCAAAATTATAATAAAAGAAATAACAATATGTTATATTTCTGATGAACTATCTGATAAAAGATGTCTCAGGAAAATGTCAAGTGCTGCCAGAGGCCCATTGAGCCAGAAACTTGAGCAACTGTGAATTGCTTATGAATTCCAAATTCTTTTAATGAATACAGAATCCTTTGGGAATAGCATATACGATCTGGATACATTTGCAGACCTTCTCAGGGCTTACACATTGATCTTCACCCTGTGATGTGGCAGGTGAATTACGCACTGAGTGCTGGACTGGTTGTGGTTATATTCGTTGGATTCAAGAAGAAAGCGTACACCTCTCCGACTAACCTCCCTGTGTTTGTTGCCTTGCTGCTTCTATATGGGTGAGTCTTCAAGGTTTTTCCCACATGTGGAGCCCTGTATTTCATGTGGAAATGATTTTCATGTTGTTGAGCTTGGTATTTAGTGAAATCTAGCTTCAAGGAATAAAATGGAGTTGATACAGTACAGGTTAGAACTGGATTCTGTTCCTGATTCAGGTTACTTGTACTTTTTTTCTGGCCACATGCTGTAAAGAAGGATTTTGTCACTACTTTGCAGAAGTTGTCACCATTTAATGTTATCCTTATGGGAAACTACATTTGTACACCTGTGGAGGTTTAACTTAGCTACCATAGGTAGCTAAATACCACCATGCCACTCTTTCACTCCTCTTCCTCAAAAGGATGGGGAGAAAATGTGATGAGAAAAGCCTGTGGGCTGAGATAAGGACAAGGTGGATCATTCACCATATATTGCCACAGGCATCCACCAGATCTCTCTCTGCAGTTAAAAAAGAAGTTCAAGTTTTCACATACTCCTATATAAGCCACAAATCAAACCTAGGAGGCCACAGGTCTTTTTTGGACATATTACCTTTAATTTTCTGAAGTTTTTGTATTATTTGAATGACAATTCTGAGAAAATGTGCAGAGCATTACAATTATTCAATCTCTGTAAAATATTCAATGTTAAATGCTATCAGAATGTTAATTTGTTTTAATTTTTCATTATATCTTTTTAAAGAGCAATAACAGTATCTTTCGTAAGTTTCCTGTTGCTATGTTGTTCATGGGTATGTGTGTTTGTTTTTTAAGTACAGTAATTCGTGAGCATGTGGATGGGCACCTAAAGTATCCTCTTATATTACAAAGCATCTATCAAGATGAAAAAATATAATCACGTAGCAGTCACTTCAGTAATAATTTCATATTTTTCTATTCAAAATAAATTTTTTACAAAGGAAAGTAAATTCATAGAATCCTACATTAGCCCTTGTCTCAAGCTGTTGTCACAATGGGAAACTTAGGATCGTTCTTTCTAATGATGTGTATGTTGTTCCATTAACCAGAGCAGTGCTGCTAGTGAATTCTTCCTAATCTGACTGTTACCGGGCATCCTAAGTTTATTCCAGGGGTATACTGTTCCTGTGCTGCTAAACATGTGTTTGCTATGTCTCAGAAATAGTGGTACAGGAAGCTCCTGCTTTGTCTTTTCTTCCCTTGTTTCTCCCACCAGGTGTACGGTCCAGTGAGATGTGCAAGGATATCCGCAAGGGCAATAATAACCTTGCTAGCACTGTTTTCTCAATTTTAGCAATCTATTGCCCTGCTTTTTTACGGCAAACAAGACTAAGCAGAAAAGGCTTTGTATCTAGTAACAAGGGAAAAAATATTGTAGTGACATCTCTGGTTGGTTTCATTTAATTGCGCTTGGAATGAGAACAAAGCTCATCGTTGTGTTTTATTAGGCCAGCTGACATAAGAATACTGGGAAGCTGATATCATAGTATTTCTATCTTTTGCATGCAGATGGGCAGTAATTCCCATGATGTACCCTGCTTCTTCTTTCTTCAGTATCCCTAGCACTGCTTATGTTGTGTTGTCTTGCATTAATCTCTTTGTGGGGATCAACAGCAGTGCCATTACATTCATCCTGGAGCTGTTTGAAAATAACCCGGTAAGTAATGTTTTTGTTGTGACCTGGCTTTAAAAAGCTGTTCAGATCGCGTCCAAACATAACCATCTCTAACGGTCTTTTTCTATCTTGTCATTTTTCTGGTAGTAAATAAGTGGATGGGGAACTTGCTGAGTTATGTCAGGGACGGGTGAGCAGAATAACCCAGGGAAGCGAGCCTCAGGGCAATTGGTATCTTGGGTTACCAACCATCCACATACATGAGGAATTACACCGAATGTCCCTGAGCAGCATAGGGTTCAGTTTAGTGCCAGTGAGCCTGTGGGACAGCAGGTCAGCATCGTTATCTTTGAGAATATGTCTCCGTTGCAGAGATGTTGCATGGTCTCCAGAGGGATAACTGCCCTTCTCTGTATTCAGTGATGATGCAGCTAGATTGATGCAAGTACTTACACTGTTTTGGGTATCTCCACATTGTGCCAAAGTCTATTGTGTAGTTATGTCCAGACACTGGTACTTCTCAAGATTATGACAGTCCTGATTATGGAAATATCCCATCTATAAATAAAGATATTGCGATAGAAATAGAGAAGTACCATGATTCCTTGTTGCCTCTATAACATAAACAGGTATTTCATTACAAATATTAAATTTTCTCCCAAATGACAATTTTTCACAAGCACCTTGCCTGGTACAGTGTGTGCCAGCATTCTGATCTGCCACTGATAAACACAGAGCAGACATTTTCTCTGACATGAAAAACAACTTTTCACTTATTTTACTATGTTTTCTTAAAAAAATTTCATTTCAATTGCTTATTACATTGTTTCTGTTTCTTATAGACTTTGCTGAAATTTAATAAAACATTGAAAAATGTGCTCATTGTCTTCCCACACTTTTGCCTGGGCCGTGGACTCATTGACTTGGCCATAAACCAAGCTGTGAGTGAAGTATATGCCAGGTTTGGTAAGTAAGGGCCAATAGCCAACAAGGTACATCAAGAATGACCATGGATGAAGTGGTTGGAAGTGCTGTTTTAGAATATTGGTGGTTGTTTTTAAAATTCTCCCCTTTCATATGATCAGGTAGATATGAGGTGGAGTATGAAAGTTCAGCCTTCCTGAAGGAATGACAGCTGACAGAACTTGAGGGTCTGACCAGTGGTCTGTATTGGAAGTTAAACTATTTGTTCAGTGCCAGACTTTGGTGTCTTTTTATTATTTGTCCTGAAGTCCTTAGATATCACAGCTAGGATATATAATTTCATTTGAATACTTATGTGGCCCTCGTTAATGTTTAACGTGGCTGTTCTTCAAATGCATTCTCTTGGGATGTGGCTGGTTTTTGATACCAAACTTCTCAGTAAAAGCATAGTGATATAGCATTTTTTTTCCACACCCAAAAAATATTTTTCATATAATCCATGCAGATTTCAGCTTATTTAGTACTAATAAGGGCACATTCAGAGAGTTTATATTAATTTTTGCTCTCATGCAGCAGCTGAGCTTGGGTTGATGTTTTTTAAGAATCTCTATTTATTAATACAGTGGAATATGGCAGACATTGCCTGATCATGATCAAATAAAGTACAGATTTTCATCCTAAATTATCACGCTTACACCTTTTGTTCTGATGAGCAGTGTTTTTTCAGCACTATTTCATCGTGCTTTCTGGTGCTCTGTCTCTCCAAAGGTGAGGAGCATATTTCCAATCCGTTTCAGTGGGACTTTGTTGGAAAGAACCTGGTTGCCATGGCTGTTCAAGGAGTTGCATTCTTCATTCTGAATCTCCTTATGCAGCACCGATTATTCTCCTCAAGATGGTATGTCTGAAAGTTTGTTTTAATATTCCTCCAGAATTAACAGGGCAAGTGCCATTATTGTTCTGTATATTTCTTTTTTTCCTTTCTTTTTCTCTAAATTTGTGACAGCTTTTATAGCTTTATTCTGTTTATTTATCTGATTTCACTTTTATTTGTTGATAATGCTTAAGTCTCTTTATTTGCATTTTTAACAGGATTTAAGAGTATATTTGTACAGTTTATTAAATAAATGCATTTTCTTGAAGTAAGACCTCAGTGTAAATTTTGTAGATTAAGACTCTAATGGTGAGGTTATAAAATGATTTGGAAAGCTTGTAGTATCTTAACTACTGGCATAATGCTAGCCTGACATCCTAAGACTACAATTCTAGTCCATTGCACAGAACAGTCACAGCCTGGGTAATATTCAAACTTCCCTTATCTGCTTTACAAATCTGCTTCTGTTTCAATGAAAGCAGCTGCCTTCCAGGTGTGAATTGGTCATTCACTGCTGTTGGAGATTGCCAACAAGAGTACTAGTTGGTACAGTTCTGAAATACTGTCTTACAAGGAAGTCTACTCAAAGATATGTAGAGGGACTGTTAGTAGCTACTGAAGAGCTGTCAAACAGCAAAAGCTGTGGCTTAGAGGCAGGTTATGCCATATCAGTGACTGGTAACCCCATGCTCATTTGAACACGCAATTTCATCCGTTTTTAATATTTAGAGCTTAATTTTCAAAGCTCAGGGACTCTCCCAACAGCAGGAATATTCCAGCCAATGTTACAATGTGAAAGTTCAATGTCACTGCTCCCACCAGTCACAATTTTTGCAATTGAGTAGCTCGTTTCACACTGCTATTGTAACTGCACTGCGTTCAACTCACTGTTTCTGCTATGGATCTTTTTTTTCTTTTTTTTTACAGGTTTGCTGAGACTGCCAAGTCACCTATTATTGATGAAGATGAGGATGTTGCAGAAGAAAGAAAAAGAATTATGAGTGGAGGGAACAAAACAGATATCTTAGAATTACAGGAACTGACCAAGGTACTATTTTGAGAAGAATGGAATAAGTGAATCTAGTATAAGTTGATTCTTTCAGAATGTATTTCAGCTGTGGATTCAGATGGTATTGTTTTAAAAAGCAGCCTTGTGCCTTGGAAAATAAGAAACATTTTAGAAGTCAGGGATTGATGTTATTTGGTTACTTCCTTTTATTAGAAATCAAACCTCAGGAAAGTCCAGCAAGGACAGTGAACTGTTTACTCTCTTGCTTAAGGTATTTTACCTCCCATCATTCCACTTGACATATCTATTGAATGTGCATTTCTACTAGTAGTCTTTTCTTCTGCAATGCTGTTTCTCCATAGCTGAATTTCAATCTCAAGTTAACCATTTAGTTCCTTTCATACTGAGGACTACAGTAATTGCTAATGTATCTTCTTTCCAGACATCGAAGGTATGTAATTGATGCTGTCAGAATACATGCAGTCCTGAGCTACAGAAATACAGATTGCACACTTTGTTGGGATCTCATGAATAGAGAACTGAAATATCATTCTTCAGACTATCTTACTGTATTGTCGTACTTTGTATGATATGTCAGAGATACTTTGTCCCAGAAAAGCATCAGGTCTGTCTCCTAGTGCTAAAGTTATCAAGTAAGAGGGTACGTGATGGGAAACATCACATTTCTAGGGGTTGTTTTAAATTTATTTAATGTAAATAAATGTCTGATTTGGGTGAATGCTTATTCTTTTTAAAATTTTATTCAGTTCATCTTTTACTATTGTCTTGGTTCTAAAGTTGCCTCATCCCAATAGCCTTAAAATAAAAAATTCAGAAAATTTTATTTGATGCAAAGTCTTGAAATAGGATTTTTGACTGTTTCTGTCAATTTAGATTTATGCAGGTAGGCACAAGCCAGCAGTGGACAGACTCTGTGTTGGCATCCGTCCTGGAGAGGTAGGTTGTTCAATGGCACTAGATCAGTCATTCCATGAGTCAGTCCAAATTGCATGCCCCTATTGATTTACAAGTTGGAAATACTAAAGAAAGTGATAATTTTTTATAATTCAGTGCTTTGGTCTTTTGGGAGTGAATGGTGCCGGCAAAACAACAACATTCAAAATGCTGACTGGAGATACTGATGTGACATCTGGAGATGCTGTAGTGGCTGGCAATAGGTAAGTACCTTAAAAAATATATATATACAAAACAAGAAACCCTGTGATGATCCGTTTACCAGAGTAGACTCGTAGTGTGAATGACCCAGCAGCTCCTTTCCAGTTCTGTGTCACAACTTTAACACAGTGTTGTAAAATCTGTGGGAAGTTATATTAATGCTAGCAGTGGGACAAGGCAATCAGATCTAATGGCAAAAGCTCTCAAACATAAGATAACCTATCCAACAGAATACTTTGATCTGAACTTTTGGAATTTTCTCTGGCTGTTTATAGCTGCTTTGTTCACACAGTGTTGGCATAATGCCATAAGTAATCACTACATCATTATTTGATATTTATTTAAGTTTAATTATAGGTTATATGTTGGTTTCTTAGGTGTTGCTGGAGTTTGACTCTTTATCCATTGATGTAATTTGAATACATAGGTATTTTGTTGCCAGGACATGGTTCTGGGCAACCTGCTGCATTTGACCCCCTGCTTGAGCAGGCTGGGTGGACAAGATCTACCAACCTCAACCATTCTATGATTCTGTACTTTTCTCATCTTCTCCTGCCACTACTATCAGCAAACATTGCTAGCTTTGTGTCTTGCATGTCTGATGCTCTGAGATTAAAATTCCTGATTTTCAAATCTCAAATATCCACCATTTGGAGAAGAAAAAAAAAAAAAAAAAGTCTATTGAGAACTTCATTTTCCTAAGAAGAGTAGTTGCGCCAGAAAAGAAAGATTTTATTCAAACTATCCATCTTTGTGTTAAAGCTAGTATTACAGATACAAGATCTTTTCCTTGTTTCTCCAGTATATTGACCCACATCTCTAATGTTCATCAAAATATGGGATACTGCCCTCAGTTTGATGCCCTTGATGACCTGCTCACAGGACGCGAACATCTCTATTTATATGCACGCTTGCGGGGCGTTCCAGCAGAGGAAATCAAGAGGGTAAAGCCTTCTTGCTTTTGACTTGTATATAGTTAAAGTGAATGTCTGTTATGATTTAAGTGAGTTCAATTCATGCCAAGGTCCGGTGTTTCCAAAGTGGCCTTGTCTTTCTCTGTGTTGAAGTCTTGGGAGTGGTTCTTGTCATTTAGAGTTAAGTTCTAGAATTTACTATCAAATCCAGGTTCTTAGGTGTTAATGATTGCAAAACTGCAGAGATGACTGTGGAAAGCTAAGGATGCAACTGCTGTGAGTCAGAACTGGCGTGGTTACTGTTTTGTTCTTGACTTTGAAGTTGTTTATGTATGAGAAAAGATGGAGAAGGTTCCAGAAGAAAAATAATGTACATTCTTGTACAGATAGGAATTCTACAGCTGATGCTGGGATATGGCTTTGCTTCAAGGGATTAGAGTTCCCCTCATCATCATAATTTTTTGGACCTCACTGTTCCAGTTCTAAAACAAATGTGCTAAAACCCAGGGGTTTGCCCAGTCTCTGCCAGAAGAGGGATGTATCAGCAATAACCCAGGGGTTTGCCCAGTCTCTGCCAGAAGAGGGATGTATCAGCAATCCAGTCTGCTGTGGATTAGCTGCTGCGTGAAAAAGATGGTCTTTCTCATAGGTTGCTGAATGGGGCATCCAGAAGTTGGGACTTCCTATGTACGCAGACCAGCTGGCCGGTACCTACAGTGGTGGCAACAAGCGCAAGCTCTCCACTGCCATTGCACTGATAGGCTGCCCACCGCTCATCTTGCTAGTAAGTGTCATGGTAACATAGCTCTGTGATAGTTCAGTAGGACATCTCGTAAAACTACATAATGAGCTACAAGGGACTGCCCCTGCAAGTTCCTTTCTGCCTCAACTTATATCTACTTCAATGTAGTCTTGAGTTTTTTAATATTAGGGGTAGACTGGGATGCAAAACTATGTTTCAGATGGAAACCTAAGTTATTATGAAAGAAAGATCTTCAGTAAAGGAAGACTTAAGATTAAAGTCTATATTCCAGAAAAATCTGAGTTTAAATCCATGATTGGTTTCAGTCTGTCTTTTCTTGTCAGAGTATAATCAATCATGTAATGGATGAGTTGTTCAGCCTGGAGAAGAGAAGGCTCTGAGAAGACCTCATTGCAGCACTGCAGTACTTAAAAGGAGTTTATAAACAGGAGGGAGACTGACTTTTTACATGGTCTGATAGTAATAGGACAAGGGAGAATTATTTTAAACTAAAAGAGGGGATATTTAGATTAGATGTTAGGAGGAAATGTTTTACTGGAACAGGTTGCCCAGAGAAGTTGTGGATGCCCCATCCCTGGAGGCATTCAAGGCCAGGCTGTGGGGTGGGGGGCACTGGGCAGCCTGATCTAGTAGGTGGCAACCCTGTCCATGGCAGGGGAGTTAGAACTAGGTAATCTTTATAACTTTAAGAACTAGATAATCTAGTGGCTTCCAACACAAGCCATTACATGGTTCTGTGATTCTGTGATCTTATGACACATACCTGGCTGCTTTTTCCAGCAGAACAGAGGAAGATTGCCACATTTTTGCAGTCTTTAATATCTTTGGAATGAACTATACAAACTGAGAATAAACTATATAAAAGGTGAAACGTAGTCCTGACGTAACATGAATTATCAGATAATTGCATCTCTCAAGGGTAATTCTAAATGCAACTGCTACAAAAATTCTTTAGAATATACTGTACCACCTACATTCATAGGCTATAAGGAACCATGTTAATAACTTTTTAATAGCATGGTTCCTTGCACCATTTAATATGTCGTTACATGTATTCTCACTTTTTAACTACTGACTGGTTAAACTGATTTATACAGGACCGGACCATCAGCTGGTGTAAATCAAGGCAGCTTCACTAGCTTCTTGGGTTGCAAAGTGTCCTGTCTGTTTCTGTAAGAAAGGTTACTTTTAAAGCCAAACTTGACACAGTTTGATGCAACTACTGCCATGAGTCTCTTTCCATTTATTGTTATTTTAGGTTCTAAATGTTTTGGTAATAGGGTATTACAAATACATTTTTGATAGCTAAGACTCTGGACTGTGAACTACCTTTGTTGTAATGGTCACTGCATTCCTTTCCCTGTTGCTATGCCCTATACAGAGAGCACTGTATTCTTACCCATGATTTCTTGTATTTGTTTCCATACTGCTTTGTGCCAAGAAGTACATTACTACCCATTCACTTATATACTTGCCAAGGTGCTTGTGTGTTTTCAGGGCACAGATTTCAGTAGGGAAGCAGTGATATACTAGAGCCCAAACATGTGAGATTTACAAATGAAACCATTACAATTTTTTTTTCCCCCTCTGCTTCTCTGAATCTGGCTAACTTAGGCTAACTTAACATTTACCTTCCAGGATGAACCAACCACTGGGATGGATCCTCAGTCCCGGCGCCTCCTGTGGGACTCTATTGTGAGTGTGCTCAGAGATGGACGAGCTGTGGTTCTAACCTCACACAGGTATAGCATTGGAATTCAGAATCCCAGAGTCACTGACATTCATCTGCTGGCTTCTATCTCAAATATCTGTTCTCTGTTTTGAAAGTATGGAAGAATGTGAAGCTCTCTGTACTCGTCTAGCCATCATGGTAAAAGGTACCTTCAAATGCCTGGGCACAATTCAGCAGCTAAAATACAAGTAAGTTGAATATATTACAGTGTTTTTTATGGGAAAACTTAGTACATGTGACATGAAACATTCTTAATATAGCAAACCAATTTGAAGCGCTGTTGTTTGAACAGACCCATTTCTGGGTGCAATTCTGTGGTATTGTAGACAGTTTAGGCAGACCTCATTCAACTCCATTATGCTACAGGCCACTTCTGCAGGGAGCTTCCCACAAAGCTAGATCTTAGACATTATCTTTCAGATATTGCTCATAGCTGCTGAAAATGACTTTTTCCCCCAATAATGAAATGATCTCTTCATTCACTTTCCAAATCCGTATGTGCTTCACAGGTTTGGAGATGGCTATATTGTCACTCTGAAAATCAAGGCTCCAAAGACTGGGCTGCCTCCAGATCCTAGTCGTGCTGAGCAATTCATACGCATAAATTTTCCAGGGAGTTTACAGAGAGAGAAACACTACAACATGCTGCAGTATCAGATTTGCTCTTCCTCTTTGGCTAAAATTTTTCGGTTATTAATCTCTAATAAGGAGAATTTGCATATTGAAGAATATTCTGTCTCTCAAACAACTTTAGATCAGGTGAGTAAAAAATAAATCATCCATGAGAAAAGCCTGTTAGGGAATGCAGTGACAATGTGTCCAAACAACTGAAGGACCAAATTGCTTAGAGAATTGTCTTGTACCTCTTTCTCAGACAAAATTCCCAGACCCCTCATCAAGGAGGGTGGAACAGATAAGAAATCTGTACCTAATTCTCTGTGCAAATAGGTGCCAATTGAAAGCTGGTGAGACAGCATTTCCCAGATGCCAGAGTTCACACAACCCATTCCTTCAGGAGCAGCCTGAGCAAGGTCAGCTGGTCAGAATGAGGCTTGCTGAGCTGGGAATGAGCTATTACTTCTTTCCATTTTATTTTAAATAAGAGATTTTGATTGTGTTCTGTCAGAGATGCTGATAAAGAGAGTTGGTTGTATCTAGGTAAATGCTTTTATGTCTCTGTTGCACATTATTATACAAAAGCAATTAGATAATCAGAGCCTGGAAAGTCCACTAGGACTATTGGCAACACCCAGTCAGTCACTAGAGTCACTCTGTCTGCTTTCCTGCACAGCTAATGGTCCACATAGAAAGAGTTAGCTTTGGTGAGGATGCAAGAGAGACATCCTGGCTGCCTTACAGCTTCCTGCTAAAATAGTCTCTCATCTTCCCCATCCCCACCAGACTCACTTGTATTGTATGAGACCACACAAACCTTGCTGAACCCATCTCCTGCTGAAGACAAAATAGGATCTTAGCTGCAAGCAGTTGCATCCAAAGGAAGGAATTTGCAAGGAAGTTTATCGAAATAAAGGAGGAATTAATGATCCCTGCTGATTTCTAGTGTCTCAGTTCAGTACATCTTTGGATTCCCCTTTCTGCCTCTTTCCTGCAGAGTGGCCAAGAGGATGTAAATGAGATATTCCACTAACTCATCTCAGTTGATGTCATCTTCTTTCTTCACACAGGTTTTTGTGAACTTTGCTAAACAGCAGATGGAGGATGAGGAAATTCCTTTGCATCCTCGTGCAGCTGGATCCAGCCGAGAAACAAAGGTGTCACCTGCTTTGAAGCAGCAGGTAGTTGCATAGACCATTCCTACAGTCACTAGCATTTAGTGTGCCATACCAGAGCAGTGAAAAGGTAAAAGAATGGCTGCTATGCTCAGTATTGTGCTGACTTTTTGTACCTTTCTGAGAACTGTGCTCACAAGCCCCTAGCAATGGCAAAGTTCTGCTGCTCTACCAGGAACATTACATACAGTACATGCTGAAAGCGCCAAAGGAAAGGCAGGTACTTGTTCTAGAACAAAGTCTTCCTCTAATGTAAAGTTCATTGTAAGATACAAGAATAGAAGTCTCATTCCTGTTTGTTGATATGTAAATACTATTAAAAACAGTTTCTCTATTTGGTTCTTTCCAACCAGGTGGTTTTTCTTGGTTAACTCTTGTTTTTCATTCTTGCGAATGGAAACAGACACTTGTCTCAGCAAGAATGGGAAGAATTCATTCCAATCTCAGACAAAGGCAAGAAATTTGCTTAAAAGAAATATCTTAATGAAAATGATCTCATACCCACTTATCTTCAAGTTCAGAAACGGAAGCAGAATGTCAAATAGGGATTTAAACAGAAGAGAATATGTCCAAATTAGCCAAAAGTTATTTTTTTCACGGAGGCTTGGAAAGATATCTTTGTTAGCAATAAGATTAAACTTTTCTTCTTTCCTGTGACCTGCACCTCAAGTGGGTGTAAAGTATGAACAGGTTGTGTGATTTCTCTTGTGTTTAGAAAATTTAAGCCTGCTTGTACTCAACGCTGCACTGTGGGAAATTATTCGACATTTTTCTCTTTTCTCTGGTTCACAATTAAACTAGGGGAAAATAACAATACTGAAAACAAATTCATAATGATGTATTGCTTCAGTTATCCAAGAAATCATTTTGTTTTCAAAACCTGTCCAAGATGTGTTATACAGAAATCAAATCTGGGTCACATATTTTTGCTTTTTTAGTTTCTTCAATTTATACAGATCTCATTTGATGCAAGGACATTCTTGCTTTGTACTTTACGGAAGATTATAAGACTGACAACCAGCTGTAATCTCCTCTTTTGCAGTAATTATTTCAACTGAATTCAAAACATAGGCTAGAATTTATTGCAGATTTCACCCTTACAGTTGCAAAATCTTTCTATATATCCATTATAATAAATAAATTAATCACAAAACAAAATAGTATCTACACATTCTCTTATATTCTAAAACAGCTTCTTCAAAATACCATTCAGATGGATTGCAATAGTCTTTTTTTTTTTTTTTTTTTACTAGGTTTGCACAAAACCCAACTAAATCCCACTGAACATATTGTGAAAAAGAAAACACAGGAAGCTCCAAATGTAGTGTATTTTTCTCCCTGTCTCTGAAAATAGGAAGGAGGCTACCATTCTGAATGCTAGCAATCACTTTGTGTATTCACAAAGTATATTAAAAATTATTCAGAGAATGCTGACATACAATACAGGGTAAAAGGTTTTTCAGTATTGTAAGGACTTGTTACACAAAACAGGCCAAATATCATGGATACAGTTTAGACCAGATCTTATGAACCTTATTTAACACTATGCAATTTACTAATGAAAAATATTAAAAACAAAACAAACGCTCTCCAAAAAAAAAAAAAAAAAATCAACACAGGATGTTACATCCACAAATTCTTCTTTCTTTAGATCCATTTGGAAAATTATAGCTTAGACCTAAAATGGGTATTTGAGATACTGCCTACTGCTTTATTCCAGGGACCATTCGTACTCTTTGGTAATGTTGTTTGTCACAAAGCACCTACCTCCAGGCAGCACACTCTCTTTTTCAAGTCAAAGAAGGCAGAACATGCAACTGTCTTCAGGCCAGCTGGCCATGCTGTTTGGGCTGAGCTCTCTTGTAGTTGGCTGATACGTCCTCGTTCCAATGTACTTATGTCACAGTCTTGCAGAATGCCACTGCTAAATTTGGAGCTGCTTTTCAGCACAGGCTTATCAGTATCTCTGATGTATCAATCTAAATAGACTAGTAGAGGAAAATCTCAGTCAATCAGGTTGCATTGAACTATAAAGGCTTTTGGCTACCCGCTATGCAATAAAGCCTTATTTTTTGAAGGTACATCTGAGTTGAGGAATTCTTGAATGTAAGGAAGTTTAGTTTTCAAGTGTATGTAATTTCCCTCAGCAGTGGAGATTTAACATACACCAGAATCATTTAAATTAATTCACTTATTTGGCAGGAGGTTTATGAAAAAAAGAGTCCATGAGCTTTTTCTTCTTGAAGTCCCATGCAATATTCAAACTAAACCTCTTTTTCTTACAACAAAAAAGGAACAATTGGCATTCGAAGACTTGGATAATCCTTGAATTCTCGTAGATAGGTATAATGTTTATCCTTTGCCCAGATTGTCATCTGAATGAAGCAAAGCAAGGTGAATAGCCCCACTGGAAGGAAGAGAAAAAAAAAGATACACTTCATTGTCAAAGAACGCACTCTTGTTGCTGACAACATTTCAGGGAGAAGTACCAAAACATTACTCACCTGGAACACATTGAGTCATGATAGTGAAACTGATCCATGTCCCCACCTGTTTTGGCCAAGGAAATTTAAAATATTTCTGATGACAGCATTTGCATTTATGTCTCTATTGATCAAAAACAACCTTGTCCTAGTATAGGTAAATAAAAAAGCCAAGGTCAGCCAGATCAATTTCTAGTGTTAATAACCTTTAGCCAAAAAGGTGAACAGTGCCTTGTTAACAGAAACAAAATCTTCATGTTTGCTTATATAATTAATACAACAATTTTAAGCATTACAGCATAGCTTCCTTTCCTTTTCTCTACCTAATTTGTATTTGTTACTAATCCATCAATGCTAGGAACAGTAACTTTGTATGGCCTGAGGCCTAATATTGTTCTCATTAACATCTGCTGATCTCTGGTGAAGTCAAAACCTGATGCAATCTTTCTGCACAAGAGTGAATTTTACACTGAGTTGCAATGTTTTTAACTACTTTTGAGCTAAGTCAGGAGTTTGGTTCCTGATTAAGGAATATGAAGAAATAAACTGGCTCAAGCTTTTAACCAGACAGCATCAACACAAGCAACTGCAGAAAATGGGGACAAAGACCTGTAAGGGATTGCCTCATACCCCTACCTCCTCACTTTTTCTACCACAGTATCTTCTATTTACCTGTGCACTATCTTCTTGCACGCTGTGATATTCCTGGGCTCAGTTATATTCTAAATCCACTAGATGCCCCAATCCCCTCACTGCAGCACGTCCTCAAAGTCAATCCCCCTATTCCTGTCTGTAAAATTTTCACTGCTTCAAAGCACATCTGTATCTTGTCTAGTAGCTACACAGAAGCACAGGCCCAGGTCTGGGCCATCTGCTTAAATGTGGCCCCATAAGTACTGCCTCAAGGGAGGAAAGACAGGTTCCTGTCTGCCCTTTGGGCAGGAAGTGTATCGGGCTGAACTGTTTCAGAGTTTTCTTCCACGTTTTAACATTCCAAAAGAAATGAGAACATATCCACCAAAACAAAAATCTTAACCTCTTGTTTGAAAATACATACCTCATAGGTATAGTTAGGGCAAGATACAAAGAAAAACAGCCATGTGAAAGGATTCTTTGTTGGATATGGGATCTTACGAGTTTTGGATCCTATAGATTAGAAAACAAATCACAAAATATTCACACTCCTGAGTATATAATTTCCAATAAAGACAACCAGAATTTGCCTACTCCTCTGTCACATCACTGTCAGAAGGGCAAGCAAGATGTGGGAAAACAGGATGTCCTCTGGACCCATCAGAAGGAATAGGATAACCATGAGGAAATGCTCTGGGCATTAGAAAGACATACACATAATTATTTGGTCACAGTCACACCTGTGAAAGGTATCTCATTATATTTTACATTTTAGAAGTTAAAGGTGTTCTCCAGTTGTCACAGAACTGGATTTTAGTAGTCATAGTTGATAGCCATTAAGATGTTTGGATCATGCACAAGGAACTTTGGTCTGCACAGAGATCTTCCGCTCCTCTGTAGAAGGCAGTGAAATTACTTTCCCTTGATCACCAAAGCATAGCTTACACCAGCACTGTTTCATTCTGCACTATCAGTGTAACTAAAATAACTGATCTCCCAGCACAATCTGGCCCTAACCAAGAAAAATTACAGTAAGATAAGTGCTGCTTGACAGTCTCTTGCTGGATTCCTTGTATTGTATGATCTCCCCTAGAATCCAGTCTTTATAGTGCTGAACAACCTGATCTTCCACAGCAGTCAGCTGGTGGGTATCAACAGAAATAAATAAATAAAATAAAAATGCTATTTTTACCATCTCTCCGGAGGTCACTAAGTGCAACATTAATGGAAAAATTTCCAGCTTCACACAGCTGCAAGAAAAGGCATGACAGTTAAAAATGTGCTTCCCTTCTACTTACTCTTCTTCCTTTTGTTATTTCCTGGGGTACTTAAAAAAAAAAAGTTAAGGAGGCTATTGTAAACAAGATTAAAAAGTGGGAGTTAATGTGTTGCTAACAACAAAGACTGCTCTCTGACAGGAGGATGGAATCTCTTTGTTCAAACGTAAGTCCATATTATGCTCTAATATGTATTTATGAGATCCGAAAGATCAAATTTACTTCTTATACAGTTCCCGTGACAGCTAAAGGCAATAAATCAAAGCAGATAAAAGTAAATCCAGGAGACACTTGCTTTATCTCTTGGCTAGTCTCATGTCTTTAGAAACACCAGGAAACTTGATTCGGATAGTTTTGCTTTCTCAATAGTCATTAAGATCCCAAGAAGGATACAGGTTGGACTCAAAGGAAGTTTTCTTCTCTAGAGTATAATCAATATGAACCATGAAATGTAATTGACCCAGCTTCCTCCCCTGGTTTTAAATAATGCTTCCTCAATCAATTATGTGGAAAGTGTATTGAAATAACCCATTTATGTGATTATGGATAGTCTCAGAGTCTGCAATGCATAACTATTAAACAAATGACTGGTGGCTCAAGTTTTATTGCCAGCTCTGTATGAAGTTATGTAGTCTCTTTATAAAATGGGAATGGTTTATTAACTCACAGAAGTTTCATACTGGCAAGATGCTTTGAGAACCTCCAGTAACTGACCATTAGTTTCTCAAAGCAAGTGAACAGCTGATGTTTTAAATTAGTTAAACATACGTGGGAAAAATGGATACATCTTTGTTGGCAACTTCTGCAACTATGAAAATGTTCCTAGGAACTGTGAGAATGAACAGACACTGTCTTAAGAATTTTGCTTCATAAGGAAAGCTGTAAAAAAATTCCTTAAAAGGCTTAAAATGCCCCTGCAACACCTACGCCCTCCACTCCATCTGCTGCAAGCAGTTGTATAAAAATGAAAACGTCTTCCCCTGTAAGTAAGCAATGTACTGTCTTAGTTGGCCAGTTCTCTATGTTTTTATGACCTGTTGTGATTCTTAACACTCAATAAATAGTTAACAAGACAAACTCATTGGCTTTTAAACACGGTGTCACAAACTGATAGTTCCAGGATTCTGTTAGAGACTGAGAGATCATCCCAACAGATCAAGAACCCATTCTAGTCTTAGAATGGATGCTTAATCAGAATCTTTCCTTGTGTACAAGATCGCATTAAAATCTGATAGATGTATCCATTCTGCATGTAGGTGGTCGGCTTTAGTAGTATGTCCCAAGTATTCTAGTTTTAAGTATCTGCTTATCCTACCCATTCTTCCACTCACAACATAAGAAAAAAAACAGCATGTTTTAGCATTTTACAAAAAGAGCAATAGACCTACCAGGAACATGATCACAGCAAAATTAATCTGTTTTTTCCCATAAGCTATAAAACAAAACATTGACATGAGATTAGCTCTAATATACAACCAATAAAGGGCTTAAATCATATTGGGGGCTGTTATGCTACTTACAGGGAGGAGTGTAAAGAGGATGATTGATGTAATAAGCAAGCCAAGCTGCAAATCCCCAGTAATAGAAGCAGTTCTGAAAAACAGGGAATTTTTCTTTATTTTAGTACCATCCTCTTGGCCAGAATTCACTGCAAGGACCACTAATAACAATCAATTGGGATGATCCTCCAAGTTGCTGCTAATACAACAAGAAGTGATGATACTGGGTGTGGTAAGGCAGGAGCAGACAACAGGAAATAACAGGGAAGAAAGAGTGCTCGTAGGGTAAGATTTCCTCAAATATCTTAGAGCTGTTAAGTTTATAAACAGTTTTAGAAAGTACCATCCTATAGATTTCTCTTGTCTGACATGCCGTGTGTCCAAGGATGATGTGCCATTCAGACTTTATGTTAGAGATACTTGTTCTAGTAATGCTTGAGACTCTATAAGACCTGATTTAGGCACCGTGCTGTCTTCCCTGCTTATTTCTCTGTGTTGCCCAGTTTCTTGACGTTCCTCTTCTCCCTTATCCCATTGGGGTTTTTGTCCTTCGTGTGATTTAACTTTTCCTTCCTTAAATCATCACACGTGATTTTTCCTTCCACCCCTTTCACTGTGGTATCTTTACTTTGCCTGTTTTGGTGGTGTTCTTGGCTTTGATCCAGCTTACATTCTCTAAACTCTGATAATGCAGCCCTTGCTGTACTGACTCATTCCTGACCAATTTTAGAGCTTGTTCACCATATTTATCCATTAAAAAATAATAATAATAAAAAAAACCCACTGAAAATTACAATCTCTACCTCTTGTTAGTTTTCCTGGTCTGCCGCTTGTGCTTTTCCTTCTGTCAGTCATTGTTCCTTCAGTATTTGGTGACAGGTTATCTTTCCCCTCCTTATATATCTGCTGGTAGAAGGGAAGCCCTTTTTTGACCTATTCCTCCTTTTCCTCTATGGTTTCAACTATAGGTGCCATTCTTGACAACTCGTAAATCTGCCTCCCATTAGTTGAGATTTCTTCCTTTATCAAACCCAGTTCCTCATTTTTCATGTTTTAGGGGATGTTTGGGTATTATCTGGTCTTCAGTAAGACCAAAACTAAGCCCTTTATCTTTCTTTCACTGCTTATTGTATTCTTTTCTTTTCCGTTATCATTTATCTCATATTCTTCTCTCTTGAGTAAAACACTGATCCTCTCACTCCTTCTGGTGATGCCTTTTCCTTGGCCTTCCAATAGGTTCACATACCTTAGACATTTCTAGGTCTTCTTTTCCTTCACAGCTTTCCTTTCCTTTCCTGCTCATGTAGACAAAATTCTTATCCAAGGCTGCAGTCTTTCATGTCCTGACTGTTTTAACTCTATTTTTTTTTGGCTTTGAATTTTGCAGCCTTTCTACCTTATAAATACCAGAACTGCATTTCTAGCAATAATACTCCTAAAAGTGATCACCTCAGCATCTGCAGCCCACACTTGCTGAGTGCAAAGTGACAGTGCATTTTTCTGAGAATGCTAGTGAGGGGCAATCCCCTCTCCCTATCGGACATTCTGTTGCATTTTCACTTTCTTTTCAGAATTAAGTGAACCACTGAAGTGCCCAGAGACCTCAGAAAAAATGGATACCCCTTTGGGTATGCTGTAGTACAAACACACAATTCCTTGCTCTGAGATTATATATTAATAGATGACTGATGAGAAAGAGCAAATTACTAACTAATGATTACAGATCAGGTGGGACAAGAAGGGCAAAGACATTAAGTGACTTCCCTGTGATTAGCTCCCTTTTTATCCACGAAAAGCAACAGAGCTGGAGGAACAACTCCAGTGAGCATCAATCTAGTCAGTGTCATATCCATAAACTACTGCTTACTCCCTCATGCTAATTGCTTCTGCCATCACCCCCAATGTACTAACTGCTGTACAAACTTAGGTGGAAATGTTTTCCTGTAATATTGGAATGGTAATTTATGAAACATTTCTATATAACTTTGGGGCTTGATGGCAATCATAGAATGGCTTAGGTTGGAAAGGACCTCAAAGATCATCAGGCTCCAACCCCCTGCCATAGGCAGGGCTGCCACCCACCAGATCAAGCCGCGCAGGGCCCCGTCCAAACTGGTCTTTAACATCTCCAGGGATGGGGCATCCACAGCTTCTCCGGGCAACCTGTTCCAATGCCTCACCACCCTCTGAGTAAAGAATTTCTTCCTGACATCTAACCTAAATCTCCCTTCTTTCAGTTCATAGCCATTTCCCCTTGTCCTATCACTATCTCCCCACATAAAAAGTTGGTCTCCCTCCTGCTTGTAAGCTCCCTTCAAGTATTGGAAGGCTGCAATGAGGTCTCCCTGGAGCCTTCTCTTCTCCAAGCTAAACAAGCCCAGCTCCCTCAACCTTTCCTCATAGGAGAAGTGCTCCAGCCCTCTGATCATCTTTGTGGCCCTCCTCTGGACCTACTCTAACAACTCTGCATCCTTCTGTAAAGTAAAACTAAACAATTGATCATGGCTTAGCTCCCAACGATACATGCTATAATTAAACTGAATGAGTATTATTCATCCAAAGAACATGCTGTACAAGAGAAAAAGAGCTTTAAAGATAAGTGGAGTCTGCCACTGTTAAGGTCCTTAGTAGTAATGCTACAAATGGCAAGCTGCCTGTCACCAGAAGCCTTACTGCTCATGGAAAAGCCCCCTGTAAGGTTCAGATAGTAACAGCACAGTACATGCAGATTTAATAAACTCACTTAAGAGAAGGAAATTGTTTCAGTGCATCTTTCATATTCCAGGTAAATAAAAAGCTTTACAATAATCTTTTTTAAAAAGAGATTTTGTGGACCATCAAGTTCAGATATTGCAAGGATCCCATAAATAAACTATTCCTAAGTTTTTGAAGTTCTGGTTAGCATTTTTGTTTTCTCTACTTCAATTTGTCATCATTCCTATGATGATCAAAACTATTTCTTAATGTTCTGCCCGTGATTACTCATAGCCAGCCTGTACCATTTTGTTTGTTTCATTATATTATCTTCTGGTTCAAATGGTATTTCTTTAGTTCTTGTGTTTTCTTTCCTCCAGATGTGACCATAAAAAGCAACAATATCCTGTCTTTACCTTTTTTTTTTTTTTTTTTTTTTTTTTAATATCTTTGAGGAATTCCACTGGTAACCTCCCTACTGTGAAAGGTCTGACAGATCCTTTTCTGGCACAACCACTACCATCCTTCCTTTATTTAGTTCCTTTATCACTACACAATTTTTGTAGTAATCCCTATTTTACTGAGTCAGGTATTTGCTAAATTCAAATAAGCAAGGTATTCTATCTTGACATGGCTTAGAAAAAATTATACCATGTTAATCTACCATGAACTGCTTGTGGTGAACCCTTGCTGCATTTTACTGCATCACTTATTTGTATTTCCATTTGGTGAACAAAGGATGAAAATCACAAATTGTATCAATTTTTCTCTCAGGTCTCTCTTGTTGAAACTGAAATGTCTCTTTCTAAATGTAGCATTCAACTGTGCTTTGGAAATAAGAATCATCTGCTTTGTATGTGATTACACACAAAGTAAGAAGCTTTGGCTACCATCTGTGAGAGAAAGAAGGGAAGAGGATGTGATATTTTTCTGACTGGTGCAATTCTGGAGTAACACCATCAAAGTCAATGAAATTATAAAAGCAAATCAAACTCAAGCACTGCTAAGCAGGGAGAAGAAGAACTGTGAGCAACTTTACAGATGAAAGCAAGTACCACCAATCTGAAAAGGTGGAAAAATAAAAGTGATCAGAATGACTGGTACAAATGATATCTTGTTTGGTCTGAAAAGAACTAACAGTTGGCAGAGAAAGTAGTGAAAAATGATGATTTATCACACTGTACAGATTCTTTTTCAAAGTAAAGTTGCCCATATACCTGTTGTTTAGCATGCATTAGCTACCACTGTGTCAAGGACAAGTCTAAGAGATCTGCTAGCCTTTTAACAACCCCTGCATTCTTCTGCTTCAGAAAACACTGACAGTAAATTGCCAGGGAGGATTCTTTCTGAGAGCCACTGCTGAACTACAGACCCTCATTCCACGTAGAAAGCATGAAGCTACCAGAGCCACTGCAAAGCTGTAAGGAGTAAGCCGTAAGGTAAAGCTTACACTGCCTGGAGTATCACTGCCATAATGGAAATTCTAAGGGACTGTCTAAATACAAAGAAGCAAAGTATTAACTACTCAAATGCTGATCCTATACTATGTGCTTTTTAAGTTGTAGATGATCATCTCCTTTTCCTGAGTAGAAAGAGTATGTTTGAATAGCAGTGTGTACTCTGTTGCTAATGTTTCTAAATAACCACAGCCCATACATAAGCATGCAGCTTTGCAGACTAGTAGGAACAGGGGGCCTGCACCTTAATGGCAGCTCTATGCCACAGCAGCTCTGATAACATCAGGGGGTGCTCCTGGTTGAGAAGAAAATACAGAACAACCAAGCTGCTTTGCAGTGGAACAATGAAAGGTAAATTAACAGTTGCTTATGAGCAAAGATAGTATTAGGTGGGAACATGATGTAAAATTACTTTTACAAAAGAATTTTTAAAAAACAAAAACAACCCTCCCAACATTTTACTTCTCTGTGCTACCTTAAAAGTCGACTTTGTTGCTAAAACCTTCACACCCAGGGAGCTAGCTGAGTTAGAAAGGGAGTGCTGAACATTTAAAATTCTAAAAGAGCAATGAGAAAACTATAGCGTGAATAACCGTATGGCAACATGTGGGTTATACAGTAGTAACACTAAAAAATCTTTTGAAGGAACCACAGATTCATGGGTAAGATTTGCTGCACATTACTACAAAAGCCACACCCCAAAAAATCTGTGTTGCAGAGCCTGAGAATAGGTTGGCTAGGTTGGATTTGTAAGGGAGCTATGGATAGATTCTGTCACAATTTACCTTCACAATATTCCTCAGTGGCATAGTCCCATGGGAGAACCGATGAACAAATATTGTTTCAATCAACCTTTTGATGTAGTGGAAAGAATGGCAGATACATGCCAAGCTAGAAACAGCAAGACAAAAGCATTTAAGAGTGCTTAAAAAAACAAGTGTGGCAAGACATTTGGAATAAGACTACAATGCTAACAAGAAATACAGCTCAAGCCTGCAACAGACTTACTTAACTACTGGATGTGGGCTTGCTGTAAACCTCTCATCCAGTCCATACACAAAAGGCATGCGGAAATAAAACAGAAAATAGATGAACAATGGACCTGTATATTCTATCAAAAATACCTGCAAAAAGAGAGAAAATAATTAGACAGCTGAATCAGATGGTGGTTCTGCTTTGGTTTCTTTGTAATAAATAATGCAGTGGGATAAACACCTCCGCTGACCCAGAATGGCATTTAGAGATGCAGGGGGGGAATAGCAGGTTTTGGGCTTAGGCTATGAAATAGCAGACATGCACATAAATGTTTTACCATGCATTTGCCTCAACTGCACACAAACAGCCATTGCCAATGCAGCTGACACAGCATGGGTATGAAAATATAATCACGGCAGCCCAGAGATGGTGATAAATAGGCATGCAGGTTACATTTATGCAGTTCTCACCCTCCTCTTGCCCTCCAAAACTATTTTTTTTATTTTGGGTTCAAATGAAATTAGGTGAAGAATTTATCTTGAAAGATATGAGCTTTATTTCTAATGAATGAATTTTATTTAAAGTGGAAACACCATTTGCAAGTGCTCACAGGGACCCCATGTGTATGAACAATTAGCGCAGCAGATATTCCAGAAAACAATTCATTCTGTGCTCAAATAATCTTTCATTTGGAAAAACAAAACAAAATAATTTAAAAAACAACCACTAACAACAAAATGACAACTAGAGGAAACTAAAGAAGCTATTATCTAACTTAATTTCATTTCAGATAGGAGTGTATTTCGCAGGAGCATCACTTTGTATTGAGATTAACTTTGGACTAAGCATCAACAGTTGAATTTTCCACTTTTTAAAGTGAGGAAGGTAGGTCAATATTTCATTTTTGAAAAAAGAAGGGAAATTGACTGTACTTCTCTTCAAAAAGCCCTCAACATGTAACTTTTCTAATCCGTTTAGTTATTTTGACTATGAAAAAAGTTGTTTTCATATCAACTTCTGTAACAGAATCAGCATTTTCTGTGGCAAAGCTAGGATTTGTTTTCCTTTTTTATTTGATAGAACTGAAGTATTTTGTGGGTTACATTTGAATGAAGTAGATTAAAGGACAGGGAGAGCAGAAGGTAAAAGAAGGATAATGGACTGGAAGAAGTGTGGTGTTACAGTGAAATTATGGCATATGTTAATGCATGTGTGTCTTAGAGTCTACATTGTCATTAGAAGTTTTGCCCATCTTACTGACTTATGGCTTGTGTATCATCTGCCTTACTTATCAGCATAGCATCCAAAGTAACAATCTAAAGAGTCAGTCTTGCAGACTTTTTATTTTTCTCTTTTCTTGCCTCCTATGAATCTATGCTATTTGTCATTAACACAATGTTTTATTAATGTTTCATAGCTAAGAAATTGTAAATGTGTCTTTAAATTACTGGGTACCTTTCCCTTTGTGCTGTGCTGTTTCATTAGAACAGGTGGTAATATGTGCACCCTGGAGTTTCTGAAAAACCTTCAAGGGTCATTGCATAAACATGAATGATATGTCACCTGCTGAGTGAGTTGTGATGGGACTTGCCTTTGAGCTGAGAAAGCAGACATGAGGTCTTTGTCGATTGCAGGAATGATCAGCTGTCATTAGCCTGGCATTAGCATCCTGGGACACAGCCACATGCAGACAGCTAACGAATTTTACTTTCATGCATTGTCCTGCTGAAGTCAGTTCAGTTACTGACAGGTAAGTTTCTCGCATGCCTCTTCACAGGACAAACATGGAGTATAACACCGATCTTTGTCAGGAGAGTTACACAGGCCTTTTGAAGCAGATCTTCAAGGGCATTTCGATACCTAGTTCCTAGTGATTTTGCAGTAGACATCTAAATCCATTTGAGAACCTGCACCTTAGTTCAGTACGGCCAAACTACCATGTAGCAAGTTTTCCACTGCTGCTCTCCTAGGGAACTAGACATTCAGAATATTGCTGCTTTCCCTGGTTAAATGAACTGAAGCAATGAGGGCTTATTGCCTGCATCCACTGTCAGAGCAGGCATCATGCAGAAGTATTGGAGTGAGACAAAAAGTGATGTAAAGATTAATTATGAAGAAATAGCTAGTGGCTCAGATTTGAAGCATAGCTCACCGTAGTCCATCCTATCTGTGGCCCTAAATCTTTAAAGTATAAGGTAGCAGTTGTGCCAACAGGGAGGTGCTGCAGGATTTCCTCATCCCTCAGGGACTTTCCTTCTGAGAAGGAAAGAGGTAATTACATCTCAGTGAAATTCAAGTCAACTTTGCTAGCATGCTAGCTTTATATTGTGTTTTTACAAGTCTGTGAGATTCTTTGACCTGACATGGGTTTACTGGAATCTAAATTAAAAAACTAAGAATGTTTACACTTTATTTTGAATTATCCCTGAGATCCAGATGTAAGCCTAGATCCTCTATTCATACCAAGACAGGAGAATTCCCAATCCTATCTGTCTGCCTAACCTAGTAGACTTGCTTCATCACTGCTACAGCAGAATTTGCAGATGGGTCACTGCCCTCTAGTGTAGTTTGCTGAACTAGTCACTACACCTCCATCTCTTCTTGTCCACTTCTCATTGCTCATCATCAGACATAAAGAAGATGGGACAAGCTGAGCTTGGACAGCCCCCCAACAGAGGTTTTCATGGCCTCCTTTTTTTCCAAACAACTAGGCAGGAGATGATTCCACAGGAACTAAGCTGGTGCTCAAGTTTTTAATGCCTGGATTTGGAGGAATCTGACAAGGTAGATCTTTGAAGAAGGAAATAAGATACTCATGCACCTGTTTTCCATGGACAGACTACACAATGAATTAATCTTCACCAGCATAATGTTAAATCAAATCAAGCTTAATACAAGCAAAAGAAGGAAGTGATATACTTTATACTGAATGCTAAGATTAATTAACACCGTTTGGCAATTAGACATTCTTTTGTGCACCTAGGCCACATACTGTGAGGCTTCTAGCAGCAATACCTGCAACTACATTAATCCAGTCAACCAGCTGGCATCAAGATTTGTCAGCAAGTCCTACATCCATGGCAATGTGTTTTGCATTTGTCTACCTCAAAGGAACTGTAATTCCTGCCTGAGCAGAGGATTATGTGAATTGATAGCTGTAACTCAGTTCCTTTTAGTGCTCCCAGCTTAGTGTCACTATGGGGATCATTTCACTGCAGCTAAGGGAAATTAGTGTCTAGGTTCTATGCTGCATGTCCTTAAAGCAAAGGTGCACAGTAGTTAGAAAGTGCATTGGAACAATGTGCAAACTCCCGAGTTAATTACCAAGCACCAAACACATAGATGGAACTCTTCAATACTTTCAAAGAATAAAATTTATTCTTGATTCTCTTCAGTCTTCACAGTGCTAAGTAACAGAGCTGGAGACTCATTTTTAAGAACTAGTACCCATGCAGAGTACACCTTTTATGCAAGACCCCTGCTCAGAGCTTTATTACTCTAGTCCTCACGGGTACTTACTTGGATCAAGTTTTATTGACTGTCTTGCTGGATACCACCGAGGATCTGTAAAACCATACAGAACTGGGTGACGTACAGTGTTTGTTTTAGATTATCCACTGTTAGAATGAAACACAACAGGGTAAGATTTATTTGAAGATTTTTAGGAATATTCATTTAACATGAATATCAGTGAGAAATTATGCAGCAGGAAAAATATGAAGGTGTATCAGGATAGTATAAAAAATGGCATTGAAATCTCACTGTGATCACATTAGTGTGCAAGTTACTTAGCATTATCATAGTATGGCTTGGGTTGGAAGAGACCTTAAAGATCATCTAGTTCCAACCCCCAATGTGTGTGTCCATCACTTGTTTCAAATTATGTCATTTTCTCTTATTTATATACCGGATATACTGATGTGGTATGAATTGTTGCAAAAGTTATACTTACATAATTTATGAAACATTAATCTTATCTCCCTAATCGTAGCATTTGGTTCCACCTAGGCAAAAAAAAAAAAAAGAAAATAAATATATATGAGGCATATTTTGAAAGACAACTATGAGGATTGGTATGAATGATTCAAAGTACTTCTTAAAGGAAAACTGGAGGACATAATTTGTAGCATGCTTCAGAGGCAGCTACTGTGGCAGTGCTCAAGCGTTACGATAGCAGTGGTGAGTTTGATGGCTCCTAAGTGAGTAAGGCACAACTGGCACCATCTTAGAGAAGCAAGTGAAATCGTGCTCTTTGCCCAGGAGCTCCTCTGTGAAAAGCATTGAAGTACTCTGTAGTGAGTATGAAGCATATGAAGCATGATGAGTTGTTGCCCCTCCAATGGCCAAACAAGAGCCATCGAAATATTTTCATAAACACTAAGTTTACTTTAAAAAAAGTTAGCAATTTTTAAATAGTCACCTAGTATTTTAAACAGATTTTTATTTTACCTTATCTAGGAAGCATAGCTGTTCCTTTGTCTTCCAGTCAAGGATTTCCACCTGATAGGACACAAAATGATAATCATTAATTATGGACTTCATAATCTCTAAACTCTTTAAAGTTGATTCTCAAATTTACAATCATTGTTCAGACTGAGAGACCATTCTTCTCTGATCTATGTGTTCAAAACAGTTCCAATGCGCTCAAGAGACAGCTTTAATCATAGTCAGGTTCTCAAAGAACTCAACTTGTGAGAAAAAAAACACTCCTAGATCCGTTCAGAAGCAGAAGTAGCCAATTTACATATTCTGGGGTGTTTGTTTTCTTATGCTAAAACAAAAGGAACAAATAAAAGATAGAGAAATGTCATGGGAATCTCTAAGGAAGAAATTTATCTTCAGAATTGCTCTGATTTGTAAAACTAGAAAGACAATTTGAGAAAAAAAATGTAAATGTACATATACATGTAAGCACATATTTTGAATATATACAGCCTGAAGATTACTGTGCACTGTTCCTCAAATCTGTTAATTTTAAAGAGAGTGGAAAACATCAATAGACATAATGAACAAATGCAGCTAACAGTGTGGACTTCACACATCCTTGAGAGGTTGTTACTACAATATTGTGTTATTCTTGCCTCTCAGATCCCGTATATTAGAAACTACATATTACCATTTTTTATTCCAAGCAGTAGTTGAATTACAGTTCCGACAAGGATAGATTATTTTCATGATCAAATGTCATTTTGGCAAAACATTTTGATTTTAATCAACAGCCAAGCAGAGAAGTCCCAGGATGTCTCAAAGCCCAGTTGCAGCAGGCTCACAAAACTTACAATCCAGTGGCTGTGTTTTAATTTCGTTTGTTTTCATCAAACACATTGTAATAGAACTCTGTGGTACAACTAAGACTGAAAGTCCAGTGCTTATCTGTCACACTAAGTGACTGCGACTATCATTACTCAGTTTGGTTTTTGGTTTTTGTTTTTGTTTTAACAGATGTCTAGCTTTAATTATGCTTGGTATTAACTGACCAAGAGGATAGATTAACAGTAGACTTTAAATATGATTCCTTACTAAAAATAGGAGTCACGGTCCAGTATCTTTCTAACAGAGTTTCTTTGAAGAGATCACTTGGTTAGAGTATCTTATTTCCTTCTTTTATTTGTCCCAAATTGTTCTGTTTGGTGTAGCAACGAAGCACTTCAGCTCCAGCCAGAAGTATCAGATCTGATCCCCACAGGAATACTAATGCAGTAATATTTTCTGCCTGCACACTGTAAGTTCTAAAGGAGGCATCAAAGGAGGTAAGCACTTCTCCTCCTTTGCAATTCATAACGAATGTGTGCTAGATTACTGGGATATTACACATTTCTCTTTGTTTTTTATATTTGAAATAATGCAAATTACAAGTGTTACTGTCTCTGGGGGAGATCTCTGTGGGAAAGCAAATGAAGTGAATTGTGTTCCTTTGGGATGCTGAACTACAGCATTCTGACTCTTGCAACCCACAGAACAGGTACTGTGGAGGCTGTAAATCAATTTTTGTCCCTTCTGATGCTGAGTGGCTACAAAGTTTGTTGAAAGCTTTGGTGTATCTCAAAGTTCTTGTATCAAAGAAGACCACTGGGCAGTCCTATTGACTGCAGCAGCAACCAGTTTAGAAGCCTCCTCCTCATTCCATACCCACTCCCAGCATATACATATTAGATCAGAATCCCTCCCCAGGCAGTTTTAGTCTCCGGTCTTTAGTGTCCATATTAGAGAAATCCTCTCCAGATCAACTATAGAGCAGTCCAGGGAGACAACTGTTCAGAGATCGCTCTCTACAACTGCCTGAAAGGAGGCTGTAGCGAGGTGGGGGTCAGTCTCTGCTCTCACATAACTAGCGACAGGACAAGAGGGAATGGCCTCACATTGTGCCAAGGGTGGTTCAGGTTGGCTATCAGGAAAAATTTCTTATCTGAAAGAGTGGTAATGCATTGGAACAGGGAAGTGGTGAAGTCACCATTCCCAGAGGTGTTCAAGAACCATGTGGCACTTAAGGACATGGTTTAGTGGGCATGGTGGTGATGGACACAATGATGTTAGAGGTCTTTTCCAATCTTTATGATTCTATAGTTGTATGGATATCTTTCTGCCACTTATGCTCTTTTAGTTGGATTATTCTCATTATGCACAAGGCCAGACAGAACATCACAGAACATCTGCTTTTGCTCTGTGGTTTTCTTGGGAGCAGCTGTGCAGAAATTTAGGTATTTCTGTGAGCCATTGAAATCAGTGTGGAAAACAACCAAATTATCCAGGATCTTCTGAACTGCTATTTGGTTCCATTCCAGCGTGTCTCTTTCAAGCGCCAAACTGGCACACCTTCCTGCACCAGCCCATTTCTTCAAAAATCTAATGGAAGCCTGTAGGATGGATCCAGACTTTTGAAGGTGCAGGGACAATGGTGATAGGTAATGGTCACTAGCTGCAATATGGGAAATCCCAATGGTCCAACATTTGATGTAGAGTTTGTTTCCTTGGAGGTATTTAAAACAGGGCTGGACAAGACCCAGTGCAGTTTGATCTAGTTGCATCTGCTTTGAGCAGCAGTTGGACTACTTAACTTCCAAAGGTCCCTTGCAACCTAAATTATTCAATGACTCTGTATTTTTGGACAGTCCTTCCTGAACTCAAACATTTTGGTTACTATCAGTTGCTATCAAGATCTAAGCAAACATCATACATGCTTTCCCCTTCCAGAAAGAGGAACACAGGAACACAGCTATAGATTCTATTCCAGCCCATAGACATTTGTGTGACAGAGTGAATGCAAGGTGACTGCTTCCTCTAATTATCATGCTTCTTATCTGTGACAGAACATCCCCACAGTGGTTAGCTGTTCCCTGCATAAGAGATAGAAAAGACTGATCCAGGATAAGAAATGTTATCTTTTCTGAACACAATGGCCAATCACATGAACCCAGACAGCACTGAACACAGTGTATCCAGTCTTCAGGCACAGCACCAAGTCAGTTAATGTACTGGTTGGCAACAGTCTTTAGATACCCAGCAATCTGTTCTTGGAACATGTACTGATGGGTATCATCCCTTTTAAACCTAAATTGTTTGGCTCAGAGAATTTTAATTTCTGAGTGTTTTCAAAGCATCTAGCAGGATAGGACACTGACAGTCAATTTGCACTAGTGCAGTATGATATGCAGTCCGTTCATTTGGGGAACTTTTGAAGGCATTTTGAATTACTGCTTCTCTAAAACTACTTTGAATAGAATTTAATCAATAGGCAGATTTGTGCAAGATAGCTGTAAGCTAAAACTCTTCTAGAAGTGACTACAAATACATAGCTTTGATGCTGAGAAGACAAATTTGTTCTCACGCATAAGGAGCAAAGATTGATAACGTCTTTAAAGACAGGGAAAAATTCTGAATTATTGTTTAGGATAGGTCAAGATCAAAGTAATCAATTTATGATAAAAGCAGGGAAAACTACTTTCAACTGTTAGAATTTTATTCAGAGGGGTGGAATGTTTATCCATAGGGGAAAAATGGTTGATCAAGCTATTTTTTTTAATAGTGTGCATTTAATAGGATTACTAAAATACAGTAAATCAAATTCTACCAATTTAAGGCCTACCAGATGCTTAACCATCAACAAGATCTTCAAAAGCGATGTGATAAGTGTTACAGAAATACTGAGACATCATGTTTCTGCATGTTGGAAGTTTAATTTGCAGCCATGTGTACTCAGCAGATTCAGTAAACTATAGCTTAGTGAGTTTTTTTAACACTGACATAAGCATATATTGTATTGATTTCTTTTTAAATTATTTAAAAAAAAAAAGAAGAAAAAAGAAAAAAGGCTCATTTTACAGTCTAGGAAGCAACCAGCCCAAGAAAGAGCTATGCAGAATGAATTCATTCTCCCTGAACTATTGGACTGCTTATCTAAGTAAGGTTCCTTTAATTTAATCATGAAGAATTCAGTGGTTGCCACATTCCTAATTAAATCTTTCTAAACACTTCATTTTTCCTATGGTATTAGTCATTTTCTGTATTCCCTTAGACTTTTCTGGAATACAGTGTTGTTCCTGAAGGAAGCAAACATGCCTTAGTGTGATTTTCCAGGAATAACTTTCTTAAAGTCAATAGAGTTAAGCCAAGGAGAAATTGCTGTAAGGGTCATTATACTGAAAACTCTATTTGCACTGCTGCTGCTACAACTGACTTTCAGTCTGAAACTTCCCTTGCATAGGAACATACAAACCATTGCAGAACATGAGTCTATGGATCCATCTAGAATGGTCTTTCTTTCTGATGTAGGCAACAGCAGCTGACTTAGAGTAAAACTGGACAAGAATGTAGTGAACAGGGAGAGAGGAGAAGACAGAGATTTTCCTGCAGCAGAAGTGTTGTTTTTCTATTTAATAGCTTTCTTTTTTCATGGATTTTTCTTCAAGTACTTTTTCTACCTGCCTTTTAAACCTATGTAAACTTTTAGCATGCACAATGTCTTGAGATGGGGAGTTCCAAAATGTAACTACATGCTGAGTGAGGAATTCCCAGAGCAAATGTTTAACCACAAATCCAAATTTCATCGTCTTACCTGTGGAGAGCTATACCTTATTCTGTCAGTAGTCCAGCTACATAAAACCTTACCTCTCTGAAGCAAAGAGCTCATATTTCATGAAACTAAATCTTATTACATGATTTCACCAAGTTTAAAAAAAGGAGATGCAGCGATGCTCAGATGATTAAATTTCACTTTTGTAAAATAGATGTCTGACATTTATAGGTTCACAAGACACACACCAGGTATTTACTTCTCAGCTTCCTAAATTCTGCTCCTATGTATGCCTATGAGAACCATCATCTGGAATGTACTCAGTATATTTTTATTTCTTCCACCTGTTTCAGACTTGTTAGCTAGCCATGCTTGCATGTAAATCCTTAAGGATCTTGATCCAGCAAGCATCTTCATCCCAAGGTCAGCACAAAGCTGATTGTTTAGATTTAGGTTATTTCTGAATGAAACTAAGCTCTTGTAAAGGTGATAGAGTCCTTCATACTTTATATATAATGGTTAGACACACTGCCAGGAAGTGGAAAAACTCCTTTAGACTGTCTTCTGCCATTAACCACTCCTCCCATAGAAGCTGGGCCACCAAGCAAGAAATAAAGGGTTTGGGAGACCAAAAGTTTGGGCAGGAAAGGACAAGAGTGTTTTCCAGTAAAAAGGGAGCCTCAACCAGAGAGAAATCCCCATCTTTCTGGACTGCTTCAAGCATTGCTTCCTTCCATTGTCATTCTGTTCATCATTTCCCTGCAGTAGATGCTTTCTGCTATACCACACAGTGAAGGGGTAGAGTTGAACTAAACTCACATAATTAACTTGAAACCAAACTGTCATCCACTCTTGGAGCTGATTGCCTGACCTGAATGCATGGCAGGCCCAGGTTGCTTTGTTGATCTGGAGCTGTGGATGGTAACAGATGCAGAGCTACAAATGGTCATCCTTCAGAAAGACAAAGCCATGTATATAATTGATTGAATGAATCTGTAAGAATGGTCAGGAAGGAAAAGAAAGGTTTATTCCTTTGGAGTGGGAGGCTGGATTTTTGTCCCCTCTCCAAAAAAAAAAAAAAAATAGAAGAGCTCTTAGAGGTTTTTTGTGTTAGAGGTTATCACATTGAATTCTGGCTCCTGAAAGCCTATGAAAGCTTTCCAGCTTTTGCTAGCATGACATCTTCCAGGAGGATACACAAGATGAGAAAGTAACCTGCAGCAGTTAATTCTGGCTCGGTGGGTATTTACTTGCACTGGCTAACACAGGGCTGCACGCTGCCAGTCTCCCAGTCCTGCTGCAGACACATCACTCACCGAGTATCACTGTCACTATTAAGCAGGCTGGAGTGCTTCCATCTGAGAACCTAAGCCAGCTTTGACGCAATACTAAGTAGACATTCAGGTTTTTCAACAGCACTTCACAGCCTTTTCCATGTGCAAAAGAGACTTTTCATAGCTCAGAGTTCTAGTTTGTAGTGGTAATTTTTCACAATGACAATATTCAGGTAGAAGAGACTTACAAATTCCTTGTGAAAACACAATCATTTCTTTGAATCAGCACTGTGATTTGCAACATTTGAATCAATACCTACAGTTCCATTACTACTTTTCATGGATCATTCAGTGCACAGACATCAAAATGTACATCCAGGGAGGGTACACTTTCAACATGGAATTGAAGAGACTAAAGAGGGATTTATTTTTATTTTTATTTTTTGCCTAGAGGTATCAAGGTTGGGCCTGCTGGCTTTTGACAAGGTAAAAGACCAGAAGCTGTGGGAAGTCTGGAGCCCTTATTCTGATGGGTGAACTCACAATACTTGTATTTACTTTTTAAAATATACTCCAAAGAAGTCCATTCTTTTCTCTAAAATGAGACTTTTGATTTCAAAAGGAGCCTTCAAATCCTGAGTGGCTCCAGGTACTCCCTGCCATGTAATGTTTTACTGTCACATTTCCCTGTACAAAATTTAGAGTTTCCCTCTGAAGCTCCATAGAGAAAAAGGTCAAATTGCCCATCTTTTATGTGAAGCAACACAACTGATTGTACAAAGTGCTAAGTACATGGAGAAGTGGTGAGGGAAGAGAATGAGAGAATGTTTTTCCCCATATTCTCATCTCTGTGATGGTAATTTCATGTGTTACTTGTGAAAGCAGATGACATTTTCAAATGGCAGAGCAATTTTCTACAGCCTCCCTTTAAATGACTATTCAAACATCTCATCTGTGGTCTTGTCTTGCTCAGGCAGTTCTCGGAGGATACAGAATCTTAAAATCCTCTGCAGTCCTGCTTTTGGCACTTGCTCTCAGTGCTTCTACTGGATGAGGCTTTAGACAGCATAGCTCTGAGTGGGAGAAACCTTTGTAACAGGAGCTGTGACATCTCAGCAATGCCAGCGAGGCAGCAGCCGTCCCCCCTGCATTCAGAAGGTTTTCATCACAGTCAGAAGGGGGAGAAAC
>WBMW01005186.1:0-21192 GCA_013396635.1 Penelope pileata
CTCCCTCCCATCCCACCACCACAGCCTGCCACCACTCCTCAACCCTGCCTGCCTGGCCCTTATCTAGGCCTGGGGCAGCCCCACCCCTTCCCTCCCCGGGGAACTGTCTCAGGTGCACACACCGCCTGTGCTCCTGGGCCAGCCCCAGCCCTTCTCCAGGTGCTCCATCACCAGCTCGGGCACTGGCCTAACAGCTCCCCCACGTGACATTAACGAATTAACCTGAGAGCAGAAAACAGTTGAGCACTGCCCTGCTTAATGAGCATCTGCAGAGCTACCCACCTCTGAGAGCTGGCAAGGGAAGCAACTTTACCAGGGTTCAATTCCAGTCAAATCTGTGTTTTCATCTTTAACAGGGGCCACTGAAGACAAAGTCATTATCATCTTTTGCAAAAGATAAAAGAGACATGCCCCTGAGAACAATCACAAGTGCTTAGCTTGAACATTCTTTCTGTGCACGTCACCTAATTATGATAACTCCGTTGGTAACTGCCCAAAAAAGGCTGTGTTATCTCAGTAGTTTCAGAGTCACGGTTTGAAGATCACACCAGGCAGCTGGGTTCCCAGCTACCACTTGGTGGACATCTCCACGCTATATGGCCTGATTCCCTCTAAGTGTTACGCATCAGGAGTATTTCTGCTCCAGTGAAAGCCCAGTAAAAAGAAAGACATGAAAAGGACAAAACCCAATGGTCACAGCATGGTGCTGCCTCAGGGCACCCACCACTCCCATCCTTCCTCTACAACACACACTCTAGCTCTTCAAAGCAGCATGTAAAAGTAAGGATGGCCTGTCCTGAGGTTGAAATATGGCACTCATCTGGATACATAGAACAGCGAGAATCCACACCAAAACGTTCTGGTGCAAGTTCTCACCCATCACGCACCATGAGATTCAGAGAAAGCAAACCAGCACTTTTTCATTGAGTTGTTCATCAGCCAGTAGCTCACCTTCCCTCCACCACCGAGCAATACTCTGTAGCTGTTAGATAAAGCTCTCCAACCTGTACCAAAATGTAGGCGTGGTTAGGGCAGGCTGCAGACACAGCAAGTCATCACGTGTGACAACACGGAGCAGGTCTAACCTCCTTGTTTGCAGAAGCAAGAAAAACAGCTCATCCCTGCATCATCTCAAATGTCTAAGAGTAAAGTTAGAATGCATCATGCCCTCGGGCGCACAGCCCCAGCAGCAGGATGAAGTCAGCACTTACACTGTAGCACTGCAGTACTTTTACTGCAGTACTTACAGTATTTATTGAAGGCATCCCAAAACGCCCCAGCTCCTGAAGCTTTGTGAATTTCAGCTTGTGAGTAGCAGTATTGACCCGATACAGACACAGCTGTGATGTGACAGGAAGTTGTTCATAAACAGTTATTCTTTAAATAGGGTAGAAAACAACAAATGTTGTTTATCTGCAACAACAAAAAATAAAGAGAGACAACGTATCGCCCTACTTCTTTCTGTAAAGGTCCCCTCTATTCTGTACAATGGTAGTGCGGTGTTTTTAACTGCAAGCTCTTCAGGGCAAAGACCAGTTCTGCTTGTCTGATGGTAGCACAAGGGTTCTCCAGGCTGTGGTATCGTAACGCAGCACTCAGACATCTGATTTCTATGGAAGTTCTCACATGACACAGCTAAGCAGCACAGCATACTTTCAATTTGTACAGTTTTCTCCATACTGAACTATAAGAAAAACTATTCCCCTGTATACAAATAGGTTAGTTACAGTTATCCTTACCTTCAGGTGGAACAGACATGGAACCACTTTTTCAGAGGTTTCACTCAGAGACTGGGCAGACCCTGTTCAAGTATCCAAAAAAATCATTTGCTAGATACAAGAATTCCTTTACCAAGAACTTTTTTTTTCCTTTAAAGAGATTTAATGCCAGATAAATACTGACAACTTAAACCATACCCTTTCAAACAGGGCTCTTTAATGGTATCTTAAAGGAAGTTTATATATAAATTTTTAAATTATGATGCTCAACTGGCAAAATTCATTCATGCATATTAATAGTTTCACCTGTGTTCTGTTATCAAGACAGGCTTCTGAAATTCACGTATCATTTGAAAGATTTCACTGAGGGTTTTTGTTTTTTTTAAATTATTACTAATAGGTAATAATGGGTATCAGAATTATTTTGAACCTTGAGGCTGGCAACGAAGTCCTACTGTCAGCCTTTACGTAAACATTCTGATTTGTTGTAACAATCCATGCAAATAGCTCTAGGGAAAAAACTAACAATCAAAGCCCTGCACCAACCCAGTGCCTGCCTTCAGTGACCATGCTGGCATCTTTCATTTCGCACAAAGATCTCAATCCTGACCAGTCTTCCTCTAAGACTCCAGTCACCAAGTTCATACCCTGTTAAACTGCACTACGAAAACGAAGCTGCAAGATACCAGAGTGCAGCCTGGATTTCTTGCATTGCAACACTGCTTTCTCCAAAGTAAGTTTGGAGCAGGTGCTGTAACACTGCAGCAACTGCCCAGCTTTACTCTCCATAGTGGTTCTTCTCAGTGGCCCCACTTAAGATGATGGGGCACTCCAGAAGCTAATTACCTACAGCAATAGAGACAAAAATCAGAATTTTGAACATGAAGAAACAGCCACTGCAGCAGGGCTGAGTTCTCTCTCAAGCACTAATAACCCACCGGCTCTCTGATCACAGCTGAAAACCCACAGGGAAGAGCCAAGCACCTCCTGCTGCAGCCCACCCTGCTGCCACAGACAGCTCCCAGATGAACGCAAGATGCCTGCAGCCAGCCCCTCTTCCCTCCAGTAGGGCTCTCACTTGCACATGCTTACTCAGTTCCTGGGCTCCTCAGAGGAGAGCAGCTGGTTTGTGCTCCTCCCAGACAGTTCTCAATCATCCTTCCTTCCACCTCTTCCCAAAGGGCCTAAAACTTGTAACAAGTGCAGCAAGTCAGGTTGACTGTACAGGTTCCACCACGGGAACATACACATCTTCCCCCCTCCAGCTGGTTCTCACCTTCAGATTCAAATGCAAGCAACTTACTGGTAATGTACTAGCTAGAAAGCTCCTCACCCAAGTATTTTGTGTAGTATCTCAGTTACTAGAGTATCTACCTGTTCCACTGCAAAAAGGAGCTTTATAGAAAGTTTGCTATAGTAAAAAAAAAAAAAGCTAAAACTTGGAAAAACTTACACTGTTTCACTAACACTATCCAGAACAATGTCCAACAACTAGTATACCAGTTAGTTAAAGTAAGCAAAGACATTAGAATTGCTCCTAAGAAATATAAGAATACAGTCCTTACAGATGAGCAAAAAGACTGTTATGGAATTTTTTTCCCATTTTACATGAAGAAAGACAGTGATGACAACAAAGAAGTGGGCGAGTCATTTTTTTCTTTAATATTTTAGGTTAGAGTAAAAAAGGCAGAACAATTTTTACTATACATTCACATTTCTCCTTTCCCCAGTGTTTTGTTTTTTCCTTTGAGAGGTCCAGAGCGCACTTACCATTAGAAACCTGATTTTCCTATTAGGAATATCTACAAATCTGAGTACATCACAAGGGATACCTCTTGGAGTTTTAAGGTCTGTACCTCACAGCAGAAAAACAAGTGGTTCTAGTGAGACCCTGGGAAATATTTTGAAATTTAAAAGACCAGTGAGCCTGATAATATAATCATATAGAGGAATTCTGACACTCTTAACAAGGAAGTTCTGAGAGGAAGACTCATCACTTGGATTGTTTATTCCAAAACAGTTACTTTAATCTTAATATTTTCATTATATATTTTAAAATTCAGTATTAATGAACCCAGATAACAAGCAATGATGTTTCAGGCAAGTTCTTTGTTTTCATCCCTCTTCTGCTCAAATATTTTAGGAAGCCTGAACACTATAGCACTTACTGATGTATTTATCTGAAATGGTGTCAGTCATGATAAAGGTGATAATTTTTAACTTTTCACATTTTGCTCAACATTTCAATCATGTACACTGGAAAGGCAGTAAAACTTAGACTGGCCAAGCATGCCTCTCAACCACTACCATACTTCATCAGCCAAACAGACAGGATAATTTCTTCTCCCAGGAAGTACTTTTTCAGTACTTGCCTCTCATCCTTATTTTTCATCTTGAAATGGTAGTGAGGAGAATCTCGAGAATCCAAGTGACTGGAAAAAAATAAGCAATCTGCTCTTTCATCCATACCATTCCACATTCTTAGATTCTCACCCATGCTACACAAAGTAAGAGCATTGGTTGTTTCTGTTTCTCTTTTGAACAGTGTTTTAATCAGTTTGAAGTCTTTGAAGTTCTACATCACCTATAAGTGCGAATAGCATCTATTTTAAAAATACGGCTCACTGCCATCCACATGCAGATCCTTGTGAAGACATCTGCAGGCTCAAGTGAAGGTGGCTCCTATTTCCGTGAGCTTCCAGGCCTTCTTCCTGAAAGAGACAGAAAATACTCTGTAACCAACTAATATCAGGGCACCGAATTCAGAAACAGTTCTTGGAAAACTGTAATTCTCTTCATTGAATTTTCATTCCTTCTAGCATTGTGAATCATTCTGAGAGGATTGCCACAGATTGCCTTAAGTTATCGTGGGTGCATTTTTAACTCCATTTGCCCATCTCATTGCACAATTGCTCTTAATCTGATGATCAGACACCCTCCTGTTCTAGCAGTTTCCTAAGGAAAACAAAATACATGCAATATATTTGGGAAAACTTTCGATAAATCCATCAATAGTCAAATGCATGCTTGGAAACTGGTTGTACAGAAGAGCTTTGGGCATACGTTGACTCCGAAGTTAAGACAGTTTTTCTTAATTCTCTTCTCCCTAGCCTGCCTTGCCCCAAGCCCCATTTATAAAAAATGGTGGCAGGGCAGAGAAGATTGAATACTTAAGTAGATGTTCTAAATTAACAGGTTGGTTTTGGAGAAAGTACACTGCCTATGATGCCTGAAACTGTCAAGACATTTGAACCAATTTTACAACATCGATCCCTTTACAACTACACCACATGAAACAACAGTTGGCAACTTGGGGAAAGTTGTACCCTAACTGGCAAGCAGTATTCCCACAACACTGACGGTTAACTGCACAGTATAAGAAAGACTGAGGTAGTTCTGTGCAGTACTTGTAAGGAACGTGCAGTACTGAGCTGTCTCCAACGTTTCTGGCAGCCTTACCTGTCACTGGGATGAAGTAGATGACTGTGAAGCAGCACCTCCCAGGACAATGCTGTTTTTGTCTGTCAGGGTTTTAAGCGCAGTTGTGGCTGGTGACTGCAGAATTTTGCGTGAAAGCCTCATTCTGCCATCAGTTGGATCTCGCCCGAAGTATTTAACCTGTTAAGAAAATTCATCACTGTAAGGCCACCACGCTGCTTTGGACCTCGAAGCTATATTAAAAAACAATATGAGGCTGACCAACTTCAGAGAGTCGGAATCAGCACTTTCCTTATTTTTTTTTTATGCTAAGAAAACCATAAACAAGAGACACCGGTCAGGTCTATGCTGCTCAGTCAAGTTAAGGCGGTGCTTAAGATAGCAAGAATATGACACTGAAAATTCTGAATTTTTTTGAAATTATCACACATTTAAACAGAACAAGACTCTGATACAGCAAAATATTTCCTTCATAAACACAAAACAGAAAAGTTCACTCAAATACTAAAATACGAATGGCAGTTTGTTACCATTTTAAAGTTCATAAAATTACCTGGATCTCTTGGCCAACTTCTAATCCCAGGGCACTAGGATGTTTAATCTAGAACAGAGTATTTTTCAGAAAAAAGAAGTTTAATCTTAAAAGAATTAATTACACTGAAAGGTTTCTTATTTTTTTTAAAAAACAAAGTCCATCCTTCAGAGATTCTGCACAGCATGAATCCTCTAGCTACAGCAGAAGATATTATCCATTAAAATACACCAAAAGAATGATGTTTGCTTTTGTATTGCAGTACGGTGAAAAATGAACATAAATGCCAAGTAACAGTAGCTGTAAAGGAAATATTCTGTCCGTAATAGTTGATCCAAATTATCATTTTGGCAACAGCAAGGTAGGAAGTTAGCCTTGCACTGTCTCATCAGTTTAAAAGGAAGAACACTTATGCTCTCTACAAAGTTGATGTTTTGAAGCACACTGACAGTGAACTGCAAACCACTAAGAGGTGCCAGAAACAATTTCTGCCTATTGGAAGAGGCAGCCAGCTTACAGAAGGACGAGGAACCAATCAGAGATGCATTTTCCTCACAAACAAAGCAGGAGGAAAGCTTCCCAGCAACGTACCTTGCAAGGGATTGTTGACTAACATCCAGAACACATTATAGCAAGAAATAAGACTATTAGTAGACTTCTTGGTTGCTGCCAAGGGACCATAAGAATTTTAACAAAGGATCATTTATATAGATATAGCACACCATCAAAAACATAGCTGACAGTTACATAGAATCATTACTAAATCTTAATACATCTGCATTTGTTAAAAGTTTACTTCCTTAAGTCACTTTGTGCTCTCCTGCCAACAATGCAGGCAGATATTTTCCCAGCACTGACTGAATCCTTTCTTCTGTGCTCGCTGCTCTCACTAACCTGCATTTTTGCTATCAGTTTACAGCAACGCAGTTTCCAGGAGGGCAAAAAAACCAAACCTGTACATTTTTCTTCACGTTACATTTCAAGCAACTATACATGGACCTAAGCAGCTCAACACAAAGAACAATTTCTGTGTTACATAGGAAAGGGTGTAAGACCTAAAGACGGTGATGTGCATATAGCAACAACAGCAGGACCAAAGCACTCATATAGTTAGAGTGCTTGCGGCTTTAAGTACAGGGCAAGCAAGGTTAGACAAGAAGATGCTGCTGGTCTCAGACAACTTTTAACACAAATATGGACTCTGGAACTCTACTACATGTGTTATAGGTGATGCAGACTAGGTTTAGTGAGAAATGATTGAAAACAAATTGTGAGGAGTTCACACTTGTTTAAGCCCACCTTACCTTTCTTTGATCAAGCTGTGAATTATGAAGTAACACTGGTGTCATGTTTGGATACAGTTTTACCATCACTCCAGAATCTCTGCAACAGAGAACAGCACAGTTACTTCAAAGCACATTCATAGAAGTTTGCATGTAACTTCTTATGCAAGTTGACTCCTAAACAAGTATTAGTAAACTTTTCATAAACAAAATTTTATTCCTTTTTAAAAATCTTGTATCAACCATAATGCATCTACACATTTCTCCTTAATTGAAAGTGGAAGGAAGTTACTTATTTCAGGACAGTGTATTTTAATAAGAAGCACATCTATAAAGCATGCATAATTTCAATCCAGAATTTGTCCTTGCAGAAAAGTGAAAAGCAAGTTCCTACTACTTCTGTCATGCAAAGACAAAAAAAGACCTTAAGGTTTATGATCTAAAGAGACTTTCTAAAAAATAAATAGTAAAAAATAAACAATCTTCTTAAAAAGAGAATGTTTTCAATAGAGGAAAATATCAGGAATAATGCAGGAACCAACGTTGCCAACATGAGTTTGGCATCCTTTAAAAATCAATTGTGCATCATGCATCAGGAATATACCTACGTACATAAACTAAATTCAACTTCAGAGCACTTTTCATACCTTATTTCAGTTATTGTGGCTGTATAGACTGCACCAAATTCCAAATTAACTTCCTGCTATAGGGAGAAAAGAAAAAACAGTAAGACACACACTCACAAAATGCAAACTGAAAAAGTTGATGACAAAAGTCTGTCCTTACATCGTCTTTGCAGATCTCACGGATAAATTCTCTTGCTTCATGCATAGCACTGGGTGTGGGAGCAAACATGGAATACGTCTCTTCATCCAGCTGACTTAAAGTTACACCTTCGAAACAGAAATTATTAATGAAAAGATGTTGGTGAACAGCCGTACTGTTTCAGCAAGCAAAAAATTCACATCTAGTGAAGACTCGCACACAGCAAAGTGAGTTTGCACAGCATGACAAAGATCTCAGTCGTAATCATTTCAAATATTCTTCAGGTTGGGTACCAGCCAGCTTTACATGCAAGTGTACCATGTTACAGGTGCACTTGCCAAATACCTGGACAAACTTGTGCTCCACATGGAACCATCCACATTTGCAAAATTATTGCTTCTTTATAATCCTTTTGTAAGAGGGAAAAAAAAAAAATCTTGAAAGGGTTTAATGAATGTCAGCTTTTAACAACTAATTTCATGCCCATTTTAATCAAACTAGAGCTTCCATTAACAGCTGATGGAAATTAAAGTGTTTCAGAGCCAAAATATAGTTAAGGTTGCACAGCAAAATTCTTCACACTAGTGAAGAAACTAGACTAGTTTTTCCATCCAATGAACTGTGCATGCTTGCAGCCAAAGGGAAGTTTGTTTTTTTTCCCTTTTCTCCAACCCAGCCCCCTGACAAGCACTGATGAAGCCAGACAGATTAAGAGTTTCAAGTTCACAGCAGCTGAAACTGGATACACTATGAACATCAGACATTGTAAAGATTTCTAAAAGTAGAGAAGATTTACAATACTAACCAGCGAAGAATCTCCACTTACAGAAAAGCGCTCAGAAAAAGTGTGATATACTCAGTGGTATTACAGCAGGGACAGCACTGTCATGCTAAGTGTTGGGTGAATATTACCATCATCTTGTTAGTGAGGTGGAAGGGTGGACTGAATCTAGTTTCACTGGTTTGAATCATATGAACAAAGGTTGTAGTTTTTTGTGTAAATAAACAAAAAACTCCATGAAACATGAAGCACAATTGTACAGATCCAGTCTTCTCATCACCTATTTTAGCCTCAGTTCAGGTCACTCCTGCCACGTGATGCTGAGCTGGATTTCTAACATACCCCAGCACATTAACTATGCATACAAGCTCTTCATAGAATGCCAGGAAAACAGCGCATGAGGAAAGACTCAGCATCCCTTCTTATCCACAAAGCTTTAGCCTAAAGGCAAAGAAGCTGCATATACGTGATCTATGCTGGAACATAACTCATAACACATCAGACTTGCTTGACTTCACTGCTCATTCAACAATATCTAGGAAACTGTCCTTACAAGAATCTTTAAGCACCTCTCCTGTAAGCCCTGAAAAACATTGTCACATGTGCATCATACTTCTGGGAATTCCTGCTGCAAGATGACCTGCAAACACTTCCACGGAGAATCTACACAACTGAACTCACTGACGTGAGTCCAACCATTCAGAATGCGGGCACCTCTTACCCAGATATGGTAAAGGCTCAATTTGTAGCAAGTGTTGGAAGGGCTGAACATACAAGTCTGAACAAAACACTGTTGCACAGCCTGCAGCATAAAGTACCCACAAAAGCTCAATAGCTCTGCTTGTGCATTTCCTAGGATGTTCCCACTGGAGCACAAATACCAGTTATACTAAACAGTTCGGGAAGTTTAAGCTTCCCTACATCTAGGCTCTGAAAGGACAAAGAGGGCATTAAAATCTAACAGTAGCTGTGCTAATACTACCTCTGTGCTACCAAGATCCATTAATTAAAACTCCACACTGATCATTTGTGTAGTGAAGAGACGCTAAGAAGGCATTAGGGTAAATTATCACAGAAAATGAGGGTGCCTTACCAGTCTGTGCTTGCAGCTTCTTCAAATTATAGGCCCCAGGACCAAGGAATCTTAGCCTTTTTGATAATGGAACATGGATAGTTTCTGAAAGAACACGTAAAGACACTCTGAAACGCTAAATACGCTAATCCTGAATACCATCACAAAAATTAAGGTCTGTTCATTTAGGTTTAATTTTTAAGAGGTATTTGTATTACACGCTGAACGGTGATGAAATTAAATTTATGAATTAGACTAAATGAAAATGTACAACGCAAGTACTGTGAGTGTAAATTACCTTAAGCCATTCCAGTACTGACACCTATACCTATGCTGATTTTGTGAGTGTCACATGACTTCAGCTCAATTCTGCTTTCTGGTGTGCAGTGAAATGGTACAATACTACCCCTCAGGGCATTATAAAAAAAAAAAAAAAAAATTCACCTCAGAAATCATAAAGCAAGAAGTAACCCCAGTGGGGCAGGAGCAGAAAAATATGAAAAATTCATTAAAAAAGGTGTTGTAAATATCAACTTCTTAAAAAGCTATTACAAGGCATCAATTCATATCAATATACCACCACCATTACCTACAACTGGCCCACTTTCTTTCCTGTTAGGTCTGGGCTTTGCCAGCGTTTCGTTCATAATTTGTAGAATCTCCCTCTTTGCAGCTGCAGGGGTTGGGGAGAAGGAAGAAGGAAAAGAGTTTTGCATAAGATTGTAACAAAAACAAACTTACAAGTATGTTAAAGTAGATGAGCATCCATTCACAAAATCTCCCTTCTCCTCAACTTAATATATCATAGTACCTTAATCCCTTTTAGGTAGTGTACATATGTTGGAGTGCGACCTTCTGCTCTGCACGCCCCACACCTTCAGCATACAGACAGACTTTATGCAAACTAGAATGCTGCACTGAAGCACTGAACTGCACGCTATTAATTAGGTCAAACAGAGCTGATAGGAGCAACAGGGCTGCTCATGATATACTGGCCTGGAACTTTAACTGATCTTGAAGTGATACACCTTGCAGCTTCAGTTTTGCCATATGGCTCAAGAATATTTTAGCTGCATGTGTCAGAATACAGACAGCAGCTGAATTTATGTAAATGAAAAAGAGCTTGATACTCTTTTTATACCGTTATTCTGTTGGATCTAAAAATGACAGGTAATAGGACGCTTGTGTATTAGTCCAAATGCATTTCAGTGCTAACACTGTAATACACCTAAATAGCAAGGAGATGCCTCTTCTCTCTCCCAACTTCCACCAGCTCAAAAGCAATCCACTTTCGATGGCCAAAGCTGCCCTTCAGCCTTCACTACCTGTGTTACTCATGGGGTATCGATCTGCTACATCTTAACCATGAACTCCAAGACGACATGGACTTTTACTTTATCCTAAAAACCCCAGACATTTAAAAAAAAATCAGTCACAAGTTATTTCAAAGTTAATTTGGAGTTTGTTTTTAACAGCCAACTGTTTTTACCAATTCATTGCACAGGAGAGTAAATGTTCCCCCCACCTCACCAACATGTGGTCTGAATACATGACAATTTTTTTCAACTGACATGGCTTCGTAGCATTGCATTTCTTTGCACCAGACAACTCCAAAATACTGGATGCAAATACTTCATAACACATACCCCCACCCTGATGCTGTTCTTCTGTGCAAGTGGTTTTGTCTCAGTGTGTGTGCTCTGCCACAAGCTTAACTGCACTTTTTTTTTCAAACCACAAACATTGCTCTACATCGGTGATCACTAGGATCACACCGTTTGCACTGAGTAATTTTTTTTTTGTTCTCTTAATAGAAAAGTTACCCCTATGAGTAGCACATTGTACTGGGAAGGGACTGGCTTTTTGGAGACTGAACTCTCCTCCAACAACGACAACAGCAGACATACAACCATAATATACAAATACACAGCACTCAAACCATTCCTTTTTTTTTTTTTTTTTAAAATATTTTTTTTTAGTTTTGGTGTGGGGGGGGAACATCCTCCTCATCTTCCCTACTTCAGAGTAAAAAAATTTGAATAGAATGCAGTTTATCATTTAATACATTTTGTAATTTAATAAAATGGATGCAAATATGAATATGCACGTACCTGTGGCTTGTTGAATAGCTTCCATGATAATTTTTATTGGTATTCCTGGTAGTTTTAAATCAACCTAATGTGAGAAGAGTTAAGAGACACTGATATTTAGGGAAGGCTTTTTGAGAGACAGACTTTCTTGAAGATTCATTTCAGCAATGTCTCATGTTACAATACCTGCAAGGCAGTTACTCCTTTGTTAGTACCCGCCATCTTGAAATCCATATCACCGTAGTAGTCTTCAATGCCCTATCAGTACAGGCAGAAAAAACAAATTGGTGAATACATCCCAAGTCTCATTATGCCAAAAGTGCATTCTAGGTGTCAATAAGCCACCAAGCAGACTTGGAGCCACCTTTCAGACCCTCTTTTACCCCCACAGCCTTATTTCACTGTTCCTTATGAACACAGCTCCCTTCTCTCCTAATGAACTAAGAGCTTTTCTCGACTAGTTTTATGCTTGGTACAATGGCTGCCACAGGAAGCAGAAGCATGATAACACGCGTTTTTTCTCTCCAGCAACTTTGCCAGTTGCTCATTTTCATTCCATTACAATGTGGTTTTAGTAAACTAGGGCATCCAACAGCTATTAATCTTTCTTCCAATATTCAGTGGAAATGGAAAGCTTATAACAGCTTAAAAGAAATAATTGAGTAATTACACAAAACTAACATGACTAGACATTTTGTGAGTGTTTTTTAAATAATGGAGGAGGTTGGGAAACAAAACAGAAGACAAACTATCAATACATGCAGTAGCAAGTGTTCTAGAATTCTGTGGGTAAAACAATGAAAGCTCTTGAGATACCTTACAGAATTAAGCATCAGTAAAAAACTGTGCCAGAAACACTCACCAGGATGTCTGTCAGCAAACGGTAGTCCTCGAGATCTCTTCCTTCCAGATTGTGTTTGGTAATGAGACCTATTGCTACACCAGCCACTGCACTTGATACAGGAACCCCTAAGAGTGGTAATTAAACATACATTTTTACAAGCTTTGGCCATTTCTGAATCCTGGAACATATTATCATATGCAGTTTATCCTTTTAAGTGCCACTTTTTGTACCTGCATCCATTAATGCCAAACTTCCACCACATGCAGAAGCCATTGAAGAGGACCCTACAGAGTTAGAATACAGGGGAAAGATAGCATTAAACATTGGTCAAAAATATCTGATATAAGATCTGCTGGTGATATTCCTCAATGACAGTTTGAAAATTGACTCCCTGCTAGCCAGAAGATACTGCAGCAACACACATACCATAACAAATAACCACACTTTGCCAGGAAGTTCCTACAGCAAGAGTACTTTAACAAGAAATGGGTAACAGTTGGAATCTTTTGTGATACTGGTATCAAAAAAAAATCAACGAGCATCATGATTCATATTAAATCTTCTACACAAGTAAGCTGGGGGTTTTGTCAACTGCAAATGGGACTCACGCCCTTTCTCCCAGGAACCAGATCTCACTACACTGCTAGGAAATCACTGGTGGATCTCACAGAATTCCTGGCCACAGAAGGGAACCTGCAGAAAGGTGAAGTCAACAGCTTTCTCCCAAAACAAGGAAATGGGAAAAATCAGACAGAAATTTCTTAAGTCATGGAGGGTACCAGCTGCAGTTAAACACTTAAGAATACGTCTCAATACGAGCCTTTTTATTAAAATCTGAATTCAAGCTTACATCTCATAGTGATACTATGCTGTTATATGTCCTTTCCATTTTAAAGTACTTCAGATAACAGAGCTATCAAGATTAAAAAGCTTAAAAATTAAAAATCAAATCTGTTACCTACAAAAATGTTTACATCTAGTTTGTCAAATCTGACTTTTTTTTGTTTTTGTCTTTCATTCCTTAAAGAATAAGCAAATCATAATACCATTTGACTCTAAGACTTCAGAAGTAACTCGTATTGTGAACGGGAAATCCTGGGGAATAATTGGTTTCAACGCTCTCTCTGCCAGTGCACCTGTTAAAAAAAAAAATACAGGAAGTGAGCCATAAATGAAAACAATCAGACAAAAACATGAAAGCATTAAAGCTTATAGCATGAGATGACTTCTGTAGTCTTATCTTACCATGTCCAAGTTCCCTTCTGTTCACACCAGTGACTTTGCCAATCTCATTAGTTGCATAAGGAGGAAACTATAGAGAAGGAACAACGAAAAAAAAGCATGTACAGAAAATTAACTAGTACTTTTTCACGTCAAAACACACACTTTGAAAAAGTTTCTTTGAATTTCCAGTGCATCTCAAGGTGAAAACAAAGGAAAAAAATATCAAACAGCCACACAACTTCTATCAGTCCCTTAGCCTGCAAGTTGGGATTAGTTGACATAGTGTTTACTTAGTACATGCCTTAATTCCACAGAACAAAAGAGAATAAAGCAGTTGCAAGATAGCTAAGGAACAAGGCAACAAGCTTATTCTAACTGAGCTTGTCAAACAACGTGTTAGAAATCTTGCTTCTGTCTTACAGATAATGCAACACGTCTCTTGCCCATACAAAATACTTTGGGCAAGTTCCAAAGGTTGTAAAAGCACTATTTACTATTGGTGTAGAATGACAGCTGAACATATTAATAGAGTTTTCTAAAAATAACTGAGCAGGTTAATCCTGCCTGCAGTAACAACTTGTCCTAAGGAGCTAACCCAGGGTTAAGCTAATAGAAAGACAGCATAAAAAGGTAACTTACAAATTATTATTTTATTTCTTTTAGGAAAACAGCACTTTTGTTCATACACTGCAGGATAAATTCACATATAAATTACAATTTATAAGTTCTAGCAAATGTAGAAATAATTAATATCCTTGGAAGTGACCAATTGCACTTTTAAAGTAAGACCTGAAGCTCTTAGGCAAATCATGCAGAAAGCTGTGACACAGTAAAACTCTCACCTCATAATGCAGCATGAAGTTTTTATCTTTTATTCCACTATTAAAAAAAAACAAACACAAGATCATGTCAAAAAAAGCAAACATCTTATATACAATATGTAATAAATAAGATTATATTCAGTTATGCTTACAAATTGACCAAGCAAACCAGTACATTTATTGATTCACTAAGTGCTGTTTAGAACAGAACAGGTTTTACGCTGATTTGGATGCATCAGATGGCAGACAAACACTCAGCATTTTACTGCACACACTGCAACAAGGACTAAGAAATGTAAGTGCTCAGTAGGAAAACTTAAACTGTACGAAGCAACTCTTCATTAAGTTGAAAGATGCTTGAGGTCAAAAAACTTATGTACCACGAGACTTGATGCTTATCAGTAAATACAAAAAGCTAATCTACAAGACTACAAAACCAAGTTGGTCTAGGTTAAGACTTGTTTCAAGCAGTTTGATGTACAGGCAATTGCTCTCTCATTTACAAAGCAATCTACTGGCCACCAGTTAAACATTTAGCATAAACTGATTTCCCAGGACAGTGAAACTAGTGAATACGGCCAAGCACCTCTAGGTCAAAAGTAAAGAAGTAAACAAACTGAAGTAAAGCAAAGCTGACACTAAAATGTGAAAGCTCCCTCACTGATGGGATGAGATCACTGAACTGCAGCTTTCAAAGGAAGGATTTGGAGGAATCCTTCCTCTTCCCAACAAGTCAGGTCTCAGTAGCAGAAAGTTAATGGCACAAGAGATTGTTTGCTACATCACTGAGTTCAATTTTCCTTACTCCACTGAAAAACGACGACCACGAACATTTTTACCCTCTGAACTTGTCAATTTTAAGGTCAAGTAAGAATATTTAGAGAGGCTGAGTTCAGCTACAGAAAAAGAGGAAAAAAAGCTGCTTTGTTTTTCCCATTGGAACCAAGCTTGACAAACAAAACAGGGCTTCACAGGTTACAGGTATCAGACATCAAAGCAAGACTTCAAAAACCTGGGAGAAATTGATGAAATGAGTAGAATACCTATCAAGCTCCAAGTACAATAGAATAAAGAGAATCAGCTTCCATTACTTCATTTACAAAGACATGACACGTGGATGCAGTTCTACAGACTCAAGGATTATTCACTATTTTCTCTCTCTCAAAACCAGACGCTACGTGCAGCACCCTCCAATTTCAAGGGTGTGTCTGTGGAATTGTCTTCTTATAACACAGGTACCGTTATAGCTTGTGTTTACATGCTCACTCTCTATTCTCACCACTGATTGAAAAAAAAAAAACCAAACCACCCAAAGACACACATACCTGATGGCTGTTGAGATCAGATCTGATTTTACGCTTGATTCTAGGGAGTCAAATGTAACTGTGCAGAGGACCTAGAATAAGAAAATACAGGGTAAATAAACTTTTCATATCAGTAGAAAAGAATCAAAACAAATTATTTCAGCAATAAAAATGATGCCATCACCTACCACTTCTTCCTTGCCTCTCAAACATTCACTATTTGTAAAGATTGTATGATCTTACAAGTGATCACATGCAAAAATACCAATTTAACACTTCCTAGTCTGTCAGGAGCCTAGAACAGTATGTTCACTAAAAAGCTGAAGTAGCTCATTTAAGAACTGTGGTTCTTAATTGTGCAGACAATGGTGTGTGCAATAGCAAGCCATGGACTTCTAGCATGCATCATTTTCAGCAATGTATGTAAGACACAACATCATGGAGCCAATCAGTATTTGCAGCTACCCACGTACCCCACAGTGAGTCACAACAATGGCTGAGTCTTTTAAGAAAAACAGCTATTTTAAGGAAATAAATAATTTAAAAAACAAACAAACAACCATGATCCTGAGTATAATCTTAATACAACCTACCCCGCATCTCACACTTTTGGGAAGGAACACAACAACAGCTGCCTCATTAAATCTCATTAATGTAACTTTTTTGTACCATTTCCCTTTTAGTCCAGTTACATATTATTGAATATATGAAGTTTATTTTAAAGGATCTCATTACATGCACAATTTAACATTGCCCTAAGCACCAAAAGTCCCAATTAAGCAAATGTTAGAGAAGTTATTCGAGTCATCCAAATGCTTTCCTAAAAACACAAATGAAAACCTTTTGTTTCAACAAATGTCTTTTTAACATAAAGATTCATGTTGAGGGATAAAGATGGTAAGATTTCACCAATTTCACTTTGAGCCATCCTGACTTGGTAAGCTTCTTTCTTCAGACTACCTAACCCTAAAACCATCCAAAACCACACCAAAACCACTAACCTACACTGAACAAGGAGAATCCTTACAGATTCAAATTTCACAAGGTCTGAAGATACAATTTTGCTTACCAGACTCCCTCTGGGCACTTATGCTCAGAAGACTTAAACTGATGTCTGCACTGTTTATGTAGAAAAGCAGGCAAGTTTTGTCTACTGTCTTTATGGACCCAGATATATTCCAATTAAATATGAACAGGGAAGTCTAAGCTGTCTTAACACAGTGACTGTTTTCTAGCTATTACTATCTGAATCCTAAGAAAAAGGAGATTTCATGTTTAAATGAAAACCAAAAATCTTTCAGCTTCTATTGAGCTCTAAATATAACTTCTGATGTTTAAAAATACTACCTGTGTTTGACCTCTCTGAAATAAGGCCGATCCATGAAGCATTTTAAACATGTTCACTTCACATTTAATGTCTCTGAGGGACGTCAGATCTCTCCCATCACACCTGAAGTTACAAGCAGAAATTATGATATTGATGAAACTATAGTCTACGATAAAAAAAAGTCAGAAATCATTATTCAGTATGAGTTTGACATCCTTACCTTCTATATTCATTTAGAATAAGATTTCTAAAGATATCCTTTGAGACCACGTTGAAAGATTCCATGATTTCATAAGGCTCAGCCTCTGGAAACTTTTCTAAGTATTAAAAAAAAAAATTGCAACTGAAACTAAAAAATGAACCGTAGAGAGCTACTAAAATAACAAAGGCAAAAAACCAGCACACTAAATTTAAGTAGTGCCATTTAAGCTTTTTCTAAGTACAGGGAAAGCAGAAAATAGTACCTTTCAGTTGCTCTTCTGTTTCAAGCCTTATTTTGTTAATTGCTTCATCTCTAGAAATCTAAGACACAGGATTTGCAAACAGTTAACTTTACAGGGCACAATAACAGAAGAAGTTTGGGCTGTTGTTGGGTTTGTTTTAAAGTTCCGTAAAACTCCAAGTAATAGAACTTTCATGGAATATCAGACAGACCAACAAGTATTGCCACAAATTAATTCTGGTAGATAAGAATTTACAAGGCAATTTATTATTACTATTGCACGTACATTCAAAAGAAGATGTAAACAAGAACTAAATCTTACTAGTTTCGTTATTTTAAAAAGAATTAAATCATGTTTGAATTGATTACTTACTTTATCATGGCTAAAATCTGTGAACACCGCGTAGATCTTGTTAAAAGCAAGCCTATTGGAAGAAAGAATTTTTGAAAATTAGGTGTTTTGGTTTTCTTCCTTAAGACTAAATGTCTGTTTTTACGAGCAGCATGGAAACACTACAGTACCATTTTCAAACATTACTAGCCCCAGCTGTCCATCCTGCCTGCTCTCCTACTTGCCATCACCTCCACAACAAAGCTCATGAAAGCCCCACGCCCTGGCTCCTTGTGTCACCATCTCACAAGAATGGCATACAGGCTTTCACATTACTTGTTTCGCCCTGTTCTCACTGAGTATAAAAGCAGAGCTGAAGGCAGGGTCCCTAAGTTTCTATGGAAAATGCTGCAAGAAACTCTAAATGATCAAGACGTTATTTTGTTGAAAACTTCATGCTTTTTGATTAAATAATCTTTCATTAAGTATTTTTGAGTCACTTCGCAGAAATCAGATCAAAATTATTTGTTCTGAACTTACTTCCTTGCACATTCCACAATCTCTTCAGGAGCAACAAATAATTTCTGAACGGTTCTCTTGACAACCCCTCGTTCTTTCACCAGTTGTTGAATCCCTTGAATTATCTGCTGGGTATGCTTCACCCCTACTTTGATGGCGTGACAGAAATCTTGTTGCAATATATTCTCAGCAGTTGCTTCCAACATAACTATCAATGGAAAGCAAAAAATTAAGTGAATTACTATTTTTCAATAGCAATCTATAATTCAACCAAGGAAACAGACATTACTTTTAAATTACACAAATACAATGGAATTTACCCAAAGTTACTTATCAATATTGTCTGAAGATAGAAGTTTCAAGGATTAGAAAAATATCTGTAAAGAGGCACCTACTTGATTGTCGAACACCCAACATATTAATAATTAATCTACTTACCAACTTGACTGTGTGGGGCTCCAGCAACCACTAAATTCAAAGTGCTAGAAGACATTTGTTTTCGAGTTGGATTGATAACAGTTTCTCCATCAACCAGTCCTACCCTTACTGCACCTAGAAAAAAACTCCAGGAAATTATTATTATAAAAAAGGTTATTTTAAGGCATCGCTCTACTCTGAGAATTATTCATCTAAAAGTAGTAATATTTTAAAATAAATCCTTAGCTTTAATTAGCACATTAACTATATGTTAATTAACAAATCTGTAAAGCCAAGTTATCTATTCTAGAATTTCTTTTGGGTAGCATCACTGGGTAGTGTATATAAATGTTTCCATGAAACATTTGTAATGATGAAGCTCTTCTTGAGCTCCTGGAGAAAAAGCATTCTTATACAGGTACTTTCTGCACAATGCTTTAAGACTCAGTTTCTTTAGGGACAAAATTTAAGGAAGTTATTGTTTGCTATATTATGCTATTTTTGGATTATAAATGCTTATACAAGCATATTTAGTCCAGAAGAGATTATGATTTGAAGTGCAACAATTCTATGCATCGTGAAGTGAATTTAACTACACTGAACAAAAGCTGGCAACCTTTAGGTTCAAATTCTTGTTAGGAAAAGCAAACTGTTGTCTAATTCCTCTGTTATACTCAAGTCACCCATGATTTCAAATATGTACTTACCAATGGGACCGTTCCATGGGATATCAGATAAGGCAAGTGCTGCAGAAGCTAGAATAATGAGACAAAAAATCCTATTAGCACAAATAAATCATATTAAAATCAGACGAGCAGTAATTTATAACAGTCCCCTTACCTCCATTAATTGCCAGAACATCAGGATCATTGACACCATCTACTGCTAAAAGATTACAAAGGATCTGGCATAAGATAAAAGACAATGAATCATTTTGACCTACACATTTTTATTTGCTGTCAATACAAAGCTAAGGACAACAAAACAAAGCATTCCACATACTTATACAAGCTTAGCTACAAAGGAAAGCTACTTCGGGTGCTTAAACCAGAAAAACACTAAAGCAAAATATCTATCAAGTAACATTTATTATCTTTTCTTTCCCCCATTGTACGAAGCATTTTTGAATTTTGTTCCCAAATCTCTATAATAAAATCTGAGAATTAGCACGTAATAAAAATGTTTTAAGACAAGAAAATGAGAAACTAAAAAGTAGAATTACAGAATTAGCCTGCTTTTCAAAGTGCAGTTCTATCCTGGATGCTAATGATAACTGCTTTTCTAAAAGCAGTGCCTACAGCACGTGTAATTTTCATTGGACACGCTCGAGTCTTCCATTCTAAAGGCAGACACAGAGAAGGAGGGCCAGCCTACCTACCTGTGTATCATAAAAGTAGCCTGCTGGAAAGAGTGGTCTGATTGACCTATCTGCAAAAGAAACAATCAAAGTGATTCACAGTATAAGCACTCAGTTTTCAGTAGCCAGTATCCAGGTTATCTTCTAATAATCCCAACAAGAAGCTGATAAGATAGTTTAAATGAGCAATCCAATCAAATACAAAGAGAAAGAGCAGACAACCCATAAGGAAATTTAGCATGAGGTATATTGGACTTGAAAATTCCATCAGCACTCAGAGAAATATAACAGGTATGTGGATGAGTATACCCACCGTCATGTAACACAGGGTAAAAGCATTAAAAAAGTCTTTATGGCTTCAGATATAATCGATTACATAGTATTTTACCAGAAATGTGTCTAATGAAGAGAGATGAAAGAGATATTTTCCTCAAAGAAAAACAACAGAAGCACGTGTGCTACTTCCAAGACGTCTAGATTTACTCCCATTTTATATGTCTGAAGTGTGTAGAACCTGAACCACCCAAGCCTTAGAGGCTGTTCTTCTCAACACACAAGAGCAGTCTTAAATTGCTGATGTATTTGACATCAGTTTTATGTAAATGTTCAGTTTCAAAGGCATTATTTTATTCATGGAACAATCTCTAGCAACGCTAGAGACGACTTTTCAAGTGGAATCAAGAGGCACAGAATGAACGTACATCATTCATTAAGTCAGTGTCTAAGCACTTATGAGTTTAGCTTGGTGGTTTCTTCCACCCCTCCAAACAGATGTGCAACTGCAGAGGTGCTATTTCATTAGGATGAGATCTTAGGTACAGTAATCTCAAAGGTGACAACATGAAAGCTCAAGATGTCTATATGAAGAAATATGTGCAAAAAGCCCCAGCTGACATTGTTTCTGCAGTAATATCAGTAAAAAAAAAA
>WBMW01005186.1:21555-45796 GCA_013396635.1 Penelope pileata
AAAAACAACGGGCCACTAATTTCAGACCCACAGAACCATTCAAGTTGGAAAGGACACCTCAGGCCTATAGTTTGATCTCCTGCTCAGAGCAGGGTCAGTGCTGCATTGACCGCAGCCTGCGAGATGAGCATGAATTCCAGGTCAGTGGCACAAGTATCAAACAGGAATTTGTCCCAGGACAGACCCCCCGAGAAATGCATTGTTATACAGCCTCAAGGCTGAACATGAATTATTAACCCTTAATAATTATAACCCTTTGAGACTCAATCCCACCAGCTTTTCCACACACCTAAAACGTAATGCCTGAAATTGGATGCTGCAGCAGACACCCAAGTTCACGAGGCTTTTGGTAGGCAGACAACATGCTGAGCTTCACAGGTAATTTTATCACAGACCACTGCTCTGAAACCCAGCTCTGCACTCTGCTGTTGCCTTCCTCACTCCCCTCAGCACTGTGAGCTCCTACTCAATGAGGCGTGCAGCAAAGGCTGCCACTGATCATCAGAAATTAAGTTTGACATTAGAACTTACCACTAAGGGCATGAACTGAGATGGAGAAGGCTTCGTTTTGCTGACTGCTGTGACCATAACTGCTGTGTCACCCAGCTGGATGGAAAAAAAACACACTGATTATCTGCAACTAAGTCATCATTGGACAGGCTGAGAGCTGGGCAGAGAGGAACCTGGTGAGGTTCAACAAGAGCAAGTGCAGAGTCCTGCACCTGAGGAGGAATAACCACATACATCAGTGCAGGCTGGGGGCTGACCTGCTGGAGAGCAGCTCTGCAGAGAAGGACCCGGGGGTCCTGGTGGCCAACAGGCTGGCCATGAGGCAGCAGTGTGCCCTGGTGGCCAAGAAGGTCAAAAGTACCCTGGGGTGCATTACAAAGAGCCAGCAGGGCAAGGGAGGTTCCTCCCCCTCTGCTCTGCCCTGGTCAGGCCACACCTGGAGCACTGTGCCCAGTTTTGGGCTCCCCAGTGCAAAAAAATGACAGGGATCTGCTGGAAAGAGTCCAGCGGAGGACCACAAAGATGACACAGTGCCTGGAGCATCTCCCTTGTGAGGACAGGCTGAGTGACCTGGGGCTGTTCAGCCTGGAGAAAGTCTTATCAACATTTATAAATATCTAAAAGGGCAGAAGATAAATGGATGGGACCAGGCTATTTTTAGTGGCGTGCAGTGATAGAACAAAGGGAAGTGGTCAAAAATTGGAAAATAGGAAGTTGCACACAAACACGCATAGGAACCTCCTTACAGGGAGGGTGACGGAGCCCTGGAACAGCTGCCCAGAGCGGTGGGGGAGTCTCCTCCTCTGGAGATACAGAAGACCCATCTGGCCTACCTGTGTGACCTGCTGCAGGGAGCTGCTTTAGCAGGGGTTGGACTGGGGATCTCCAGAGGTCCCTTCCAACCCCACAGCACTGTGACTCTGTACTGGGGGGTAACACCCTGCCCCCAGCAGCCAGCCACCCATCCGTCAGGGAGCGCAGTGCTGCCGGAGGCTGCGGGTCCCCCTGCGTGCTCCTGTGCCCAGCAGCAGCCACTCGGCCCCGCGGAGCTGGGCGGGGACAGCCGTAGCGCTTCCCTACCTGCACGACCGCAGAGCCGTCGGCGAACCTGGCCAGCCTTCCCGAGGACAGCTCCATCTTCCTGCGGGACAGAGAGAACCCCGCTGACGGTGCCGCAAACCCCCTCCCACGAACGCACCCGCTCACCCCCAGCGGCAGCTCCCAGCCCCCGCGGGATCCAGGAGCCCCCGCCGCACGCTGAGGTGCCCGAACCCCGCCCGGCGCCGCTCTCCTCACGGCCCCTCNGCGCCCCATTGGCTCGCAGGGGCGGCGAGGGCGGGCCGTCGCGCAGCAAGCTCGAGGCGGATTGGCCGTCGCCCCGGCGGTTTCGTTTCGATTCCGCGCGGTGAGCGCATCGCCGCGCCCCCTGACGGAGCGCCGCGGGTACGGCGGCCGCGCGGGCCGTGCGAGGAGCGGCGGTGTGTCACATTGCGCAGGCGCACTGCGGCTCCCTCAGAGCGGGACCGCAGCGCTGCTGTCACTTCCAGTGCACACCTGAGAGAAAAAACACGCATCTGGATTTTTTTTTTTTTCCCCCTTGGAAACCACGTTGCGTGTCCATTTTTTAGAGCTCTGACAACACTTCATGAATCTGGATGGGAATTGTCCCTGTGGCCGCGTTAAGCACAGGCCCAGGAGCAGGGGAGATCCCATAAAAAATTTAATTTAACTTCTTGCCAGTTTGGTTCCATGGCTGTTCCAGTACTGCTTGGCGTTCACTTGTCGTTTTCTTCACAGAACTTTTCCACGAAAGCTGTATTTATATAAACCAGATTCATTGGCTCAGGGAACGGCCCCAGTAATAATTTTTCTTCTGTGCCAACACGCTCCTTATCTTTTTGGCAAGGCACTGAAGAGAAATAAGACAAATGATCTTGGGGCTTGGCCTTGGCGAGATGGCCGAGAGCTCCATCCAGACCCCAAATTCACTGCTGCAGTTTTGTTTGGGGACAGGAGCGCATCAGGTGCAGGGCAGGAACGCTCAGCAGCCATCCTGCCCTCGTGCTCGCTCTGCTGCTGGCATCCCGGAAGGGTTTCTGTCACTGTCACCCATTGCAGTTGCTGTTCTCTGGCTCACGATGGTCAGCGTTCAAAGCTCGGTTGCGTTATAATAACAAGCTTAGTTTTGTGAGGGGGAAAAAGGAGTGGCTGGAGGCGTTCATGTAGCACCAACAACAGTCATGTCTTCTGTGGCTGAGTGCAGGAGACAGTTACTTAAGGCATTTAGAGCCTAAGTTATGGGAAAGCCAACACATTTGGAGCATAGAATTACACATTACAAGCAAAGAAGAGACATCGGGGTAGTGTTTTGTTGGTGAACACAAAGAAATGCGTTTGTTGAGGTTTCACAGAACAACACTGGGGAGTTTAGAAAGGAGAAACTTGAAGGCCTGGAGGAGCACTTCTGGTGGGCACCATCCATCCAACACAAGGGACAAAACCACACAATCAGTGCAAAAAGTGGTTCTCAGGAACGCTTTCCAACAGTAGCATACAACAAATGTTTCCTCCAAACGTAGCTCCAAATGTCTGTCACTCCATCTGAGGAATTTCTGTGTAAAATAAACAGTGACGTTCTGTCCTCCTTACTTTGGTCATCATAGCCAAATTACATAGTCAACATATATATTCAATATATTCTGACATTGTTCTGAGATCTTTCTTACAGAAACACCAGGACTTTTAAGCTAGGGAGCAGTCATGCAAAATTCATGCTTCAGGAAGAAAAAATGTAATTCATCCTCATTCCTTGTATCAAATAATGACTTCTGCAGCTGAAATTACATATGGCTGTTAAAAGGATCCAAGAAAAAAGTTTTTTTCTGATGATGCTTTTAAAAAATAGCTATCGACCTTGTCGTTTTTTCCACGTGAAAATGCATTAAAAGAGTTAGATAATTCACAAACAACATTAAACATTTAAGTCAAAAGATCTTTTGACTTAAACCAAAATTGTTAGATAGCTTTTTCCGCACTCACCAAAATGAGAAGCCTCGCCTTATGTTTATGGGCTTAGCCTTACAACTGTCATGGGCTAACATGTTGATGCCATACCACTGATAGAGAAAAAGGACACAAGAATTCAGATTTAGTTCAAGATACCATGCAGCAAAGAAAATTTGTGTTTGACCATATGGAAAAGCAAAACTGTTAATCACTTGTTCTGCACATTGTCTGTATTTGCATTAAATACTCCCTCTGGTATTTTTCTCCACGCAGATGATTAATCAAATTAATGATTCATAGTAGCATACATGCCACCCAAGAACACACATTGCTTCTAGCTCCTCCATTCACACTAGATTGGGATCAGGACAGGAGATGTGGGTTTCTTCCAAAGCTATCTGCAGTGTGTAACCATGCCAGTAAACCAGAAGTAAGCCTGTATCTTGCACAGGACCTTCAAAACTACAGCTCCTGAACCACCCACCACCATCCCTCTAGTCAAAAAATACCTGAAAGATGTTTTTCCTCTCCTGTTTCACACATATTTGGTCTTTTCATACTGTAGGTCGCTGCTCATACAAAGTATCTTGTCAGCATAGTTGTCTAAAATTAGCATCCACAAATACGCTCATTCAGGTCTCACCTGAGAAAACCACACTTTACTGACTACGTAATCCATTACTATCTTCCTAAAACAAAGTAGCATGACACATTGCTGATCCATACACCATGCTGAAGACTAGCACGTTTGGACTCCTCCTCATCAAGAGGAAACAACAAGCTCTGGAGCCAAGGGACCGCTGCTGTGAACGCCCTACCCACAGATGTTCAGCAACCATAAATAAAAGCTAATCTCAGCTCTGGTGACAGCACATGTGGAGATAGATTTCTCTTTGCTATTTTATTGTAAATGTGCCCATCCAGAGTTCTGAGGACACGCTCGAAATGCTAATTAGAATTAGTACACGTAATCCTTGGAAGTAGGACATACGCTCCTTGGAAGTAGACATGCACTCCCTTTAGTCTAAGACTAAAATCCCCTTCATCTAGAAATACATAAATTAAAAATGAAAAATCTCACTCAGATCACCCAAGCAGGCTTTTATCTCTCTGTAACCTTGAGATTAGGATGGCCAGGCTGTCCTTACATGAGCTTACACAGAGAGGGAGGATGGAGTGAGAAGACTCATTGGAAATCTTTCTTGGGGGTGTTGTTCCTATCATGCCATGATGTAAAGCACATCCCCACTGAGCAGAACTTTTAGTCCATCCTTGGTACTACTTTTTTTTTTTAATAGTTATTTCAGAGTAAAAATTGCTTAGCTATATTTGAAAACTTTACCTCCATAATACATACAAATGTAATTTCTTACAGCTGGAATTCTAAAGGAACAGTGTGATCTTCTTCAACTATTTTGAAGTCTCTGAAGTGTTGAGTTTCTCCTTGGAGACATCCCTCAGAGGAGCAGCATTAAGAAAGATAGCTGAGTTCACCAGGTGCCCTCTGCTATTTGAAACACCCAGCTGTAGTGGATGCACGTTTAGGTATCTGTGGGAGGCAAACATATCTCTATTTGACTTCAGATTTGACTTCAGTAGTTTTAACAGGCTTGGATCATTAATAAAGTTTACCTGAACCCTGCAGTAGTTCTCGAGCCTCTGCTGTATTGCGATGAAGATGCTTCATATCTGTAATGACATTGCTCTGCCTTCCTATGCTGTATGAATCTGATATTTATCCCATAATGGTTAAAAAAGTAGGCATTTATTTCAATGGCAACTCAAGCAGCTCCCTTTTGCACCCTATTTCTCTGTCCTCTCCTCTCTAGCTCTCCAGCAGTGCTGGTACAACTTGTGGGACAGCAGCAGAGAACTGTGTTAAATTTTCCCAATATGGGAGGGAATTAATTATGGTGCAGTTAATCTTAAGGCACTTATTTGTTTTGACCAATATTCATCTTTGATTTATCACCCAATATTATTCATAGCCCGCTCCCCATGCTGCAGCTAAGTAAATGTCATTTAAAGTGCTGCCTTCCTGGTACGTTCTTTGAAGCTGGTGGTAAGCATGCAACCAACTTTCATGGCAAGTAGCCAGCACAGAACACAGCATCACAACAGAGCTTGCCAGAAAGCCCAGGACTCACCCCCAGGTGCAAGCCAGCAGTGTGGACACTCAGGATAACACAGCAAAATAGCATAGCTGAGGCCACCACTGTCCCCACAGGAGGAAAGTCAGCTCAAGTCCCTTGACAGAGGATGATTTCATTGTATCTTGGTGTTCTGCAATAGAATCATGTAATCAAACACAGGCTGTTCTGATGGGCATATCGTGTCAGGTGCCTGCTAAATGCGCAGACAATAACCTGACATTACCTCCTAAAGGAGCCATTAGTGACTATAGGATGTGTACATTTCCTCTGTTGCTTCTGCAGTGAAACTTCAGCCCAGCAGGAAATTCCCACTCTGGTTGTTTCTCCTCCTCCTCACCCAGCATTTTGGCAGCCCTGAGCACACACCACCTCAGGCATCTCAATTTAAGCTTTGGGTGCTCAGTGCTACCAGGAGTCAGTCTGAGCACTACAAGGAGTTACCATTGCAGGTGATTTTTTTTCTTGACTCTGCCCAGGAATTGCCTATGTAAGGATGTTCACATTTAGGAAGGTTAAAGGCGTCTTCAGTGTAAATGCCATTTCCCTCTGTCTGCCAGAATGCATTTGCAGCTGGGATATGGGCTATCATGCTACTTCAGGCTGCTCCAAGGCCTCAGCAGCCTCCCCAGAGCTGAGGAAGAGAGAAGCAGAAGAAATAGCTGCTGCTCCTTCTTTTATATCTCTATCAAGAGCAGCATCACTGTAAAGATAGCATAGGTAAAGATCAAGCAGGACCTCAAAGCTTGGTTTTCACTTCTAGAGCACTAGCAGCTCCCACTAGATGTTTGGCATTTGTGAAAATCAGTTTCATACTTAATTTAGATAGTTGTACATGAAACCACCTCTTACAGAAAAGAGGTTGGGGCTTCAGTGAGAAGTATTGCTATAGTAAGAGCAGAGAAAACACACACAGCCTTTAATGCTTATGGAGCTTTGTATGAACAGGATTTGACTACCACAGAAGGTAAAACACAAGTCCTCACGCTAGGTGCTCCAGTTACTGTTTTGTGTGCAGGATTTAACTGGATGCCTTCTTATGGTGCTGCTTTCATCTGGGCTTATTTTACACGCCACTTTAAAACACAAGATTAAACTGAGCTCCTTAAATAATTATAATATGAAGTTACATATGCTTCTTTTTTCTTCTTGAAAGTAAAACCATTGCACAAGCCTAGCTATGTGAAAACAACCTCTGGGGAAGGAAAAAAAAACAACAAATCCAAATAACAAACCAGAAGTAGCACTTTAAAATAAAACCCACTATTGCAGGGTCATTTATTTATTTTTAAGAAGTGCCTGCTACTGTTTTGATAAAGCTTTCCAGCAGTACTCTGGCTATACCACCAGCCATAGCTAGGACACAGGTGGGGCATCTCAAGCTGCTGATTTCATCACAGCATAGAAAGTGCTTACAGGGTGTGATGGGGATCAGCATTAAATAGCCCTAGGAAACTGAACGTATGCCATACCTAAGTGAGCATACCCCTGATAAACTAGCAGGGCATATAGCTCTCAGCTTTCTAAAACAGCTTTACAATTGTACATTCTCTTTTATTTAGTTATCCCTTCTTTAATTCCCCACCATATCTGTCCTGATGGCTTTTATGTATTCCTAGATTTCCTTAAATTAGCTTCAATAATTGTTTGAGCAACCCCCCCCCCCCCCTTTTTTTTTTTCAGAAAACTCACTGGGATAAACTTAATAATCAACCCTTTCATAGCAGGTGGATGCAGTCTTTTATTTAAATGAGGAATTTGTGAGCTAAAGCAAAAGGCCATGCTGATTGCATTAAATAAACCCACTGAGCTACACCTGTCTGTCTCCTGTCTTGCACTGCCTTTGTGGGGCACCTGAACCTCATTTTATTTTAGGGCGGTGCCAGGATTCCTTCATTTCTGCAGTCCTTGCAAACTGTGTTGGCCTCCTGAGTAGCTTGGGCATCTCTACAACTGAATGTTCTTCTTAGGTGAGTGCTTGAATATAGGAGAAACAGTTGTGAATGTGAATCCCTTTTTCCGAAGTCAGAGCTGTGGTTCCTGAAGTGAGATGCATGCATTTCTTTTGTGATTGCTGTTTTTTGTGAGCCCTGAGGATCCTGGTAAGTGTGAGTAACAGGGGATTGCATGATTGCTAGAGGAAATCTCTTTGGATTTTTTCAGGAAAGCTATTGGGTTAACTTAACTATTGAGCCACATGTGTATATATGCACTGTGTTTACATACAGTCTATCATGCACCCTGTGTAATAGATACATGTAGTTTATCCTAGCTTCTTGGCAGCCTGTTTTCAACCTGTGCATCCCAGTGATGTGTGTGACAAGAGCCCTTTCAACAGGAGAGCTTTAAATGGCCTTCATGAAAAAGAAACAAACCTGAGTACCTGGGTTTGTTGTAGCCTTCTGGCAGGTTAAAAGCAAGCTCAGCAGAGGCATGTGATAGGAGTGATCTTTCAGTCTGAGGGTGGTAGTGAAAGCTGGTATACTGAGGTGCAGGGGCTCTGTAGCAGGGCACTGACTTTCACTAAAACATGTTAATGTGAGCTCGCAGCTGTGGCTCTTGAGATGAGGGGTGGCAGGCTGCTTGTAACAGAAATGGTTGCACGTGCTGGTAGAAAACAGCACTGCTTGGAAGTGGAGATGCGGCTTGTAATGATTCTTTCCAGAAACTTGAACGTTCTTGCATGACTTGTTGGACTCCAGTAGGGCTGTAGGGGTTTCTGCTAGCTGGGGGTTTGGGGCCTGTGACAGCTGAGATTCCCATAGCTCCATTGACCTGATGTTTTAAGAGATGTAGTGTTGGGGACTAGTTGTGCTTGATTTTGAGGTGATGAGTGAAACGTAATTGCTGTGTGTATGTTTACTTACTGAACATATGTGTAGGCCCAGGAAATCCTTGATTCAGCACTTGCAAAGACTTCTTTTAAATACTTGTAATGTCTTGGGTGTGGGGAGAGAATACTGTGCAGAGACCAGAGAGGCTTTGGAAACGTCCGTTTGTGAGGAGAATGTTTCTCTTTCCTAAAGACGTCACTTATCTACGATGAAGAAATTGAGAATAACCTGTGAAAACTTCTAGAGAGCTCCCTGGATAGAAGAAGACGCTTAAGTGAGTTATTTCGTGCATCTTTGTCTATTTAATCTTCTGCCATGCGATGGCACTGGTTAGCTGACCAGGGAGCTGGTGGTGTACAGGCCAGGCCCCGGCAGCCCCACAGAGCAGCTTGCTTGGAAACTTAGGGGGTGCACCGAATGTTTGTGGAATAATAGAAACCAACAGTTTGCTTTTCATTTTATATTACTTCACAGGTCTCCAATCCTCGAGATGAATCCACAGCTTGCCTATTTAGTGCTGTCAAGCAGAATGTTCATGGGTAACTTTTAACTTGTGGGGAAAAATGAGTGGCACAGTAAAGGCAAAGTAAAAAGTTCCTTTACTTGGAGAGAGAGGGGAAAGTCTACACATGATAAAACTTTACAATAGTTACAAGCGATGGTGTTAGTTTCTTTTGTGTGTGTGTGCAACTGGAGTGCAAAGTAGCTGTTAAGCTCGAAAAAGAGGTGCAATTTTAAGCCTTTTCAGGCATTTAAGTGAATTCTAAGAATTCAATGTGTTCTTCAAAAACAAACATAAACACCAGAAAACAAAAAAGCAAAGAGCCAGAGTTTAACAGAGAAACACAAAAGCCCTCTGTCTGTATGGGATGATCGTAGTTATCTGTTCTCACAACCAAATTAACAATGCTCCCAACACCGTGGAAGGCTTGCCTGGCCTCCCCATGAATGAGTGGAAGACGTGGTAATTAAGCAAGCTGAGGGGGTGGAGAAGGGCAGCAATCAGGACTGATGGTGTGGCTCAGGTCGGCAGTGGGGTCTGGGTTAAATGTGAAGTGTGATTGATCTGTCTGTCAGATACTGAAAGCAACTGAAAGGATAAACTTGGAACTTTTCTATTCTATTTAGTTGAGAAGTCAGTTATGACTATTTAGCTGTGGATGTGGCATTTGTGTGAAATGGCTATTTAATGATTACTTAAGCTTTCACATCAGGCTTTAACTTGATGTCTTTTTTTAAAGCATCTTAACCATTGAATCTTATGTTTTGCTCTCTGAAATGCAAAGCAATCCTTTTTTTTTTTTTTAAGTGGCAAGATTGAAACATTGGATGCTGACGAACTTGGAGCTTGCATCAATGCCATGAACGTGGTAGACAGCATGCTTGAAATAAAGCAGCAGCTTTACCCATTCCGTCTCTTTCCATTTTGACATGATGGTTTGCATTTTTTTCTTTAATTTCAAAGTAAAACTATAAATAGGGGTTGGAAACTGCGTGTATGTGGTGATTGATATGGGTTTTGTTTACTGTTCTCATCCACTTGCCTTAAAAAGGTCTAAGCTTAAATTAAGAGCTAATGATCCAGCAGTTTGTCATCCTATGCCATGTCCTTGATCCATTTCCAGCATGTAGCTTCATCCTCTCCTTGTGACATGCCATTGATTTTTGGCAGAGCTGGTTCAAGCCATAGCATGGCGCTTTCTCATTTTACTACAAACAAATATGATAGACTGATAGACTTGAAGAATTAAGTTTATTTCAAAATGGCTGCTGGGAGTCCCTACATGTTTATGTTAATTTTTGTTGTGTATTCTGCTTAGGAGGGAAAAAAGCACAACAACCAAACCAACTCTTACCTTTTGGAGTGTGTAATAAAAGCTACAGGTTAGTCTAGGTCTTCTCATCAGGAGATGGCATATTCCTGTAAAATGAAGGATGAAAAAAGGCAGTAAAGTTTAGGGCTGATCTCTTTGTGAGGAGAAATAAATATTACAAAGGTCCAGCTATGTGTCCTATCAATATTTACTATAGTTATACGTGTGTGTTGCTGTGTTATTGAAAACAAGTTTCCTGAAGGAGTTAAGTATGTGGTGTTTAGTTCATGTGGTTAACTTACACAAACTGCAACTAGCTTGAAAAATGCCAGAATTGTTAGTAAAAGCACTAGTAGTGATAGATGTTAGTAGCTGTAAAGGTCTTAGCCATTTAAAACTGAGAATAGGCAACTGCATTTTGGGACCTGAAATGTGTAGAAGAATGTATGAATTTCTTAATGTGGTTTGCATTAATGTGGATTGCTGCAGCAATCAGTGAAGGAGGGACCTCAGATGGAGGGAAGAAAAACACAAAGGGAGGATGCATCTCAAAAGCCCACGTGTAGTCCTTGTAAATAGTTTAACTTCTTGTATGGTGGGTGTAAGGAGCACCCAGGAGCATCTGAAGGAAAAGCAGGAGTGTTTGTACGGTGTGCTGATTTCTGGCTGAGCACTGCTGGATCAATCTCTACAGGAGCTCCCAGATGGGTTTCCCAGGAGGGGTTGTGCTCTATCCCTCTGCCCTTGGCTTCAGAGCCTATGCCACAGCTTTGAAGAAATGCCTGTCATTAAGTGATTCTTTTAGATTTATTGCCGTTTCAGGATACTTAAATGGTTGTGTACAGGCATGTATTACCACATGCACTCAGGCTCATAGCAGGAGTATCCTGGACACTCTGTCAGTAATGTGCTCTCATTTGGTTCATCTTCTTGTTCTCACTGTGGCTTTTCCCTTAAAAAAATTCTGACCTCATGATTTTCCTTTTTTTTTTTTTTNAGGATTTAAAGGTTGGGTGATGCTGTGTGGGATCAAGCCAAGTTTCTTGGCTGATGCCTGTTGGCGATGTCTCTGTGGAAGGGATGTGCTGTTAGCCTGTGGTAACAAAACATGCTGCAGGTGTGTTTGGGGTGATTTGGGGTGTCTGTTCAGCAGCTGCCTTTTATGAGGGTGCAGGCTGTTGCCTCCTGGAGGGGATTCCTCCCCTGAGGCCTACGGCTGCTGGTGGCAGCTCCAGGCCAGGCCCTTGGTGTTGGGCAAGGCCTAGCGCAGTCCTGAGGCAGCTAGCACTGCCTGTTCCCTAGCTGGTTACTCAGCTCAGCAGCCCTCCTGCTCCCTCCAGATCCCCTAGGTGACACAAATCACCTGTCTTGTTCACGCTGTGTCCCAGTTAGAGGTCGGTGAGGTGAAACCTGCCTGCAGTTACTCTGCGGAGGGGAGATTGGGTTGTGTTTTTGGTGAGGAATTTCGCCATGCAGTGTCACAAGCTCAAGCAACACAATTAAGCTTGCAAAACTTTCTATTTTATAGGAATTTTAATTAAGTGGAGTCCCTGAATAGAGAGTTCTAGTGCTCCTGTTTTTCATGAAGCTACTTCAGCGGGTGTCTGTTGGTTTCTGAGTTCCTCAGAAGTGAAAGGAGTGGTATTTTATCTTTAATGATAAAGATGCTGGAATTGGGTGAACCAATGAAGTGTATAATTACTGTAGAGCTTGATGTGCAGATGTTCTGCAGCCCCTTTTGCAGTAGTTACTGCAGAACTGGGGAATCAGCTCCTTTCTGTGGAGGAGTTGATTGCGGTTCCAAAACTTTCTTCCATATTTCTTTCCTTTTAACTGTGTTCTTCCTGGCCACCCAATGCTGATTCAGTTAAATGCTTTTGCATTCAGAAGGAGCTTTTCCTGTGTCACAAGCAGACAGCAGTTTCTTGCAGACCTGAGATCTAGCTTGATACCAACTGGTTGTGTGGGCAAGATCTGTGTGTAACAGTCTCCATCTTCCTAATTTTTGGTTTCTAGCCTTTATTTCTGGTTTGCAGCAACTAGATGATGTACAGGTTCCATAGCCCTGCTTGGAGCTTCCTGCATTGCACTGTGGTGCTTCAGCCAGTGGTTCAGTTCATGCCTTCAGAGCTGCAGCTACTGTATTTTGAGGTATATTGCAAGCTACCTTGCAATAATGGCAGATACTGTGCACACAAATGTCTATGCCTGTCCATCTTCTTGTGCATTTCAGAAATGTATCAAGATTAAATTTAATGCAGAAATTGAGATCTCCTTAAGTATTTTGTCTTTCTGGCTAGGCAAATATGAGATTTAAATTGTACTTACAACTTGAACATGAGCAGTCACGTTACTGGCTGATTTCACTGCAGTGGTAACTAGTGATGACCATAGGCATTGGTCTTTATATTTGGTTTAATTTTTGGCAGAATTTGCTAGCAAAGAACTTATATAGCTGGCTAATACTTGTGTACAGTTAAGCTTGGATGCTACACTTGCCTTTGACAGAGCAGAGTTGTAAATGAGATCTGGCATCCATGCAGGCCTATGTTAGACTGAAATTATTCACGTGCAATCAGATAAGTAAACAAATGAGAAATCTGGAGACTTTTTAGTTCATTGGGCCTTTTTTCCATTCAGTATCTGCCTTTTTAACATGGAGCTGACCAGGATGGTCTTGAAATTTGAGCTTTTAATCTTAACAGCTCACTTATTTATTTCTAGAATATGTTAATGGCACTTGCAATAAACTAATGGGATTTAATGAACCCAGAGTAGCCCCAAAAGGGAGGAAGCATGTTACAGTGTGATGGATGGATCTGAGCAATCGCATCTTACGTGCTTTGCTGTCAGACTGATGTCCCTGCAAAGCTGTGCGGTGTGGTGCCAAGGGCTCCGTTTTGCGCTCAGGTGTGTGCTTGTGAATGGAAGCAGGTGCCCTTGTAAGGATGAGGTGAAGAGGAAGAGAGACAGTACATACCACTGCAAAATGTAAGAAATGCTGAAAACATCCCGTGCATAAGCAGAAAATAGCCTCAAAGCAGCTTAATCTTATATGGGAGGAACTGATGTAACTCAAACCAAGCAGCAACCAGCTTTGGCAGCTGCATCATCCACAAGATGAGCTGTTCTGCACAGCACTCAGTGAGCTCCTGTCTGTTTCACTGCTGAGCTGGGTGACGTGTCCCCAGCACCATCTCCTGCCAGTGTCACCTTCACAGTGATCCCGTGTTGTGCTTGGTGTCAAGCTGGCCTTGGAGAAACCAACCTGTGCATCCTGATGCTCAGGTGAACTTGAGTGTTTTGGCCTCTTGGTTTCCTGCTGGGGTGCTGCAGTGGGGTTTTGGGGTGGAGCTGGAAGTGATGGTGGTGTTCCGGGTGGCTTTTGGTCCTGAGGAAACCTGTAGCTCTTGCAAAATGCTTGGCATTGCTGCATTAAATAGTGCTGTAGCATCACACCTCGCTGTATGTTGGCTACAGACTCTCATCCGGAAGTATTAAAAAGCTTGCGTTAGGCAGGAATGTTGCCCTCTATAAATTTCCATATAAAAACCTCTACTTGTCTTTTCTCCGTGCGTTCCCCTTGTTTGCCTCACTCTTACTTTTTTTTTTTTTTCCTGTTTCTACTTGGCATACATTCTGCTAGCCTTCAAGGCAGCTGCTCTGGGGCAATACTGGGGGAGGGTTTTTTTTTCTTTTTTCCTAAAAAAAAAAAAAAATGTTTTTAGGCTTCCTGAGGGCTCTCTGGGGCTTTTTGTCTGCTTGTATATGCTTAGTGGAGGAAGCATGTGAGCAGTGGGATGTGGCTGTGGTAGGGGAGTGACAGAGGATGGGGGGGCAGTGCCCTGTCCCCCCTCAGTCCCCTGGCCTCTCCCTGGTCCCCCTCTGGTGGCATTTACACCTCCCAAGCCTCCTGGGCTCTGTGCAGACGAAGGAAGAGCTGTGTGGTTGTTGGCTCCGGCCTCGGTGCTCCAGGGCATGGTTTCAACCATGTCTATGGAGACCAATTTTCAACATCAAAACAAACCCGTGTAAGTGGAATTTATATTACCTTTTAAAAGTGCGAGTCAACAGAGCGGATGGCTCTGCTTCGAGGAAGCCTCTTGGGTTTGTTCAGGGAATTACCACAAATATTTTACATCCTTTCTGGGACTCCAGGCAACCTCAGGAAGCAGCTGTCAAAATGCCCCAAATTGCGTGGCTGATCCAGGGTGACTTTTGGGCCCGTGGCAAGACATCCTCCCCTACTCCCTTCTGCCTCTTCACCCCATCACCAAATATCCCACGCTGCCTGGAAGCATGGTCTGACTTTCAGAGCAAGGCTGATGTTTCTAAACACCTAGACAATATATTTTCACCCTGAAGCACTGTGGTTTGGGTGATGCTGGTTGAGAGCAAACGGAGCAAAAATCCTTAATCCTGAGTGCTGAAGTGTGTGCCAATTTGGGTGACCCTAAAGGCAAAGAAATGTTCTGCTCCACAGAAACATCTCTGTCCCAAGATGGAGATTGTCCCTGCAGCTGTGTGACAACAGTGGAGAGAGACAGTTCAGGTGAGAGCAGGCTGCAGGGGAGGATGTGGTGGGATGCTGCCTGCAGCCTGGTGAGCAGGCAGGTCACAGATAGGTGATGCTGGACTGGGGGCTCCATCCCCCCTTAAAATGTCTCAAATTATTGGAAGATGAGAAATAACTTCAGTGCTACTTTCCTGATAGGAGGAGGCTGGGCCAACAAGCTGCAAGCTTAGCAACATGTTAGTTAGCCTGGTACCTTGCAGAGGATGGATTTGAGTGAGGTGTTGGTGCCAGCAGAATGCTTGCTTCACGTGTCAGCACTGCATGAATGTATCATGTAGATAATGTGCATGTAATTTTTCAGGAGGGATTTACTGTCATCTTTGCCATGATGTAAGCATGGTGCCTCTGTTTTTAACTTTGCATGCAAGCAGCCTTTGTGCAAAGCACAAATTGAAGCTCTGTAGTAGTGTCACAATGGTACTGCAGCCTCACTTCAATTTCAGCTAACTTCAGAAACCAGGGGGGAATCCTAGACTGAGCAAGGAAACATTCCTGAAAAAATTTGATAGAATTTGGCAAGTTTCAGGCTGCTATGATGTATATCTTAACAGCCAGCAACAGCTGTACTATGTGGAAGGGAAGAAAGGGCTGCTGGAGAAGGGCAGCTTTCTAATGCAGGTGGGAAGCTGGCCTGCAGCAGGTCTGCTTTCAGGTGGAGTGAGCTCTTTCAAAGTGCTCTTCTCCTGCAAACCTTCTGCTATGGTTTGTCTGTTTTCCCAGCATTAGTGGAGAAAATGATACACAAGTCTGTTTTGCAATAAGACAACTTGATCTGTTCTGAGTTTGCAGAAAACAGTAGAAACTGCAGACTTAGTGTAATAGGTTAGAACCAGCTACTGCTACATGGACTACTAGTCCATGAAATCGTAGTGCTCTATTGGAGAAGTTCACCATATAATTTAGGTCTTCCCTCCCCAGCATACCAGAGCAGAGGCAGAAATCTTCTGACCCCACTGGAGTCTCATGTTACCATTTAAATCCTCAGGGTCTGCTTTGCTGTACAGCCTTGCTGGCCTTGCAGCGAGCACTGGACATGGTGCTTCACGTTTCCCACTCCCCACCCACCTCTGCCAGCTTTCAAAGGTCTTGTGAAACCACAGAGTTAGGAATTGTTGGGGGCAATCTTTCCTGTGGGGAAAGGCAGTAGTAGAAGGAGATGGGTGCTTGGGGTGAACGTGCTTTTTTGTTCCCCAGGGACTGTGGAGTGGCGCTCTGTTTTTCCCCAATAACTTTAGATACCTGAAAAATAAGCAGATGTTAATATCCTAATCCTCAGTANGAAGCTGGGCCTTTTCTTTAATTTCTGGCTCTAAGTTCAATCACCTTGAATTGAAATCTTGGTATGCTGTACTTCTGCATTTAAATTTGGAACAGATTTAAATTTCACCAGTTTCAGGTTGTCTGGAGCCTGGCTCATTGCACAGAGAGCAAGAAGTGAATGCAAGCTTTGGCCTAGGGCTTTGAATCAGTGGAGGGTCAGTTCATGTCCAGTGGGTGTCCAGAGGTGGCTTTCCTAGAGATGCTGCTGGTTGTGATGCTCGGGCTCTTGCTGCCTTTCAGCTGGGCAGAAATGCAGGACTCTGCTCCACTGTTCTTTTCCTCTCACAAAACGCCTATTTCTGCTTTCCTGATTCAGAGAAGTGCCTGCTTTTACATCGCTACTTCAAAACTGTGATTTTTGGGGAGGAGGTGACAGCTCCCACAAACTACAGTCTGAATACATCTTAGTGCTCTTGTGGCTTTGGCTGAGCTGGGTGTGACTGCTGCTCCCCAAGCCCGGTTCTGATGCAGATGCTGGATGTGGCCTCCCAGCCATTCTTGGTGCTGGAGCTGTGTTTGGAAGCTGTGGTTCCCACTGAACTGTTGAATCTCAGTGCTGTCCTCCCAGGAGGCTGTAGTCTGCTTGGGGTCCTCACTTCAAGTTTGGGTGGCTTCTCTCCGTGCCTGCCACTTTACACATAACCCCTTTGGTTTTGTTTGGGGCTTACTGCAGACCCCCTTTCCAGGCGTGCTCATCCTGACCTGACAACTGGGTGTCACTGCTTCCTACTTCAGGAACACGATAGAGAGCTTCACTTTGTTTTTCTGCTTTGGTGTTACCTTGTTTGAGTAGTTCCTCTCCGATGTGGGTCACCTCTTGGCCCCATCAGTCCCCTGGGGAGCTCCTTGCCCCTGCTGTGCCTGGAAGAGGCTGGGTTTGCCAGTCCATGAGTTGGTGAGTTGCTCCTTTGGCCTCTTTTTTCCTTGTTCACATACAACCTCAGCTCCTCAGATGATGACTTATTCATTTTAATAATGCTTTTTACCCTGCTGCTTTGGTATGCTGGCTTCCCCTCTGCAGCCCTTGCTCTGGGCTTCCAAAATCTGTTTGTTTTCCCAGTTTCCATGCCGCCTGTGAGGATTTCACTCTTTTGACTTCCCACTTGGGTGTTTATGTATGTTCTGTGTAGGAAACATTCCTATATGTTGCACGTGGACACTGCAGAAACATTCAAAGTGCAAGGCAGTGTGACCTTTGAGAGGTGGTGGCTGTACATTCAGAGGTCTCTTGAGTCACACTGGCAGGATTTAGGCCTTGAGGTGTCTGTGCAGCTTCCATGGCTGTGGTTTAAGAGTTAAAGAGCATAAATACATGGCTGCTGACAGCCTGTTAGATTTGGAAATGTTGTGTACTTGTGTACAGCCCAATGAGATTCTGCAAGGGTGGTACTGGCTGTGGGGTCTTGCTCCAGGGCTGCAGCTCTCACCTCAAAGCCCTGAGCAGAAGCATGCCCGTGGGAACACTCCCCCTCTCAAATACGTGTGCTCCGTGGTTCTGTAGTAATATCAGATAGGTTCAAATAAAAATATGGATCGTCTGGGTGTGTTGCTGGGAGGGAGCAGAGATACAGAGCATGGTGTCCTTCCTGGGACTGTGGGGCTCAGGGTCAGGAAGCGAGTGATTTCCAGCTCCAATGAGTGGCAACAGTTTGTAACCATGTCTACAAGCAAAACCTGAAGCTTATCTAACTCCAGTCTTGAGATCTGTAAGCTGCACTGCTCTGTGTCACATCCATGCAGCCCCAGCACCTGGGTGTTTTGGGACACCCCTGCTGCTTCCTGGTGATACTGGTGTGGCAGTGCTTGCTGTAAGCCTGCAGCTTTTTCTGCTGAGTAAATATAAACAACAAATGGGATGATTTGGGGACAATTAACTTTGAGAACTTATTTCCTTTTTTTAAAAAAAAGCTAGATGTATGTACCCTATATCAATACAAAATAGAACTGTATCTTTTCCCATGCAAAAAAATAACAAGAGCTGTTGCACTCTGTCCCTCAAATTTGCTCTGGCAACTATAAGCCATCTCCATTTTATTAAACAGCTCTCTTTCCTCCTAATATATACAGAAATGTTTGCAGTATAAACAGCTTAACTAGACAGCTGCCTCTCCCCAGATACAGGACGCAGTTAACTTTTTGCCCTGTTTCTGTTCGCCAGGGCTGGTAACTTTTTCTGCTGGCCAGATGAAATAAAATTGGATTTGGTACCAGATGCGGCGGAGCTCAGTGTTGCATTACGCAGGTGTTCCCCCAGCTGGGGAGTGTGGAAGCGTGCCATTTCGCTGAGATGATGGTGAGCTTTAGAAATGTGAGGGCGTTAAAAATAATTCTCCGTGTTAACAGTGGGCTTTGTCCCTGGTGGGCTCCATATGCCGAACAGCTGACTGGGGCAGCAGCTGTTCTATATTTTAATAGGAGAGTTATAAAGATAGAAACATGGATGATCATTCAAAACATAAGCAACTCTTTGCAGTCATGGAAACGGGATTCAACAATAAACTTGCATTTGTGTGCCTTCCAAACAAAATAATCCCACTGCTCTGCGTTCAGGTGGTCTCAGGGAAGTGGATGAACTTGGTTTTCTGTTTCCTTAAGTTCTGTTTACTCAATCGTATTTCTTGAAACCTCTTTCTCTGTTTTCTGTTTCTGAGGAGATATTGAACTTTGCGTGTGATGCTGATTTAGGTGGTTCTCCAAGGGACAGATTTATTAGAAACCTTCCTGATAATGGTGCTGGTATGCCATAGCAAAGGCTGAGGAAGCGCCTTCCTTTCAGCTCATTCCTTGGGACTTCCATGCACCTTTCAGCCCAAGCAGTTCTTCATACCCTTTTGCAATTTTGCTGCAGCTCCACATCTAGAGCATGGGATGGATCTGTGAGTTTCCCCATAAACAACACAGGTTTTCTGGCACAGCACTGTGTGCAAAAGCTCTTCTTAGTCAGGCACCAAACCATCATTATCTTTTTGTTATGGGTTTTTTAGGCCAGTATAGGCTCAATTGCATGCTGCACATCAATCTGAAACATGAGTCCAGTCCCTCTTCCCGTCCTTCAGTCTCTGGTTTATCCTGCTTGCCTGCCTGTTTGCTGCTGTTTCAGCTGTGGTTCACGTTGTGCATGGGAGTGGTGCAGGATCCATGCTCCTGAGCTGCACATAACCCCTGACTTGGCATATTCGGGCTGTAAGCAGTCTTATATTGACCTGAATATTGCAAGCAGATGGGGAGTGGGCTGGTTGGCTGTATGGTTTGTGCAGAGATAACGGTGGGTTATGCCCCGTGGACGAGCGCAATGGGATGTGGAGGAATGGGCAGGCTGAGAGTGGCTCAGGTGCGTGGGAGAGCTGCAGCTGCCTTTGCTGTTTGTCATTTGATGCACGAATATGAAGCTAAGAAAGCGTGGTTCGTGCAGTGTGTACAGGTTTGTGGGTTTACCAGGAAATCCAGGTAAACCTCCTGGATTTGGGGATTGTCTGGCAAAGATATATGTCATAGTTATATATATATATATATACACATATATAAATGATCAATTTTGTGTCATTGCCAGATAAGCAGAGATTCAAAAGGCAAAATAATTGCTTGAGCACCTGGTGCAGTGGTGACATGCAGAAGGCACTGTGGGTTTACAGCTGGAGGGAAGGAGTGTGCTCAGGGCTGGCTGGGGGAGCTGGGCACAGCAGCTGCAGCCCTGCTCAGGGATCCTGCTGGTGTGGGGTGGTTGTGGGGCTGCCACAAATGTTTCTCTGCTTTCCCAATGATTGCAAGTAAGTGTTGGTGGTAGACCTGGTGTCAGTAAGCGCCCTGTTTGCACTGGCAGAGCTTGAAGGCAGAGCTGGGCAGTGTGGGGCATGCTGGGGATGGTTTGTGGCTTGTGACTTCACAGCAGGGGCTGCCCGGTGCTCTGCAGGGCCCTGGGCTGGGGGGAAGAAGGCTATCCCAGCTGGGAACATGAGACAATGGCCCTCTTTAAACCTAGAAACAACAAAACCGGTTGTTTGTTAGAATGGGAGATGCGGAATTAAACAATTTATGAGGTTAAAGGAGGTCTGAGGCATTTACCTCTGGGTTTGTGTGGGATGGGGAGTCACCTTCCAGACCAAGCAGGTTCACAAGAGTGAGTGAGGGAATGAGTGGGGAGGAATCCCTCTGGGGAGAGGAAGGAGCTTCCTATGAGCCCAACTCTGCACAGTGAGTGTTTTCACCACAGAAACCTGATGAAATCCTGCATGAAGTGGCTGGCTTTGTGTTGGTGAGCCCAGCTCTGCAGAGGTGCAGGAAGGCTACCTGTGGTCTCACCCCACAGCCCTGGGGCCCCAGGCAATGACAGCATGACCCTGTGCCAGCACTATTTATTTTTCTGGCCTGTGCCACAGCCACGCGCTCTGACCCTGCTGGCAGGCAAAGTATTTGCTTATAGCCACAAATGAGTGCCTGAAGGAACGATGGCTGGAGATGGGGTCCTGCTCTGCAATTTGTCTGAGTGTAGGGGCTGTGCTGCCCCAAACCGGAGCGGTTGTGGCCGGTTCCAAGCTGTGTCCTGGAGCCAGCTTTGCTGCTCTGTGTCCAAGGGTCTCTGGATGCCAAATGCTCCAACCACGCTCTCTGCTTCTCTGGGTGTATCTCCTGCAAGCCCTCACTGGGAGTGACAGAGCCACTCCATAAATCTGCATCTGTGGCTCTGCACCACAGGAGGATTTGTGTACAATATATACACCATTAAAGAACGTTTTCTATAGAAAATTTGTGAAGTAGAAGGGAGGCTGCTTCCTTTAGGGCAGCAGCTAACTAGCATCATGTATGTGTTGGTATGATTTTTTTTTTTAATGTCCGTAGGCAATGTTTGCCCTTCCACAAAGGAATTGTATTTTCAGTTTCCCACAGACTAATACTGTATGACCTGATATCTTCTGGGCCATTTTGGCTCTACACAACTCAGGGGCTTTGCTGACTTCCACCATAGGTGAGCATTCAGTCCTCAAATGTGGCTGGGACTTCCCTTTACCCACACAGATAAACCAACTAAATACGCTACGGTAAGAGATCTTTATTAAAAATTTTGTACATCAAAGGATTAACTAGTACACTTTAAACAAGAAATTAGATTTTACATATTACAAAAGATGCTATTAGTTCTTGAATTAGAAATAAAATTTATGAACACTGTACATGACACATCTGAGTTGTAAGAGCAGGAATAGGACAGTGCCTGAAAAATATGATATAACTTAATAAGGAAATACACTCAGTTTGTAGTATACAACATAATATTTCTGGAAAAATAGCACGTGAACTTCTGTCTGAAAATGCTGTATCCCTCTAACCAGTAACTACCAACAGTGTTCTCGCGAGCGTGTGGCCATTTTCCATCTGGATTTTTTTTGTTGTTGGGGAAACTTCCTTACGATGGCGTGTTGCTCTTGGAGGGAGCAGAATGTTATTGCATGGTATGGGTAACACAATCTGCATATAAAAACCCAACGCAAAACACTTCTCACAATGTAACTTTACCCCCGAACCCAGATCAGAAAAAACTGATAGCACATAGATGTCTACAGGAAGAGATTCTTATTGACTGTTATCTTTTGTTACAAATTCAGTCAGAAAGAAATACACTTAGCTTATCAGATAACCCTTACCTTGTGTATCATTCATAACATACCTTTTTCCTTTTGAGATTGTCAGTGGAGCTGCAATAGAATTTTGAACAAAACCAATACAAGGTCACCTCTGAGTTGTGTGACCTATTTGGCTAGGAAGGGTGTGTGAAGTTTTACAGGATAGTAGGAACATACAGTTCTCATACCAAAGTGTAGTATGTATCTAGTCCAAGTAAGGTAATAAAAGGTTTCAGTCTTTATACAGAAAGTGACAATGCCCATGTTATACTATGGAACACATCTACTAATTTTGAATTACAGGTGTAATGTGTGGATTAAAGATATCAACTTACTAAACAAATATTAAAAAAAAAAAAAGAGTAAAATCTATAAATAAAATAGTAAGTGCTTTCTTTAAGATAATATTCTTTGGCTGCTTTAAGTGCCAGTGAAGGGTTATTGAAAACCACTAAAATGCATAAGGTCCCACTATGATTGTCAATCTCAACACTGAGCTTGTACGGTAATTCAAGCTGTTGACTGTTAGCATCTCCAGATCCACGATGTGCTCTCTCGGTCCCGATAGCGATTTCACCAGCACCAGCATCGCGCTGACGGCGCTCGTTTGCTGAAAGAAGGGAAAGAAGTTTAATCCAGTCAAATCTGAAGTGATTCCCTTGCTGTGTCAAGGGACTGCTTGCGTTACTGCATCATAAAAATGCTCTGCCTCAGCACGGAGATGCACAATGCGAGTATTATTTAGAGACTTCTAAATGGCCATGACTAATCTTGCACCTGGCTTTGCTGGAGGGAAAGCTTTACCTGACTGGGACTCAGAGGAATAAACTGCACTGCAAAATCTGTTCCTGGTTAAGCTGACTCTCCTAAAGGATCTGAAAAGTGGTAATCTATCCCAGGATGGTTTTTGTTTTATCCCCATCTATCAGCTTTTAAGATATATGAAGAATAAGTACAGCAAGAGAAACCTAATGCATTTAACAGTGATGTAGCTTATTCAGAGGAGGGAAACTCTGCAAGTCTATACCATGGCTCATGCTCCAGGAGAAACTGCATCTCCCTATAAACACTGGGAATTCTTGCAACCAGCGTGTCTTGCTGCCTCTTGTACTGCTCCAAGCTCTTTCCAGGCTGAGGTCTTGCTGCTAGGGAACGCCGGCAGGGTGTCTGGCACCACTGGAAGGTGGCATGCCACTGATCTGGTCAAAGGCTTCATCATTTACAGGTGGTAAAAAAAAAAAAAAGGTAAACTCATCTCTTCTTCTACCTACTCTATTTTTCTCCCCATGTGAACTGAGTGAGTCAGACAAATGAATCCCTGTGCTGCCCAGACCTCTTGCAGGCTTCACTAAAACAATAGGGATAATTTCGAGGCAAGCCTTTGTTTGCTGCGGTCCTCTGGCAGGAATAAACACAGGCTTCCTTATTTAAGACCTGTGATTTCTTCTTGGGTGGCAACAGAAGGTTGGAGTTCAGTCTAAGAGCCAATCTGAAGACTAGATTGGAGTCCTATCTTACTTGGTGTGATCTTATTTTTAAGAGCTGTTCATTTTTTCTTAAAAGCAACAATTGGTACTTTAGGGGCAGGGTTAGGGTTTTTGATGTGTAATAAATCCAGGGAAGAGCACTGGACTATAGGCTACACCAGAACAAGTTAGGAACAAGCAGCTCCTCACCTCTATCTTGATGTAAATGGGCAGAACCGTATTAGTATACTTTTGGTGTACTATTAAAACACCCTACCCTTCATATTTTAGGAAAAATAAATGAAATCCTTCTAATTAGTAACATTCTGGTTTGTTTTCAGAGCTGATGCTGCTTTGCTGAGTGTAAAGCCACACATAGCAAAAAGCCCTTTCCAGGAATTTTATAAAGATTAAACTTCCAAAAAAAAAAAAAAATTAGATTCCTTTCAAGAATCTTAAAGTAGAGGTTGGTTTCATTCATCTGTAATCTACTTGAATGCATCACTCCAACAGGAAATACTGCTGCCCTACATCATTTACACTTGTGTGGTTTTCTGAAATAGTTGCAGCAATGTGAGAAAAACCATCTCTCAGTTTTTGTTGCAACCTTGTCTGAATTTCTCACTCTAGAAATCAGTGCCCCACCCCAAGCTGTTTCATGACTTCATTTCTTTTGTGTAGGAAAAAATTCTTTAGATTCCTTGTGTATTTTTTATGGTTCTCTTCTAAATATATATATATGGGGCGTGGGCACAAAGCAAGAAGCACAGAGGCATTTTGAATCTCATGTGGTGCCATGTGCTTGCTCAATATTCATGCTGGGTACTTGTAGTCACTGGAAAAGAACAGTCTGATTCTCAGTTCATAGAGCAGGTAAAGGCTTGAAATTTGTAAAACAAGCACACTTAACAAGGCAAACACTAAAAGGAAATATTTAAAAAAAAAAA